>JACCIV010034232.1:647738-762931 GCA_015832515.1 Boechera retrofracta
ACTGAACGTCTGTTTTTAAATTTTGGTTACTTATCTTCTCGTCTTTTGATTTTCAGGTGTATGCATCAGCGTACCACCAGGAGAACGAAGAACACACCACTGATCAATCTCTCCAACTCAGAGCTAGCAGAGCTTGAACGCACGAGTCGAACAAGGAAAAGAACTACAGTTGAGATGGATCTTCCACAAGGTTTGGTGCATGATGAGGAAGGTGAACAACTACCTACCGAGGCTGGACGCCGACTACCTCCTCCACAACAACCCCAAGCTGTTGCTGAACGGACACTTAGCGATTACAACCGACCGGATCAATTCTATGTCAATCGTGCAGCGATCCGTATTCCGACTTTCCAGAAGAATGACTTTGAGATGAAGCCTGCTTACTTCGCTCTTGTTGGACAGCACCCTTTCACCGGTCTCTCTCATGAGCACCCTATGGATCACATCGAGAAATTCGAGGACTTGGTCACCAGTATGAAGTACAATGGAGTGCCACATGAATACCTCTTTTATAAGCTCTTTCCATACTCTCTTGGTGGAGAGGCAGCTTACTGGCTGAAGCAGCTACCTCCCGGATCTCTCGCTACTTGGAACGAGACCAAGAACGCATTCCTGAACAATTTCTATGACGATGCGAGATCGGAGGAGCTCAGGAACAAGCTTTCTCAATTTTCTCAAGGTCCAACAGAAGCACTCAAGGCTGCTTGGGTGCGATTCAGATCCTACCAGAGAGACTGCCCTCATCACGGTTTCAGTCAAGTTCAGCTGCTCGGGATCTTTTACAGAGGGATTGATTGGCGGTATTAGATGGCACTGGATTCTGCAAGCAACGGGAACTTCAACACTAGGATTCCAACCGATGCTGTGAAGCTGATTGAGAACTTGGTGTCTAGCAATAGCACCAAGAATGCTAATTTTGAGCGAAAACGGCTCGCTAGTGTTGCTGACGGTTCGCAGATTGCTGAGGTTCAGGCGAAGCTGGACACGATGCACAACCTCTTAGTGGGAAAGACGAAGAAGGCTGTACATTTTGCTGAAGAAGTAGAGAACATTGAAGATGAGGCAGAGGATGTTAACTACATTGGTGGTTCTGGTTTTCAGGGTCAGCGATATGGTTACAACAACAACAGAAGCCTCAACAACAATCAGCAAGGTGGTTACAAATCTGGTGGTAACCAATCTGGTTTTGGTGCCACACAATTCGCCCAAAAACCACTTCAGAGCAATGACTTTACTCGCCAATACGGTAATTCATCTTACCAACCGCATTCTACGAGGTCTACAGAGAGTAAGACAGAGATCCTTTTGGAACAGATTCTGCAGGGACAACAAAGGATGACTGGAGAGTTTAATGGGACGCTGGATAACTTGTATATCGACCTGAATGGCAAGATTGAGGCGTTGAATCTGTCGCAGAAGAAGCTCGAAACTCAGATTGCTCAGACCGCAGCTGCTGTGAAAAGACAAGAGGGGTTTCTACCAGGAAAGACTGAAGATCCAAGAGCCCACATCAATGCCATAAGTCTGAGAAGTGGTAAAGTGGTAAAATCAGGAGTTGAGCAAGCTCCAATAGCTGAAAATTCCATCGATCTTGCTAGAAACGACGAGTGGGATGCTGAAAATCCCAGAGTATCGATCGACACTCCCCCAGTATCGATCGATACCGAGACGACACCCAAGGAAAACGCTGAACTTGTCAAGGAAAGGGTTTACAAGCCGAAGTTGCCCTATCCTATCATTCCTAAGCTGACCAAAAAGGAATGGGAAAATGCTAGATGCAAGGTTATGTTAGACAAACTGGTAGTTGAGCTTCCTTTTGTTGATGCTATCAAGACTTCTCCCGCATTCAGAAGGTACGTGAAGCGGATGGTATCCAGCAACTTCAGTCTCAGTGAAGGTGTTGCTATGCTTTCAGCCGAGTGCAGTGCTATTCTCACCAACACGATCCCTAAGAAACTTCCAGATCCAGGTAGTTTTGTGTTGGATTGCACTGTTTTCACAGAGCGTTTTGCGCGCTCTCTTTGTGATATTGGATCAAGTGTGAATCTTATGCCGCACTCGCAACGATTCTCTTACCCTTACTCACTAATGGTCGGATGTGCCTAAAGTAACCAGGAACGACTAGCAAGTCATGCAGATGGTCTCCCCGAAGAGCTTCTACATGGACAATTCTAACCTTTAACGAACTAAGGCTGACTAAAGTAGCACAACCTCATGCTAGCCGAGCCTAAGGATCCTCTTATCCTAGGCAGACCATTCGTTGCTACTGCTGGTGCTCTGATTCTGACGTTCTTACCTGTCTAATGAGACTTGCAACCACTAAACCATTACAGGAAGTCGTACCTCTTTTAGTACTTTGCTGGTTGGTAGCTGCCCGTTTGGAAGACACAGCTATGTAAGTCACTGTAACGTCTTCTCATAAAAGACCCCTTTGTAGGACTCCTAGGTGATCTCGCTCGACTGGTTCATACTGAAGGGTCAGAGTTGGGTTTTGATGATGATGCTGCTGGTTATGTTAGAATCCTCGACAGTGCAGAGCCAGTATCGATCGATACCACAGGAGGTATCGATCGACACCACGTGTGTGCAGTGGAAAGTTTAGGCGAAATTCCTAAACAAGTCAGTGTTTCTGGGGATTGGAGTGAGGAAAAGGCACCAAAGATTGAGCTCAAACCACTTCCAGCCGAGCTACGGTACGTTTTCATTGGCCCTAATTCGACATATCCTGTTATTGTCAATTCTTCTTTGAACAATGCGGAGGTCACTTTACTGCTGAGCAAGCTGCGCAAGTATCGCAAAGCTCTCGGCTATTCTCTTGATGATATTGCAGGTATCTCTCCCGACCTATGCATGCACAGGATCTACCTGGAAGATGAGTCAAAGTCATCGATTGAATGTCAGAGACGGTTGAACCCGAACCTGAAAGAAGTTGTCAGGAAAGAAGTGATGAAACTGCTAGAAGCTGGGATCATTTATGCAATCTCAGATAGTTCTTGGGTCAGTCCAGTTCATGTTGTGCCTAAGAAAGGCGGTATCACAGTGGTGAAGAATGAGAAGAACGAGTTGATCCCGACACGGACTATCACTGGTCATAGGATGTGTATTGATTACAGAAAGTTGAATGCTGCTACACGAAAGGATCATTTTCCTTTGCCTTTTATTGACCAGATGTTGGAGCGCTTGGCTAATCACCCATACTACTGTTTTCTTGATGGGTATTCAGGTTTTTTCCAGATCCCCATTCACCCAGAGGATCAAGGGAAGACAACTTTTACATGCCCTTATGGCACTTTTGCGTACCGTAGAATGCCATTTGGACTATGTAACGCTCCTGCCACTTTCCAGAGATGCATGATTTCGATCTTCACTGATATGATCGAGGAGTTTATGGAGGTATTCATGGATGATTTCTCTGTTTATGGGTCTTCATTTAAGGATTGTCTGGATAACTTATGCAAGGTCCTTCAGCGATGTGAAGAGAAGCATCTGGTTCTTAACTGGGAAAAGTGTCTATTCATGGTGCAAGCTGGGATTGTTTTGGGACATAAGGTTTCAGAGAAAGGGATTGAAGTTGATCAAGCCAAGGTTCAGGTGATCTTGAGTTTGCAACCCCCACGGTCAGTTTCAGAGATCCGAAGTTTCCTGGGTCATGCTGGTTTCTACAGGAGATTTATGAAGGATTTCTCAAAAATTGCTCGACCTCTTACTGCTCTGTTGTGTAAAGAGGTGTAATTTGACTTCACCCCTGCTTGTCATGCTGCTTTCAAGGCCATCAAAGCGGCGCTAGTGAGCGCGCCTGTTGTTCAACCTCCGGATTGGAATCTGCCTTTTGAGGTCATGTGCGATGCGAGCAATTTTGCTGTAGGTGATGTGCTGGGTCAGAGGAAAGAAAAGAAGCTGCATATCATTTATTATGCCAGCCGAACATTGGATGATGCCCAACGCAACTACAGTACTACCGAGAAAGAGCTCCTAGCAGTTGTGTTCGCTTTTGAGAAATTTAGATCTTATTTGGTTGGAATCAAAGTAGTCGTTCACACTGATCATGCTGCTCTTAGATACCTGTTTAAGAACAAAGATCTCAAGCCTCGTCTCTGTCGTTGGGTACTTTTGTTTCAAGGCTTCATTATCGAGGTTAAGGACAAGAAAGGGATAGAGAATGGAGTTGCAGATCACTTGTCGCGAATGAAGATAGACGGGGACGTGCCTATTGATGATTACCTACCAGAGAAGCGCATCTACTTTATTTCTACAGAGGCGCGGGCTGATTTTGGGAAAAATTTCGACTTCTCTGACGATCTGAGCATCAGCATCGATCGATACCACATGGGTATCGATCGACACCCTTCGACGGATCACACCATTTTGTCGACAGATGGCATCAGTTCTTATGCCGCCTATTCAGCTGCTGTGACAATCGTTTCCAGGCCTTGGTATGCTGACATCGCCAACTTTTTAGCGACGGAAACTGAGCCAAATCACACAACACCTTATGAGAGGAAAAAGTTTCTGCGAGAGGTACGACGTTTCTTCTGGGATGAACCTTATCTATACAAGCATTGCTCTGATGGTCTTTACAGAAGATGTTTGGCTGAGTCTGAGGTTCCGGACGTTCTCTTCCACTGCCATGGTTCTGAATATGCTGGACACTTTGCAACTTTCAAGACAGCTTCTAAGGTTCTGCAAGCCGGTTTCTGGTGGCCGACTATGTTCAGAGATGCTAATGCTTTTGTTGCTCAGTGTGATACTTGTCAGCGGAGAGGGAAGATCAGTAAGCGACATGAGATGCCACAAAACTTCATCCTTGAGGTTGAAGTTTTTGATTGCTGGGGCATTGACTTCATGGGCCCTTTTCCATCGTCGCACAAGAACAGATACATTTTGGTTGCTGTTGATTATGTCTCCAAGTGGGTGGAAGCAATTGCTAGTCCAACCAATGATCATACGGTGGTTCTTAAGCTGTTTAAGACCATCATCTTCCCGCGGTTTGGGATCCCGCGAATCGTCGTCAGTGATGGTGGCAGTCACTTCATCAACAAGGTTTTCGAGCGGTTGTTGAAGAAGTACGGGGTTAATCATCGTGTCGCTACACCGTATCATCCTCAGACAAGTGGACAAGTTGAGGTTTCCAACAGGCAGATCAAGGAGATTCTTGAAAAGACTGTGGGTACTTCGCGGAAGGACTGGTCTACTAAGCTGAATGATGCACTATGGGCATACAGAACTGCTTTTAAAACACCGCTGGGGACTACGCCATTTCACTTGCTGTATGGGAAAGCATGTCATCTCCCTGTTGAACTTGAGCATAAAGGAATCTGGGCGACAAGGCTACTCAACTACGACATCAAACCTGCTGCTGAGAGGAGATTGATTCAGTTGAATGAGCTCGATGAGATCAGATATCACGCCTATGAGAACTCGAAGTTATACAAAGAACGAGCCAAGGTCTATCATGATAAGAAGATCCTTTCACGACAATTCGAACCAAACGACCAGGTTCTTCTTTATAACTCTCGTTTGCACTTATTTCCTGGAAAACTTCGTTCTCGTTGGTCAGGTCCTTTCACTGTCAAGGACGTGCGACCACATGGTGCCATAGTGCTGCTTAATTCGTCAGGTGACGAATTCACTGTGAATGGGCAAAGGGTTAAACATTACTGGGCGAAAGCCGAAATTCCAGCAGGACAGATCGTGCCTCTGGCTAATCCACCCATCGCCTAACCGTCATTAAAGTCAGGCTCGTGACATTAAACAAGCGCTCAGTGGGAGGCAACCCACTGGTGATTCTGTACATACTAGTTTTGGTTTTTGGTTTTTGCTAATTTTCGTTTTTAGTTTTCTTAGTAACAGATTCGGAGATTGAGTGTCAGTATCGATCGATACCACCTGGGTATCGATCGATACCCGTCCGCCAGGTAAGTGCGTATATAAACCCCTAGGGCTGAAATCGCACAACACACTTTGCCTCATCGCTCGACACAAACACAAAAATCACCTCTTTTTCATTTTCTCACGGTTTTGAGTGATTCTTTCGCCTTTTCCACTTGATTTTTCGCCTGCATTAACAATATCTATCCCGTTCAATCGATTACACAAGGTAACATCTCGATTTTGCAATTTTTCATTCCATGGAATCAATTTTTAGGTTTGAGATTTTGGCCTCTTAAACTTGTTTTTATGGTTGAATATTGGATAATCGGGTTGATCTAGGCCTAGTCGAACCTTGCCTTGCATGTATTTGTCATTAGTTACAACTTGTGTATCGATCGATTCGGATTGTTCTTCGCGAAAACAGTCGATGGTATCGATCGATACCACCTGAGTGTCGATCGATACGCCGTACTTGATATGTTGGTGTCGATCGATACCACCTGAGTGTCGATCGACACCCGTACTTAACCTTGGCGAATTTTGGTGATTTTTGACTCTCTATTTATGTTTTTGTGTTGTTGATACAGATGCCTCCCAGAAAGAAGTCACGAAATGACGAAGGGACGAGTTCTCTTCCGCACCAATTCAGACTAATGGACGTCGTCGAGATCTTCGACGGATACGACTGGCGTAGGGGGAAAGTGACAGCCATACTGAATGACGCAAGTTATCAGGTGGCGTATGATGAGTCTACTGAGAGATTCTGCGTCACAAGAGACCGGGTTAGAGCAGCTACAGAGGCGCCAACTTCATCTGGCTCACCTCGTGCGCCACCTTCAGCCGGCCGGCCTCGCGCGCCATCTTCGTCTCAACCACCTCGTGCACCATCGTCATCCCGCCCCTCCTCCTCTTCCAGACCTTCCACCACCACATCTAGGCCACCTTGGCCTAGAAGAGACGAGAGAGCCAAGATTCGCCTCTCACAGACGTTCGAGGGAGAGTACAAGGCAATTACTGAGAGCGCCGCCTGCACGCAGCGTCCCATTTCTGACACTTGGGACGACTACGACTCCATCTTCTACAATGCATGGCTGGACGTTGAGATCAAGCCGACCAGATTTGCAGATCCACTTACCATGCGTCATCTGGGTTTTGATGGGGAGTTACAGAGACTCCTGCAGAAGATTGGTCTGGGTACTATGCCTACGAGGTGGTATCCGCTTTACCCAGATCTCGTCCGCCAGTTCCTTGCCTCCGTACGTGTCTACTACACCGGAGAGGCCCCTGTTACTACGCAGCAGGGAGTGCTTACTTTCATGATTCGCGGAGTGAGATACCGTCTTCCTTTCCAGGATCTCTGCAGCATCTACGGTTTCCGTAGAGATTACTCTCGCTGCGAGCTGCCCACCAAGTTCCTGGACGTCCAAAACTTCTGGCGGCATTTCGGACACGGCAATATCACAGCAAGACGACGACGCAGATGGATATCCGCCACCCAGTCTTGCGATGCCTAGCTCCCTAAGACTCGTTGTGCGACTACACGTTCTACCTCGGGTTGTTCTACGCCCATAGACTCGACTAACACTACAGATACCGGTAACCTCTGTAATAACTACTACTCCTCATACTTACCGGACTCGACCTAGAACGAGTTAACTTGGGTGCAGTATTCGCACATCACCTGGAGTCACTGAAGGTGAAACCTTTCACCTCGCGTGGCAAGAGTGGCCAGACTTCAGGGCGCGCCAAGTCAGAGTCTGTGGGTAACCTTTTCACTCCCATTTTTCTTCATTTTGGAATTGATGTTTCGAGCTGTTCGATTGTCTCTACTCGAGCTGTGATGGATGAGTCGCATTTAGAGCATCTGCGCTGGCTTAAGCCAGGACGACGTTGGGTATTCAGCACCTCTCAGGGGGACTTCCTTGTCCAGCCGCCCAACAGAGATCTGACGAACATAGATTCAGATGCATCCAAGCTGCTGTTCACTCCTGCTCAGACAGACATGGTTCGCGCGCCAGTCACTCGACGCCGCGGTATGCCCTCCGGATCTCACACTACTGCTGCTGACGAAGACGCGCCGACTCAGCCTCCTGCTCCTACATTTCCTGCTGCTCCACCCATGGACCTGGACCCTTTTCAGCAGTACGTTGTTCAGAGTCTTCAGGCGATTTGGAGCACCATTTCTCGTTGCAGCTGCATGACTCCATCGACTTCTCGCTCGCGCCACACTGCACCTGCTGCTGGACCATCACGCACAGCTGGTGGTGATGACACCGACTATGACTCCGAGTATTCGGAGGATTAGTCATCTCTCTCTCTCTGATTTTTATGTTTTCTCTTTTTCATTTTTTTTCTTTTGTTTTGTTTTGAACTAATGTCAGTTTCTCTTATGTATGGACGCAAATGGTTTAACGTTTATGATCTTTTGTTATCTCTAACTCGTGTCTGAATGTATCTCAGTTTCTAACTCGGATCATCTAACACAGTCAGATCATTCACGCAGAAAGAGGTTTTTCTTCATGGTTTCCACCTGGTATCGATCGATACCACCATGGTGTCGATCGATACCACTCGCCTGTGGTAACACCTCTCGTTTTTCATCTTACCATTTTTCTCCATTTATTTTTCTTTCACCTTCTCTAAGCTTGATATACACTGGGGACAGTGTTGTTTAAGTCTGGAGGAGGTAGTTACTGACATTGTGTTTTGTTTTTATTCAAAAACAAAAAAAAAAAAAAAAAAATGTTTTTCGTGTCAAAACAACTTAGAGATTCCTGACTGTGCTTGGTTTTGATGTGCTGGTTTTGCTTTTGAGTGTCTATTGTTACAGGGTCAATATCCAGTTCGACTAATGAAAAATCCAGAGGTAAACCAGCCAACCAGAATTCATGGATTGTCTCCAACAAGTTTTCATCACAAGTTTTAGCCAAATTCTGCACTTCATCAATAAGGTAAATGTCCAAAGAGCTTGATTCATCATTCATTACCTAGCTAAGGAACTATTGCGTATGAAAGAAATGGTAGATTTCCCCCGTGATAAGTACTGGATATGAATTTGGTGATAATCAGGATCAAAAATGCATGAAAGATGAGATGATTTCCGCCAAGTGGAGGGGTAGGAAAATTTCCTATGACCCCATTATTCTACTTGGATAAGGGATGATCACACAAGTGCCTAAAGTGAGGGGTAGGAAAATTTCCTATGACCCCATTATTCACCTAAAATACTTGATACATTGAGAGGGTAAGAACCGGGGATTCGGTAGCTAACACTATCAATACTCGCGTCTCGAACCTTGATTTGTATATGCAGCTAAATAAAAAATAAAAAATAAAAAAAAAAAAAATCAATAAGAACTGGTTGTGAAATAAGTCTGGGGGAGTTAAATACCAAGAAAAAGTTGAATGAATTGTTCCTTGGCTATGGTATTGTATGACCAAAGAATCTAGAAAGTTCGTGGACATTGATTTTAGCGAGGAAACTGGCGATGATAAGCTTGGATGAACACTTAGCGGGGTCATGAGTGAAGTCTGTGGAAGCTGGGAATTCCGATGGAGAAGTACATGGAGGTTAGATCTGAAGCTGATCAGGCAACAGTGGGCGCTTGGGAAGAGGGATCATTATAGAGATTTCGGTACCAGATCAGGATCTCTAAGGTTTTTCAAACTTCTTTCTCTCACTTAGTTTTCTGTTTTGCTTGAGGGCAAGCAAAAGGCTAAGTCTGGGGGAGTTGATATATCATGGATTTTACCCGTTTTTAGCCATGATATAAGTCGTTTTATCGAGTCTTTCTAGTGCTTTTTCTATCATTTTAGAGTCTTTTCAGGTTTTAGCACGTTTGGGACGAAATTAGAGATTTTGGAGACATTTGGAGCCTTTTGGAGCAAACCGAAGAAAGTACCCGTTTTNTATATCATGGATTTTACCCGTTTTTAGCCATGATATAAGTCGTTTTATCGAGTCTTTCTAGTGCTTTTTCTATCATTTTAGAGTCTTTTCAGGTTTTAGCACGTTTGGGACGAAATTAGAGATTTTGGAGACATTTGGAGCCTTTTTGGAGCAAACCGAAGAAAGTACCCGTTTTGAAGCTTTAGCATCGATCGACACCGACGTAATCAACGCGCAGAAGAGATTTTCAAGGAAGCCCATAAGAAGCCCAATCATCCCCTTTATTTACTTAAGAAGCCCAGCTCGTGATTTTAGGTTTATTTAAGCAAACTTTTAGTCACTAGGTTGAGGGGAGACTTTACTTTTCACTTTTATTCTTGAGCCACCATTGAGATTTGAGAGCTTTTATGAGGGAGACGGATCCAAGACTTTGTTCATCATAGAGAAGATCCCGAACCCTTGTTTTTATTCCTTTGTTTAATTTCATGATTTATTCAGTTATGTTATTTGTTTCATCTATCATGTGACTCATCAGAGTAAAATCCAAATCCCAAAAGAGTATACCTAAAGAGACTAAATACTACTAACTAAACAATCCCAAGTATTGGTGAATAGTTCTTCACCATAGGTTGTTCTCAAAGCTATTTCTAGTCTGATCACCTAGAACATAGAACTTAGATTAATCGATTAGGCACGACAGTGCAATTGAGTAATCTGATAAAACTTAGGGTGAGCAATTCGGTTATCTGCAAAGAGATTTGGTTTAATCGAATTGTGAACATATCAAACTTGAATTAATTGCTGGTTTAATTTATAGGATTTGCAAAGAGATTTGGAATTCTATATTTTAGACTTAGTTAGTTTTCGCAACGACAGTTGGTTGACTATATTATCGTGTTTGAGTTTAAGAACGGCGCTTAATTGAATTGAACCTTAATTGATTAATTGTTATCTATCATTGATTTCCTGAGAATTTCGGACTCGGATCGAGGGTAGGTATAATTAAGTTGGATTCAAATTAAACTAGTAAACAAAAGAGCAGTAAGTGACAAACGAATCGTGTTAGACGTAGAAAGTAGATGACTCACTCAAAAGAACTCAAGAACACAAGCTGGGGAAACTTTACTGCAGCAACTGCTTTAGTATCATCATAGGGTATTAATTTGAGCATATCACTGGCTTAGGACAGTTAGCGATCCTATGATCCTTGCTGCCACACCTGAAGCAACCTACACACTGATAACCCGAACCACTCTCCACATTCGGCCGGCCCGACATATTACCTTCCCATTTCCTTTTTTGTCCCGTAAAAAAGTTCTCAGACTTGTTGCCCGCAGATCCAGCCTGAGTCTTATAGTTTCCACCGGCCTGGGCTTGTCTCTTGTTGTCCACAGCAACCATACCAGTCTCGATTATAGCAGCTTTCTCCACAAGTTCAGCTATAGACCCATAGTCACGTAACAGACAGCGATTACGCAGCTCCAACCGCATACTGCGCAGAAAACGACGGATCTGGACCCTCTCGTCATCAAGATCCCTACCACAATACCTCTTGAGACTATTAAATTCAGCCTCGTACTCACGAATACTCTTCGATCCCTGACGCAAATCTAAGAACTAGCCCTCCAAACGGTCCATAACTTCTTAAGGAAAGTACTTAGCATTGACCTCCTCACAGAAAACTCTCCAAGAGTCCACTCTACCACGACGTCTCACCACGCCCTCCCACCATAAATGTGCCTCTTCCTCCAGGAAATGAACACCAATATCCGTCATGTACAGATCAGAACACCTCAGGGTAGCAAAATTCCTCTCAACCCGAGACCTCGACTCGTCCGCTTCCACGGGTTTGATACCTCCCGCAAAACGACCAGTACCCAACTTCTGCATATGTTCCAATACCTTACAGGTAAAATGGGACTCTAGGCTCAGGAACTCCTGCCTCAACGCGAACCTTATCTTGTTCCACATTCTCAGGCGCAAACTTTTCTGCGATACCAGCGTTTCCAACCGGTGGTGCCACAGGGATTTTGGCTAACACCTCGGCCACCTGAGCTAACACAGGTACCATTGCTGCCTGAATAGCATTAGCAAGCAACTCACTGTGATCTTCAATACCGTTTTCAGTAACATTCTCGACCGTCTTCCCACGGACCGAGTTGTTTTTCGAGCCATTAGTGGCTCTCTCAACAAGACGCGAACTTCTGGTCTTTCTAGCCATCTGCAAGGTCCCGAAATTTATGCTAAGTTCACACAAACTTAACAAAATATCCACGCTAAACGGTTTCATAAACCATTCATCACAAATTTTTACGACAAATTTACAGAAACAACGAGACTTACCGCGAGACTAGGCGTCGGGAGGATGGTTTTACTACACAAATACTCACAAAATAACTCAAATATCTCTCACAAATCAAAGAATCAAGCATGTTCTGATACCAAACTATAACACCCCTATTTCGTAAATTTTTTAAATTTTTACTTACTATGTGTTATTCTCGAATATTAATCAGATTTTTACGCAAAACGGAAGATTTAACCAAATTTCCTAATTTATTTAGACGATTTTCACTCCAAATAACTTATAGAAATCACGATGACAATTCAGCAACAAGTACACAACTAAAGCACAACAAATTAATCCTCAAAATTCATCCATAAAATTCCACATTTATTCTCCAATAATTCCCAAATAATTCGTCTATGCAATTCTAATAATTCTCAACTTAACGAAGGTCTAAAACCACAACACAGTACCAACATCGTCTAGGAATCCAACCAAATTCAGCAGAATAGTCCTGATATACTAGCAAAAACTTAATAGCAATCTCATTAGATTCTAAAACCATTCATCCTCACACGACACCACCTTGCCCCGCGTGCTCCTTAATTATCTCTATCTGCATTCGTAAGTCTGAATGCGTAAGCAAAAGAATTGCTTAGTGAGCTGGTCATCCCGTCTCACAAGGCTTAGTATATCATGCTTGGTTAATATATCACAGAAACGATCAAATACAAAAGTGTGAGATATATCATGCTTGGTTAATATAATGCAACGATTCCTCAAACTCAAACGTGAATGCAATGAAATAAATTCAAAGGAATCACAACTCTCCAATTGAACCAAAACTTGTCATGACAAAAACTCAAGCGCATACCCTTAACCAAACAGACAATCAAACACAAATACTCAAAACGAAGCTAATACATAGTCACGATCACACACTCACCTGAATGTTCACGAATTCAAGTCAAAAACACTCAGCAAGCTATCAACAATACACGTCAATACCTAAACATCAAATGACCCGAGTTAAAAACTCAATCCTCAAAATTCCTGTGGACTCACAAACAAATGGACCAAGCAAGGTCCCTTACCAAACGATGATAGAACTGAGGTTACACACTCAGTCCTAACTTCTCATAACAACCATCAAAACGATCTCAAAATGACCACACGGGTCAGTTACCCCAAACGATTGCCCAAACGAGTACAAGCCAAGCTTGGACTCACTACAGCAGTTCACACAACACACGCTGAACACCAAAACACCATACAATAATTGATTACAATCGACTCGCCAAAACAGCCCAAAACGACCCAAAATAGTTCTTTACCACAAACGATGCAAAGACTACAGCCACAACCACCAAATGATCACTCTCAGCCTCAGTAAAACACGGATACAGCTGCTGTCCAGAGACACACTAAATTCCAATTAACAACAGCCCACGAAATCGTATCCAAAAACAATTCCAAGGAGGTTATTACCAAGCGATTAGAGAAACAACACCACAGCCTCCAAACGTAACCTTTTCAGCTCAGAAACAACACTCAGCAGCCTACAAATACACGCCCAGAAAGGTCACAAAAACGTTCCAACAAAAACACAACAAAACCTAAAGAGAATCGCTTACCAATTCACGATTCCACAAGGACCAAAGAGCCAAGGTACACGATTCTGCAACAGCTCTTCACCCTACTGTTATGCACAAAAATTTCTCATTAGAACAGCCCCAAAAACGTCCTCCAACAAACGCACAAAGAGGAGGAACACTTACCCAAAAACGTGGACAACAAACGGCCAAAAGCTCCTCACAATCGGCCAAGCTCTCTTTCTGTTTGCAAAGGGCAAAAACGTGGCTAGGGTTGCAAAGGAGGAGCTTATATAGGGGACCTTAGGGTTAGAGATCACGGGCCTAGTCCTTTTACAAAAAGCTCCAACTTTTTCCTTAAGTTTTCTAGCCCATTAGGTCAATTTCGACCAGCCTTAAGTGACTAGACAACTTGCCAAAAACAACGGATTCAAATCAGGAAAGTTTGCCAAGTCACCTACCATCGTCTGTATCCCCCGTCCGCAGGACGACATCCGTACGTCGCAGGCGGTCCGCAAGACAACATCAAGACGTCATGTCCGTACGTCTGCAGACACCATCCGGACGTCCTGTCCGTACGTCCGCAGACACCATCCGGACGTCTTGTCCGTACGTCCGCATCGTTCGTCCGTAACCTCTCATCCGGACATTCGTCTCGGCCATCCGGACGTAATGCGGTACACAATCCTCGGCCATAGCCGACAGTCCAAACGCCGACGATAGCAGATCTGTGCGCACGTCCGGCTCACACAAAACACCGACGATAGCGGTTCCGTCCGCTCGTCCGGCTCGACCCAAAAATTCGACGATTTCAAAATCCGACAACCTCTCAGAACACAAAATCGCCGACGATACAAAAACTGATCCAACAATCCGAACCACCAAAGCACCGACGATAGGCACTCGGTAACCTGACCGGTTCATCGATGACCCGACGATGTCATCGATGAATCCTCGACCATGCAACACCGATTGCTCGGCCAGCTCAAGCATCGGTAAATCCAATCTCACACGTACGCCCAGTACACAAAACGTCGATGATTCGGGATCTGTCCGATAAACTGACCGAGTGGACAAAATGGTTGTCCAAAGGACGGATCTTACAGTTATCCTGCTTTACGCACTGGTTGATTTCTAATTATTTGTTATCTTTGATTCTGCTATCGTAGGAGAATTTGTTTTGGTTTAATTAAAATTAATCTATTTGATTTTGAATTGTTAATATTTGAACACTACTAAATAGTTTAATTCTAAAATTAAATGACTTTTTTTTGTGAAACATACAAAATTAAATGACTTTACAATGTCAAAAATATACATGGACAGAGAAATAAGATAATTTTAACTTTAGGGTTAAAGTTTGACAATTAAAACTTTGAGGGCTATAGTATACTATTGTCATATGCTCTGGTGGAATATATGAATAAGCATGATATCGAGATCCACACTATTTGGAAAGTATATACATTACAAAAGACAATATATTTCTCTATACAAAAAGTCATCAATTGTGTCAAATCTATCTGGAATTTTGTGTTCAACTATAATTTTTAAAACTTGAAAAAATTTCGGTTTTTTGGAGTACTCTCAAAGTTTCCGCAAAATGATCGAATTCATAGTAAAATTAGCCATCAAAAATGAATTCTGAAATTACCTCACGTGGCAGCGTACTTTTCCATTTACTCTTTTACCCTTTAAGCTAAATGTAGGTCTAAATAATAATGTTTCCCTATTTTAAACTATATTCACCGAATTATATCTAATTTATACTAAAAACACTAGATAGTATCACATCCACTAAAATGTTATCAGCTTGAGACAGTCTCATAATTGGCTTTGCCTAATTGCATTTTATTAATTTAATACTACTATATAGTCAGAATAAAGATGAAATAACTTCGGACCCCATAAAAATAAGATAAGATGAAATAACTAACATTAAAGAACACTTTCCTTTCTTTGTTCTTATAGTTGGCAAAAATGTCTCTGATTTCAAATATCTTCCCCGACAACACAATCAATCTCACTCCATACGCAATTCTCATTCTCACCGCTCTCTTCTCGATTCTATGGTACCTCTTGAAACGGTCGCCGCAACCGCCTCTACCGCCTGGACCGCGAGGGCTACCTATCCTCGGGAACCTCCCGTTTCTTGACCCGGACCTTCACACCTACTTTACAAAACTCGCTCAAAGCCACGGTCCAATCTTCAAACTCAATCTTGGCTCAAAACTAACCGTCGTGGTCAACTCTCCATCGCTGGCTCGAGAGATCTTGAAAGATCAAGACATCAATTTCTCAAACCGAGATATCCCTCTCACGGGCCGAGCCGCTACATATGGCGGTCTTGACATCGTTTGGTTACCATACGGCGCCGAATGGAGACAGCTTAGAAAAATTTGCGTTCTCAAACTCCTTAGCCGCAAAACTTTGGATTCTTTCTACGAGCTCCGACGCAAAGAAGTCCGGGAAAGAACGAGATTTCTATACGAGCAAGGTCAAGAAGAATCCCCGGTTAAAGTCGGAGATCAATTGTTTTTGACGATGATGAATCTGACGATGAATATGTTATGGGGAGGGTCGGTGAAAGCAGAGGAGATGGAGAGTGTTGGAACAGAGTTCAAAGGAGTTATTACTGAGTTAACTGGGCTTTTGGGTGAGCCTAATGTTTCAGACTTTTTCCCGTGGCTAGCGAGATTCGATCTTCAAGGGCTTGTGAAGAGGATGCGTGTGTGTGCTCAAGAGCTCGATGGGGTACTCAATCGAGCCATCGAGCAGATGCGAAGGCTAAGAGGAAGAGATGATGATGATGATGTTGAATGTAAAGACTTCTTGCAGTATTTGATGAAGTTAAAGGACGAAGAAGCTGACTCGGAGGTTCCCATAACCATTAATCATGTCAAAGCCGTACTCACGGTAATTAATTATTGCTTTTAGTTTCATAATTTTAGAATAAAAAATATTTGGTAGAATTCATAGCATATTCATGAAATGGAAGTTTGGAATCATTAATCGGCTAAAACTTAAATTTATTTACGAAACTACGGAACGGTGGTCTCATAGTCATATTTGTTAGAATTTAGATGCCAATTGCAAAGTCTGTTGGTTAATCGAAGTTTCGATCTGAGATAGGATTAGAGATAGAGATTCTAGATATTTGTTAGTTTATGAAAAGTGATTTTGATCATTAATGTTATTGTTTATGTATGAAGGATATGGTGGTTGGTGGCACAGACACATCGACAAACACGATAGAGTTTGCAATGGCCGAGCTAATGAGCAACCCGGAACTGATAAAAAGAGCGCAACAAGAGTTAGACGAAATTGTAGGCAAAGACAACATTGTTGAAGAATCACACATCACTAGACTTCCTTACATATTAGCCATTATGAAAGAAACGCTTAGGCTTCACCCAACAGTTCCTTTGCTAGTCCCTCATCGTCCAGCTGAAACCGCGGTTGTGGGCGGCTACACCATCCCTAAAAACACTAAGATCTTTATCAACGTTTGGTCTATTCAGAGAGACCCAAATGTGTGGGAGGCTCCAACTGAATTTCGTCCCGAGAGGTTTCTCGACAATAAGTCTTGTGATTTCACTGGAACAGATTATAGCTTTCTTCCATTTGGATCAGGACGGAGAATTTGCGCTGGTATAGCACTCGCTGAGAGGATGGTTTTGTACACTCTCGCGACACTATTGCATTCGTTCGATTGGAAGATTCCAGAAGGACATGTGTTGGATTTGGAAGAGAAGTTTGGGATTGTCTTGAAGCTCAAGACCCCTCTTGTTGCCTTGCCCATTCCGAGGTTGTCCGATTCGAATCTTTATCTATAATGGCGAAGATTGTTATATTTGGCAATTCTTATAACTATACAAAATAAAATTATTACTTGTTATTCGGGGTAAAAAAAAAGTATGATATAGTATTTCAGGGGTAAAAAAAAAGTATGATATAGTATTTCAGGGGTTTTTAATTGTCATAAATCAAACCACTTGTTTTACTTAATTAAGAGTTGTTAGATATTAGTTTCGTATCATTAGGGTTTGGTTTAGTCGGACTTGCATAACTAACATGGTGTGGTTCTATCTCGACAATTGCTAAATAAAATAGAAGGTATAAAACTAATTATTATCATCCCAAAATGTGTAGAAAAAAATCATGGACTTTCTTTCTATATGCAATCATCATGGGTAATGAATATGACGACGTAGATCAGTACAATCACTTGTCAAATTTTCCTCAAAAAGTCAATTTTATTAGGTCAGACAAGGACCTCTAACGAACATTTTTATGTGTAAACATGTAACAAACAATTGATAAGATAATGACATGTGACATCTTTATATGTGGTAAAAAAGCTAATTTCGTTACTTATTTTGTACTAGTTTTATACCTCCGATACTATAGCACCGAAAAATAATATTATATTATATTTTATTTATATTTATATAAAAATATATTTATCGCCAAATTTTTTAAGAAGAGAATGATGCACAAAACTTTGATTTGTATTTTTTATGACTAATCATATAAATTTAAAATTAAATAAATATTTTAAATTAATATTTTCCACAAAAATCAAGTAAATTAAACACTAAACACTAATATAAACACTCTTAACAAACCATCTTAAAATAATATTTTGATAAAATACATTAAACACTAATATAAAACATCTTCTAAAAATATAATAAGATTTGTTAAAACAAATTATTACCTTCTCATCAACCAATAATAACTCTATTCTACTAGAAATGTCTCGTGCTACTACACGGGTTAAATGTTTTTTTAAGATTCAATATTATAATTTTTTTATAGATTATTAATTAATAAGATAAATGCTTAATATATATATATATATTATCAAAATTTTAGATAATATATTAGCAAAGATTTTATGGAATATTTTCATAAATAAAAAATATTTTAGAGAATATCTCCTATAGATATGAGTTTTTTGTATCCATAAATATAGGATTTTAATTAGTTACCATAAATATTTGATTTTAATTAGTTACTATAAATATTTGATTTTTTAATTCTTGATTTTAATTAAATGATCACATTAGACTAAAATATTTTTATTGAGAAATTAAAATTTATTTTTTGATGTAATGGCAATGTGATGTAAATATTTATATTTTTTAATGTTTATTTATAAATATACTTTCCAAATAATATATAGGAGATGCTATTTCATTGAAATTTCTTAGAAACTTTTGTCGGAAGCTCGAACGGACTCGCAAGAGTTTTTTTTCTTGAACGTACAAAAAATGTAAAAACTTCCAATGTTATTTCTAAAACTTAAAAATTTCAGAAAACTTACAAAAGTCTTAAAAGAGAACTTTGAATTTTTTTCCTAAACTTTTCCCGGAAACCTTGATCACCAACGAAATATAGTCACCAAAACGTGATATATTTGTCCAAAATATTGCCTAAAAATCCAAATGCTAATTTGTTGATGGGTAATTATTACATACTATTTTAGCAAATTAAAGAATCAAAATCGGTGTTCTATAGGCTAGAAAGTGGCCCGCCTAGGGGCACTACGTGTCTGTAGTCGATCCTATTAGTATTTAGGCGCTAGAATTATATAATGAAGCAAATCTGGAAGATTTTAAATCTAATCATACATAATCCACATGTAAGGAAGATTGTGTGGACAAAAGAGTATCATGAATTATGGAAGATTCAAAAGTGACTAAATCTTTATTTTGTACTTCAGTCTTCTCGAGCAGAAACAGATTGAACTCCACAAACCGGAAGGTCATGTTCGAAGTTCGGAGCGGCCCCTAGGATTGGATTACGCTCAAAAAAATTTGCGGGCTTCAAGTCGAAACTCGAAGAAACCGTGGGCATTATCGGAAAATCCTCTTGACATGGAATGTGATGGAATCCAAGTGTGTACCACACAACTATGTCCTTGTTCTCTATGTCTCTATCCCTGCATGACACCAATAATGCATTAAATTAAACAATCGAATCTTGACTATATAATTAATAATTTATTGTTTTGGAATTAATCACCTGTCTGACCAAACCGCAAGAGTATCATCACCATGGCTTTGGTAAGTGAATAAGCCCCCAGCCCATTGCTCAGACTTATTGTACGGAGTGACCCAAATTTGGTTGTTGGTAAAAGCTCCTCTCTTCTGCGGTGGATCGTCATGGTCAAGTATACTAGCCGCCGTGGCTCTAGGAACGACCTTATAACCCGTTGGGTTTCCGACCCGAGTTGTTTTACCAGAGTTGATAACGTGGAATTCTGATGGATCGTACAAGCTGAGCTTGATCTGACCATCCTTTTCGGTTTTCGCAATGTTCCTAACAGCTTTCAGGTAACTTTTCCTCGGTGACTCACCTGGCTCGGTCTCTTGCCTCTTGAGGTTCACTTTAACAAATGAGTTGTCCGGGCCATCGACGTCGAGGTCAAGGTAAAAAGTGACGTAATGATCGTGAATTACTCCAATTACATTTTCAGACAGAAGCGTGCCGTGGAGCTCTTCTTCATTACCTTCTTTATCTTTCGCCACTTGGTTCTTGTTTTGATATGTTGTCCCTTTCACCATTAGTATTCCACTAAGCCCAACCTGTCATTATCAACTTCATTAACTAGAGTGGTTCGTGACAAGAAAAGAAAATTCATTATTCCACGGAATCATATGGAATCTTTTATATAAAGGATATAAAGTAAAGTACCTTAGCTTTTATAAGCCCATCAGTTTGGAACTCGTAATCAATGATGTAATCATAGTTAGCTACGGAAGCTACCATTCGTACCACTAGCGTTACTTTTGGTCGCACTTCCCTTATCTACTAAATTAAAAATGTAATTAACATTATCACTCTTTTTAAAAAATTCACTTTTTAAACCCTAAACTTTCTCCTATGTAAATAAAACCCATAAGCAAAAACACTGACCGGTAAGCCGGTGATGGGACTTTCGGAGTGACGCCAACCAATATTTCCGGCGTAACTCTCAAAAATACAAACCATGTTTTCTCTCACAAACGGCGTTCCGTCCGCTGCCGCGAAAACTCCGTCCATATACGCTGCGTTTCGGGGACAATCATTAAGCGGTACGAGCGGCATGGCTTGTAACCCGAACCCGTATTCCCCTGCGTCCATGTAAGTCTTGAAGTACCACGCGTCCGATGGATCCATGTACGGAACAAAAAGCTCTGACACAAACCCTTTGTACATCACGTCACGCGTTTCTTGAGTATCCGGATCATGTATCCTGACCCGTGATATAACCACACCTGCTCTCGGGTCTGGTTTTAGATGAAATTCCCAATTTGCCCATTTCACCAAATGGTTGTCCTGGATTACGAAGCTTGGACCACGTGGCTGCTCAATGGATATCGGGTTTAGAAGTCGAGTTTTGTCGGTAGTCACGAGTTTTTCGAAGCGGTAATCAGTATTGGTTGAACCGGGTATGGGTATAGCCCGACCCGTATCGGATATCTCGATCACTTGCTTTGTATCTAAATCGATAAGAATAGTCAAACCTTCGATAGGTCGCATGTAGAAATTGGCTGTACCTTGAGTCAAGAAACATTGACTTTTAATTACCCTCGCGTTTTCTCCTTTATTACCAAACCAGCCACATGATATTGGTAAGCAAATCACGTCCGTTAGATTAACTCCACGAGAAAGAATCGTACGGTTGAAATCCGCGTTTGAGAATGGTACAACCGTGATATCGTTCATCTCTTCTATAGTCATCATGGGGTAACCCGAAACATGAACCGGGCTATTCTCCGACTCTATCCGACCCGTAGAGATGTCAACGGTGAGCACGTGCGTGTCGGGACCAACACGTGCGATGACGGAAGCTTTCCTTGGAGGAAGTGGCTCCCCTTTTTCCCAGTGACGGACAAGATTCTTGTCAGGCTCTTCAAGAACGACGGTGTGGAGAGCGTGAGGTGTACCGGAGGTGAATAGCGCGTGAGAGGAGAGGATCGATCTGACTTTGTTAATCTCCACCACCGTGAGTGGATCTAGAGGATGGTTTGGTGTATCGGATACATGGTCATGGTTTTTTGTCTTTGGTTTAGGATCGTTTTTAGTAATAGGCCGTGGTTGCTGTCTGTTGAAAAGGAAGTTTCTAGAAGTGCAAAAAGGTGAAGAGGAAGAGTCGGTGCAGTCAAGAAGCCTTGTCGGCCCGTGAGAGAATTTAGTGGATGTGAGAGAGATGATGAAACCGGCCGTGACTATGAGAAAAATCAACCGGAGAAAGCTTTTTTGGTCCATGTCAGTTTAATTTTTGTTTTGTTGCTTCGGTGAGTGAAGAACATAGGAGTTACCGTATTATATAGAAATAAAGAAACTAGTGAGCTTAACTCAGTACGTCACCTCACAGTACAAAAATATAATTCATGAAATAAAATATCTACCACATGCTTTAAAAAAAAAAAAGTTATCTACACGAATCACAAGGAATCTTATCTTTGATGATTGAAAAAATAGAGAAGTAAACATTTGTCGATAGATAAATTAACAGAAGTCCCTTTTTTTTTTGTCAATATCTTGTGATATGTGGAATGAATATGTGATGGGTTGACACATCTCCTGTAGTGTGACTAATGTGATGTTGACAATGGGCTCCGTTGAATAAAAATGCTGTGAGCTATGCGAATGGTGTTATGAGCAGGGAGTGATGAAAATGCTGTGAGCTATACAAATAGTATTTTTTTTAAATAATACAAAAACGAAAATTATATATAAATTAAAATAAAATAACAAAAGTGTTTGGAAATTTAAAAAACAAACAATAATTCAGAAATTGTTTATAACTAAACAACAATAAAATTACTATATGCGACTAAGACGATTCTTAGATGAAAACTGTGGGAAGCTGTTTAGTGTCGTGAACAATAAGAGGCTTGAACGGCAAACTCACTCCATCATTCCGTTCCTCCAACATACAACCCCCACACTTCGATTCACTCCATCAAGAGAAGGTAGTGGATCTCTAGATATGAGAAAAGATTTCACCGCGCCAAAGACAGATTCATCAAACCCCATCAAGAATTGATGTAATATCTTTTTCTCTTTTCTTTGTGATATTCTCAGCAGTTTTTGCGCACTGAAAATCCGTTAGAAAAGTCTAAAGTGTAGTAAGCTTGTCGTAATATGCTTCCAAGGCTAATCCTCTCTGTTAGCAAGTATCTAGAGTTTGATATTCAGGGAGACAGTTTCTTGTAAATTATTGGTGCAAAGATTATCGGAGGTCCAGAGTATCGCAGACAGAGCCGTCTGTCGTGTTTCGTGTGTTGTGGAGAAGAGCTTGTCCTTCATGAAGGTGTCGTATATGCAGAACCGTCCGTTGTAGATCCAAGTGTTGCATGGAGAGCTGCGTCGTGGAATCATTGCTTTTGGGAGATGTTTTCATAATCGCTTATGTAATTGAATATTATTATAATATGATTAGATCAAATATCTCTAATAATAATGTAATTGTCCACAAAATAAAATAAAATAAAACTTCCGGGCTTGAGCTGTTTTGTACCACTATTACGAGTTTTAATCATATTGTACAGTTATGTTTGTTTACGGGATCAAATTCTGAGATAGTGTTAAACCTAAATGTTTATTCTCAAATAGTCTTCCTTTTTTTTTAAAAATTTGAAATTCGACCAATTGGGGTTATATAGTTTTATCTCAGAGTAATATCAACAAACCACAGCAGCTCAGATGGTTCAGACCCGAAATTACTATGGCGGACGTCCTGAGTTCGAATGGAGAGAAGCGCGGTACAACTGGTATTACTAGTATTACTAGGTACATCTGGGAGAACTAGTATCCTAGTTGTACTAGGTGTACTAGTTCTTATACTAAATGTACCGAAAGGAGGATAAATTTTGATTAATTTAAATTCTGATTGAAAGATATTTTTGGGTTTTTACAAATATTGTAAAAGTGAAGACTATGTAAAATTTGGGAGACTATAGAAAAATAACAAATTTGATCCTTGTTTACGGTTATAAAACGGTCAGTTACGGTTGATTAGGTCATGCCTATTTGCAACACCCGTAAAAACTAAAAAATACCGGTAGGTAACGGGATGGGTTTAAATGTAGATGGGCCTGTGGATAGTTCCAAAATAAGTATGAGAAGGCCCGTTAGTACCACGTTGTTTAAGTGATAACGAACCAGGACTATTCTTGATGAATAAATAATGAATATGATGACCAACAAGCTTTTGAACATATACTATTAAGACTTAAGAGCGATCAAATTATTTCTTCAAGTCTTGGTCAATTATATTCTCCAATGCATACATTTTTATTTTGATCACCTATATATTATATTTAAACACACATATGAATTATGACATATATATTGCGTGGAAATTAATCTTAGGAATTGAATCACATGAAAATCTGGTTGAGTTGGTAGATTCTTTTCAGGTTTCATGTGAGTTTTAACCACTTTTAACATTGTTAGAGACAAAATGCTCTTTAACTTGGATTAAAAAACAAGTCATGTTCTTTTTCTATTATTTTCTTTCAACCATCCACTCATTTATACATTTACTTGAAAATGAAATGGGACTTATAAAACAAAATATATTGTAAGTCCATTGATTGACTACAACAGGTCGATAAGAAAAATTGATTTTGAATTATTATTATAGCAGTTATCACAATATGTATCTGTTAATGCTAAATGTTATTATGTATGCAATGCACGTACATGAAAGACAAAAAAAAAAACATTTGGGAAAGAAGAGTATGGTGATAAGAAATTTAAAGTCAAAGCAAAGGTTGCTTAGAAACTTGGCGAGGCTAATTGGCTATTATTATTATTATTTTGTGTATCTGGCTATTATTTTATTAAGGATCTTTTTTTAATATCCTTTATAACCGACGCATATACTCTCGTAATTTTTTTTCAAAATCTAATTTGAATTTCGATGGTAGAGGGGAGAAATAAAAACATGTACTATCAGAACTACATGTTGGATTTCGATGGTAGATTTTGAAATAATCGACCGTCAAATCTAAAACTTTTTGGTCGACAAAATAGGAATATGATAAAGTTAATAGAATTCTAACTGTCAATGAGTGAATTGGCTCATATTCTTATATACTACTCAAGACTTTTCTATATTTTGGATGTGAAATCTTTCTTCATAAATACGTATTATTAGAAATTAGAATAGTCAATTTTATGGCTTTTCGTTTAGACTCGTTTTGAGACTTCTTATGGTAAAATTATGCATCACAGTATTAATGTAGGCTGAAATTGACTCACAATCATACAGAAATTACATGCAATATCAGAACTACAAGGAACACGTCTTTGAAATAATTTAGAATTTTGTGCAATAAAAGCAAGTTTACTTTTCCCAGCCGGTTTGGCTCTAACCGCTCTAGTAACTTAAAAGATTAATTTATGAGCGTGAGGAGGACAAAGTCGATCTTGATTTTGATATCCTAATCCAACCAGAGTAATTACAAATTCATTGTATGTGGCGTGAACGATGTTTTGGCAGTAAAATGATTTGACACCTTCTTACCATAAAGAAAGAGATTTGATATAAAGAAATCAGTTTTATGATAGGTTAGCTATAATAGGTTGATAAATATCAGTGTTGCATGATTATACTATACGGTGTTGTTAGATTTGTAAATCTTATCAATTGGATTGTTCTTAAAGCTTTACTGTGAGGCTAGAATAGAAGTGAGAAAAAAGAAAAGAGACTTAAGAATAGAAAACATGAATTTTCGTCTAACGTCAAAAAATAATAGGTAGGTGAGATATAACAATCCTGAACTAAAATAAAGCAATAATTAGTTTATCATAAGATTACTTCCGTCAAGAAAATAAAAATGTAGTATTAAATTTAGTATATTCTATCACTTATTTGGAAATATACAAATGATCAAGATGTCGATGATTGCTTGTATATATAGATGATTGCTTCTTTCTATAGTCTAGTTATCTACAAATAAAGAATGACCTAATTTGCGGAAAAAAATAAATTTCTACTAAAATTTTGATTTTAAAATTTCGACAGAAAAACCGTAATCTACTCATAGATAAATTTCTAAAATAATTGTGTGTAATAGCCTTATAATTTCATATATAAATATAATATATGACTATTGTATTTATATAATAGTTATAATTGGTACTATTTTATCGTAAACGATAACAGAAATATATTAACAAAACCGAAAATAATACCACTAGTCATATTTTTTTCTGTTTTGATAACAGAAATATATACACAAAACCGAAAATAATATAAAATTTTGTATTAAACAATTTTAAAAAATTAAATATATTGCATTTATAACATAGTATCTCTGAATCTGTGACCGTGTACAAATGTACATGCATAACATGATCAATATAGAATGCGATAGAAATACAGATGTCAACAATGTACGAACACGTTAACCAATCTAAATACATGAATCTAACATAATCTCTGACAGCTTAAAATATTACCATCACTTAAAGATTGAACAAAAAAAAATTATATATACCTTTTTCTGATTGTATTATAATAATCAAATTAATGATCCACACATAAATTACAAACAATTGTCTCTTCTTCTTTCCCGGAAAATCCTCATTTTTGACTTGCTCAATTTTGCTTCTCCTTATACCCAAAAAAACCAACCCTAACCCTAAATCTCCAATTTCTGAATTCTCCGGCGAAAATGTCTCACCTTGACGATCTTCCTTCCACTCCCGGAAAGTACAAAACCGATAAAGTTCCGCCGTACTGGATCCTCCACCACCACCGTTACCTCCGTGTCTCAAAAGTCACTCTTTGGGCTTCTCTCTTCCTCGCTCTGTTCCTCTTCTACCTAATCTTATCCCCTCCTCCGTCTCCTTCTCGCCGGAATCTCAACGATTCTTCCTCCAATTCCGCCGCGAAATACGGCGGCTCTCACTGGGAGAAACAAGTTCGTAAATCGGCTCGTCCGAGGTCTCGCGGTGGTTTAACGATATTAGTCACCGGAGCTTCCGGATTCGTGGGTACTCATGTCTCGATCGCGTTACGAAGACGCGGCGATGGTGTTCTAGGTCTTGATAATTTCAACCGGTACTACGATCCGAAGCTTAAACGAGCAAGACAAGGCCTTTTAGAACGATCAGGTGTGTTCGTTGTTGAAGGCGATATAAATGACGCCGTTTTGCTTAGAAAGCTCTTTGATGTTGTCCTCTTCACACATGTTATGCATCTCGCTGCTCAAGCTGGTGTGCGTTACGCAATGCAAAACCCAGGATCGTATGTGAATAGTAACATTGCTGGGTTTGTGAATCTATTAGAAGTCTCGAAATCAGCGAATCCGCAGCCTGCTATTGTGTGGGCTTCGTCTAGCTCTGTTTATGGTCTCAATTCGAAAGTACCCTTTTCGGAGAAAGACCGAACCGATCAACCGGCGAGTTTATACGCAGCTACGAAGAAAGCAGGTGAAGGAATTGCACATACTTATAACCATATCTACGGTTTATCGCTTACGGGTTTGCGGTTTTTCACTGTTTATGGACCTTGGGGTAGACCAGATATGGCGTATTTCTTCTTTACTAAAGATATTCTTAAAGGGAAGACGATTACTGTGTTTGAGTCTCCTGACAAAGGTAGCGTTGCTAGGGATTTCACTTACATTGATGATATTGTAAAAGGTTGTCTAGGTGCGTTAGATACTGCTGAGAAGAGTACTGGTAGTGGTGGGAAGAAGAAAGGTCCTGCGATGTTTAGGATTTATAATTTGGGGAATACTTCGCCTGTTCCTGTTACTAAGCTTGTGACTATATTGGAGAAGCTTTTGAAGACGAAAGCTAAGAAAAAGATCATGCCTTTACCGAGGAATGGGGATGTTGAGTTCACTCACGCGAATATCACGTTAGCCCAAGCAGAGCTTGGTTATAAACCTGCGGTTGATCTTGAAACGGGTTTGAAAAAGTTTGTGAAATGGTACATGGGGTTTTACACTGGCTCGAAGAAGAAGAGTTCTTGGTGAGCTCTTTCTCTCTCTCTCCCTCTCCGCTCTAATCATGGTATCTGTTTCCCCTTCTTGAGCTCGGAGTTCGCTCTAGGTTAAGCTTTTGGAACCGAGCACTTGCATCGCCAGGAAAAATGGCTCCAGTGTTAATGGACAAACACTTGGTTATCTCAACATAAGGCTATTTACATATTTGCATTGTTTCTGTGTTGCTAGATTTTGCTTCATTTATTTGTTAGTAGATTTTGAGCAATGTACAGCTTCATCACTTGGGTGTTTTAATTGTGGAAACTCAATTGGTTTTTCCATCATGTCGGAAGAATAAATTAGCTTGGATTTTGATGCATATACTCTTGTAGTAATTCATCTTTTTGTTTACTTCTTGTGAATCCAGACCGATCTTTATAATAATGTATATGTTGTCACTTATTCTGACTAGATTGTACATAGCTCTAATCACTTGATTAACCATGATGGTTTGGAAGAACAAATCTAATCACTGCATAATCTCCGAGAACAAGAAACAATGAATGAGGAATCTGCACGAGAACATAAACCGAGAAGAAACATGAAAGCTTACTATGCTGCAGAATATTTCAATCTCTCCCACCTAATAAAGCTTCCATATTCTTTTGCTACCGCGGTACCACCTCTTGTTCATCCTCAATCCTTCTCTCTCGCAGCCAATCATGTATTAATATGCCAATAGATTCACAAGATTGTCCTCTAGTCTGAAGTATATGAATCTCTATACCATGTTAATCACCTTAAGAGTTGTTCATAGCTTATACTGATTTATCTTCCTCTGCGCACTGAAGAAAGTGCATCAAATCCTAAGACCATCCTCAAACTTGAGCCTCAATCTTGACAATGCTATGATGTTATCGACAAGGTCTTGAAGATCCAACACTATCTTCATTATCATCTATCTTCCACCAATCACCACCATCTCCAATCTCCACAGGTTCCACCTCTGTTACATTCTCAATCTCATCATAATTATAATCAAACTCGTAATCCCAAACTCCACAAGAACCTCCTCTCTCTTTCTCTAAAGCAGGATCATACGTCCACTCCAACTTCTTCAAAACATCTCTATCCTTCCATTTCCCCACAACCTTCTCAACTTCCTTCTTCGCCTTCCCCATCACCACTTCCTTCCACGAATACGCAACATCAGCTACTCTCTTCAAGGCCCCTTCATTCAAATCCCCAATCACAACAGTCCTCAAACACCTCTCCTTAGCTTCCCACAAAATCTCAGCAAAACCAGAATCATCAGACACAAGAACAACACATTCCACTTCTCTTTTATACATCACATCAACCATATGTTCCTTCAACGCCTTATCCGCAGCTTCTGGCTTATCACTCACCATTTTCACCCACAACCCAGCTCGTTTCAGCTCATCCGCTAACCCGTAACCTTCCTTCGGCGTCATAATCTTCCTCGCCGCTCTTTTATACTTGTCAATCTTCATCGAATACTTAGCCACAAGCCTCACTCTTTGATGTCCTTTCGAAGATTCAATCTGTCTCATACGTTTCTGATTCTCTGTCTCGTGAATCTGCTTGAAATGATTGATTAGCTTCTCATTCGTATAAAATCTCCGGTCACAAACACCGCAGAAGTACGGCTCCGGCGGTTTAACTAAACCTTTGTTCTCCAATTGGTTCAGCAATTTCCTATCTTTCCTCTCTTCTCTGACTTCTAAAGGAACGTAGCTGAAGGCGTGACGATTCGCATACGCCACCATCAGTTTCACGAATCCGAACGACGACGCGGCGGTTCGGAGCTTGACGGCGGCATCGTATGGCGGGAAAGAGGCTGGTGGTTTGTTGTCTAGATCCCAGAAAACCGCTACTCGGATTTGGGGTTTAGGGTTTATCGAGCTAAAGCCAAAACCTTTGATTGAATTGAGAGATGTGATTTGGGTTTTTGGTCTCCAAATTCTCTGGATGAATCTTGAGAACATCTCCGGAATTTTCTAATTGACGGAGACGATGGATGCTTCGAAAAACCCGGGTTACATTCCCGACCGGGATCCGATTAGAGTTCGGCGATTCTCATGTCTAGAGTTCATGGTTAATGGACAAACACTTGGTTATTTGCTTAAGAGGTGACTAAAAATTAAAAAGAGCAAAATGTTTAAATAATAGAAAGCATATCTGTTTTTTAAAAAGAAAAATTCGTTTTATTGGTTGTTGAGACTCTGTAAATGGTTAACAAAGAAGATGAAACTCTTTTTTTTTTTTTTGAATACTAGGAGGTTCAGGACTCATAGGTCCGTACGTCTCCAGGACGGGATCCAAATCATATTAAATTATTTTTTTTTGGAGAGAGATCTCTCTTAACAGAGAATCGAATCCGGAGCGCAACAGGAAGACGATGATACTTTTAATAGCCGTGTAAACTTAACTGACCATTTTGAAGAGAACAAATACGAAATTGGAACTCTTCCGGCACTGAAGACGTTTGGAGGCAACGATTGGCAGTGGCAAGGGTTTCCCAAATATTTAATTATCTGTTTGGTATGATTATCAACTATTCTTTCTTCAACAAGAACAAATTATTTCTAAACTATCAACTATTCTATTTTTAAGGTTAAGTCATCTCTAATACTGGTCTGGAACTAAGCCGGTAAAGACCATTTGGCTCTCTAGAAATAAAATAACAATCCGTTGTACCAAGCCAAAAACATCAAAAGATTTACGGAAACAACCAAGTACACCAATAATTCTAAGTTGTACCAAGATAAAAAAAATCAACCACGAGTAGAATTCTCACCACTATCCATACATCCATACACTTTTTTATTCTTTTTCCGTAGTTGATATTATCTAACTGATTAAAATCTAGTTTCTTGAATTCTTCCTCGTTTTCCTTGTACACTATAGAGGTAAAATACACTATATCATTGGGAACAATTCCATTCAAATTTATCGGGCACATGATAAATTGTTCAATAATACGCTAATGCCCATATCTCCATCAAGTTCCATAAACAAACAATGAAACAACCCTTTTTTATGTTTTAAACTTTTAGTTCCATATCTCTATTTCAGCTTGCTACATTTAAGAAAAAAAATATAACTCTCTTGTAAAAAGATCTTTCTTTTTGAACATGGTGAGTGAATTTTACTTTACATTACCAAAAAACAAAAGAAAAGTGAATACTAGGGGGATGATTGTTTGACACTGACTTTTGCTTATTTTAATTTTTTTTTTTTGAGTTTGATTTTTACCAATCACACTTTTTTAGTTTAAAAGTCCTAAAAATTATCCTAAATTTTCTCACAGCCTTTTTTCAAATTTTTGTTCATGATACGTTAGTTTTTCTTAAAGCAATTTTTTAAAGTTACAGTCTATTATTTTAAAGTAAAACTTTTTACAGCAATTATATTTAAGTAAAAATCTAAAATCTATATTTTTAAAGTGCATACCAATCATCCTCTAGATCTTGGCATACTTCAAGAAATAGAAGATTTGGTTTTTTTTTTTTTCTTTTTGTTTGAGAAACAAAAATAAATCTTGGCAGTTGGCATTTCCGATTTTATTAAGAAGATACGTTTTCGTCTAGTATTTAAGACATTCGATTTTATTAGTAGATAAAATAAAGGAAACTGTAACATTTCTATTTCGTCAATTTTTAAAATTTTTTTTACTATGTGTTACTTTTCGAATACTAATCAGATTTTTACTACACAAGCGAAAAATTAACAATTTTAACCCAAAACCCACACCAATTCGAATTCAACAAACTCAAACAATTCATTTAAATCAATTAAATAAATTTTAACAGCTCAAATTAAACTCCAAAATTCTTCAAAATAATCTCAAATATTCTAACTCAAATCATCGTCTAACTCATGCAATCAATCATGCATATGAAATCAACAAACATACTCAAAACTCAAAAACAACAAGACAATAACCATCCATCCACTCCAACACCTCCATGTCTCGCGAGCTCTTCAATCATCTTTACCTACATCCATGCGGTGGATACGTAAGCAACATAATTGCTTAGTGAGGCGGTCGTCCCGTCTCACTAGGCACAATTACAGAAACAATTCAACACAAATAGGCAAGATATGTTAAGTGATATTACTGCATGCAATTGGTTCCCAAACGCATAAGTCAAGAGTCTACACTCAAGACACATGCCACATCAAACGGAACCTCAAACTGTCATGACACAAACAAACACATACACGTAACACAAAACAATCAAGCCACAAACACCAAATTACTTCTACAATTGCACCACGGTCACACACTCACCTTAGAGTTACTGAAGACAACTTAAAAGCACAGCAAATGAGGTTAATAGAACACGCCAATAGCCTAGACAACAAAACAAATTCGGATTTAGAATCCGATCCCAAAATAACCTCACAAACGATCTTATAAAAAGATCCTTACCAAACGGTGCACAAGCCAAAGTCTTGTACACGCTGATCAGCCTCACCACAGTCCTTAGAACAAACGCTGATCATAAGAAAGACACCACAAAAACACGCAACAAAACCCCATCAAAAACGGATCCAAACTAAGCCTCAAAAACGATCCCAAAAGTAACTCTTACCAAACAATGACCAAGACTGAAGCCTCAGCAACCACACGGCCTCACCACAGCAAGATCAACACATGCTGATGACCAAAAACTCACAACAAAAACTCCATCAAAACCAATCCAACACTTAGTCCCAAAAACAATCTCAAAAACGATCTCCTTACCGAACCAAGGACATATCGGATTTTCCAACACTCCGATCGGACTCTCCCTAGCCCTATCAACACACGCTGAAGCCTACAACACTCAGCAAAAACAGATCTCAAAACTGATCCCAAAAGACAAACGGATTTAAGTACTAAAACGCTTACATTTTACGTTTTTGACAAAGATCCGATCAGATCTTCTCCTGAGACACTCGATCTGGACTCCTTCTACACACGCTGGGACTCTCCAGCCACAAACAAACATAGATCAGAATGGATCCGTAAACCAAAAACGAATCCAAGGACAAATCGCTTACCTTTTGCGATTTCTAGCAAAGATCCAAGGATCGATCTCAATTCTCGATGGATTCTTTCACTACAGCCACGAATCCAGACCAACACCATCAGAAACAAATCTTAGATCGACCCAAAAACACCAACCAAAAGGAAGAAACGCTTACCTAAGACGCTATCTCTTTCCCACGGACAAATCTCTCTCAAACGGCCAAACGATCTCTCTTTCTCTCTAGGGCTGCTCGAGTTTCTTTCTGATTTCTCTAAGTGTTGGACGGCCACAAACTCAACAATAGGACCTTATAAAGTCGAGTTTTAGGTTAAGTCCCCTTACGGGCCACAACGAAAAGTTAATCCCCACAACAAAAATCAATTTGGCCCGGTTCGAATTGATTTTGTCCCATCGGACCCCAAATTGATCCGTACAGGGCCGTCCGTCGGTCCACATGAGAAATTCTCGGCCCAAATCATATCCCATCAGTCCAACTTCTCCAAAAGCCGACCAAATAAGATTTTAGGACAGTCCTTGTCCAAAAATCTATCCATGTCCGAAATATTAGGGATGTTGTCTTTACAGTCCCTTCACGGTCCTTCGGATGGTCCGTGTGTCCGAATTCAGATAAATCTTGTCCGAACCTTATCTAATCCAAACCTTATCCTGTCCGAAATTTTAGTATCGATGTCCGAACGATCCTCGACGATCCCTTGTCCTCTCGGACCAAAATATCTTACTCGGACAAATCTTGTCCTAACGATCAATCATGTCTCAAAATGGACCATCTTTGTCTAATTATCCACTCTTGTCCGAAAATTCCTAAAATGGCAAGGTCTTGTCCGAAATTTCTCAACCCGGACATACCGTCCGTACGGACGCAGTCCATACGTACGCACGTCCTACCGGATATTCGCATCGTCCGTCCGGATCGCATCTAAACAGTCCATCCGGACGGTCTTTCCGCGTCCTCAACACTCATCCGGACGTACGATCCAATCGTACCGTCCGTTCGTAGTATCCGATTGTATCCGACGACCGTATCACGTCCGAACGTTCTGTCCGTCCGTCCGCAAGCTACCATCCGTACGTACTGTCCGTACGTCCGCAGACCACCATCCGTACGTACTGTCCATATGTCCGCAGACCACCATCCGTACGATTCCAAACATCGGACTTTTTCAAACTTTCTGACTATCCGTCTAACTCAAACATCGGCATTTCTAGCCTGTCTGAATTCCTGTCCGTACCGAGGAATGGATTGCGCGAAGCACGGGTCTTACAAAAAAAATGAAAAAAAACCTAAACTCATATAGGATCTTTCATAGGTGAAACACAAAAACTCAAAACTCATAAGAAAAAAAACGAATGACGGAAAAAGAAAAGAAAAAAACCAAGCAGAAAGATACGAATCTTCCAGAGGAAATAGTAATCAAGATACTCACAAGATTACCGCTGCAAAGTATCGTTAGATTTAAGTTAGTTTGTAGAGAATGGAAATCGCTAATGAAATCAGCCTTCTTCGCCCATCTCTACCAACATAACTCCAGTTCTAATTGGTCGATCCTGCACGAAAATTATAGATGGGCGGATTCCAGTTTGGAGGAAGTGAAACTCGATCTACCACATGTTGATGATGGTATTCAATGTTATAATTTGTCTTTTTCTAGTGTTTTTACTCAAAGCAAGAATAAGATCAAAGAGATTAGGCTTGTGTCTTGCGCATATGGATTGGTTTTGCTTCGTCTCAAACCTGATAAGGAGGAGGACGACGAAATGATGATACATTACTACGTTGGGAATCCAGTGTTAGCACAATGGATTCAACTCCCTCCTCCTCTTCCTCCTCCTAGAGACTCTTTTCCATACCCTGATCATTACACTGATTCGTGACTTGTGACACGAATGCATAATGGTGCCCTATTAGATTACAAGGTGGTTAGGATAAATAGCAAAGCACGGAACAATTTGCCGGGTACTTATTCTCGAGAATGGAGTTTTGAGATTTTCTCATCGGATACGGGTGAATGGAGTGTTGAACAAGTCTCTTGTCCAGGTCGTGGTGTTTGTATGCTCAACACATCCAATCCTGTTTCTTTGAATGGGAAACTTCACTGGGTTGATAACTACCGCCGTATTATTGTTCATGATTTCTTCTCTTGTGATCATCAAGTTCTAGCATTACCACTACCTGCCAGGATGCAAGGCACTGAGTGGGAACGGTCTGAGCGCCGATGCCACATCGGTAGCTGCCCCTCCATGCGGTAAGATGATCTGCACCACCTCGCAAGGATATTTTGTGCTTATTGATGTTGGATTGATAGACAAGGTCGAGAGCTATAATGTTAGAGTTTGGAGGCTCAAAGTGATTCTAGGAACTGGGAAAAGGCATGGGAAATCAACATGGCAAGTGTAGGGATTGACTCTAAGTGTGTCCCAATGGCAATCAACTGTTTTGACATCAACATCATCTATCTATGGGACTTAGACCGCAACTGTTTCCTTGCTTGTAACCTTCGTACACATAAGAAATCATGTGGTACTCGTAAAGATGGTGCCGCTTACAAGGGACCCCAAATATTTCCTCGCTTCTATTCTTCCAAAAAGTTATATTACTCGTGAAGATGGTGCCGTCTACAAGGAAGATACTTTCTGCTTCGAGCCACGTTCAAGCTTTTTGCAATTTGTTCCGTCCTTGCAAGTCATACCTACATAGAAACCCAAGATGCTATTGATCTTATTAATTCATGCTCTATGTTTTTTCTTTCTTTTTTTTTTAAATAAGTTTTTTACTCTTTTATTCCCAAAAATTGTTACTCTTATTTTATGCTCTATGTTAATGTATTACCAAAAATTGTTACTCTTTTTTTTTTTCTCCTAAAAAAAGTATTTTCCATGGTATGTCTCTGCTTCATTTGCATTTACCCAGAAGCATGTACAAACTAGACCTCTCTTGTTTTAGAGGTTGTATAATTGATAGTAACTAAGTTTTTATATGTTTGCTTCTGCGGATTGAATCCAATTAATTATCTAACCCAAGTAGACAACACATCTTCGTCATGCTCTACTAAATCTTGCGAGTTAAGTCCGCTTTTCTACCAATTTTGAGTCACCTCTGTATCTTTCTTCTTTTCCCATGTGCAAGATTGGAATAGGAATGGTAGTATTGGACATATGTAAAAGAAAAACTAAGCCAAGTTTACTGTTATGAAAATCGAAAAGAAAACAAGGTCTTGACTATGGAGTAAAATACTTGATACAAGTGACTGAGAAAACGAAGACTCTATCAACTATTATTTCAATAAATAAATCTAAATAGGGTTTTTTTTTAATTATTTCTTAAAAACTCTAAAGCAAATGGTGTCCTCGTAGAATGATCTGTTCCCATGTTTTCATAAAATCTACCTCAAGAACGAAAAAAGACAATGTCAACGAGATGAAACATCATTGTCTTGAAAGAATTTCGCATATAATACCCAGTAGTTTCGCTTAATTGGCACAAGCTTTGTGAGTTCTTTGGATAAAAGGATCACAAAGGTGCATATGCTAAGGAAGAGAAACTCCTCAAATGAATTTTGATTTTTTGAAAGGTAGCAACATCTCTAAATTGAAATCTGTGAAAAATGTAGTAAAGGAGTTCGTCAACCATCATTGCATATAAAAATTTTACAAATTAATTTAAAAAATCATATTAATTTCAAAATCACTAGAAAAAATCATTGCATAATTCTTTTGGTAAACAAACCAATGCATAATTAAATTTGGAGAAACAAATGATTATACAATACTTTTAATTCTAATCAAAACTTAATTCCGAATACCGAGCATTAAGCCATGTTTTCTCATCTTTAACCACTCACTAACATAGGAGGATACAATATCAAAACTTGGAGAAATTTTGTTCATATTCCTCAAGATTTTGTTCGTTAATGACTCCAGATTCTTTCACTTCCATGTAAAGATCATTTCATTCACGAGTCCGTTCGCTTACTCCATCGAATATGGATACACCACCATAAGCTTTGGCTATGTTGTTGATAAATTCCATAATTAGTACTGCCCACGCCAGCCTCACCGAATAGTCGCCTAGGCCCTCTCCCAAGGATAAGGTCTCATTAATTAGTTGATGAGGGGTCGAGTTACTCTTCCGATCATCAATATGATGCCACCTTCATCGAAAGTTAACTCGCTCTGATTCAGTTTGAGGGTTTACCCTCCTTCCACTCCGACTGCATGAATGTAATATAATGAAAATTTCAGTAATGCAATAAACATAACATGTATCCTGTATATATTTTGTAGTTATTATAATTGATATTTGTATTTTATATATTGAGATATCAGATTTGTAAAACCAGTTAAGAATTGTATTCTTGCTTCTGCAGTCTGTACATTTCTCAAGGTAATAAGAATTGGAGCTCGATTTGGCCGCTAGCACTTCAGTTAACACTAGATTCCTCTAAATCAGTTTTGGACACACCAAGAAACATTGGTATAATCGCAAACCCAACCAAAGCTTTTTTCCGAAAGTGTAATAACTGGAAACATACAAAGAACTCTTGCTTTGTCTGTCAAACTTACACAAAAGTCAAGAGAAACCAAAACAGATAAGAAACACAAAAGTGAAAAAGATTTAAACAGAAAAAGAGGTAATAAATAATAAAGAACACTAAACCGATTGTCTGGAGATGAAACCCCCACCGTGAACCAAAACCAATGTACAGTAACACAACGTGAAAAGCACACACGACTGATAAACTTCACCAGCGAGTTGTGCTAATTTGAGGGTGTCTATTGATGAACTTTGTAACTGAATGGTGTCTGTGGGTAAAGGCGGATCATTGGAGCTTCCGGAACTTTCTGGAAATTTTGGCGATTGATCTGAAGATGAGCTTCCAGAGCCTTGAGGCATATTGTTGTTACGGTCGTCCTTCTCCTCATCAGTCTTCTTCTTGCTCTGGCTGCTACTGTCTGTGCCATCTGCGCCGTCTTTTGAAATGGTTTTAACCACTTCGGGTCGTGGTTCTACACCTACCCGCCTTAGGTGCAGCTACACACAGAGTGAGATTTATCATATGATATATAATGCTTTGATGCAACAACATGATATTCCTTTACCAAGTAATAAAACCGCTTTGATCGGAAAAAAAATCCCTTCAATGGTATGAAACCTAAGAAATAGGTAGATAAGTTTGAAGTTTCTTTAAAAGATCATAATTTCTTGAAAAGAACCTACAAACTATAAAAATTGGGCTGTCGATACCGAGTATATGTATACTAAAAATTGGGCTGTAGATAAGTTTGAAGTTTCTTTAAAAGATCATAATTTCTTGAAAAGAACCTACAAACTATAAAAATTGGGCTGTCGATACCGAGTATATGTATACTAAAAATTGGGCTGTAGATATGTACCTGCAGATGCAAATTGACTTCGTCGGGCCGTGATAGGAATGGGAAATCTCCTCCGGTCTTTAAGTAAGCTCTCCTTGCTTCAGGATACCTCTCTGTAAGTTCATCTTTAAGATGTTGTGGTATTGCGCAGTAATCATTTGTCTAATTTAGAAGAGAAAACAGTATCGTGAGACAATAAAAATAAACTAACTTGAAGATAACACCAAAAGTCCAAGATAGAACTGATCAAAACCTACATCCATTATAGTAATGGATGAATCAGAGAGTAGTAGAGATCCCACGGAAGCTGCATCCACTGTTAAAGTTAACCGGGAAGCCAAATCATCTTTTGACAATGTCTCGACCTAAATCAGAGCAAATAAAAGGAAACCGGAATGGTAAGTTCATCTAAAAAGCCTTTTTCACATGTTATTTAGATCCGTTCAAACAAAATATCAAATAGAAAATAATCAAGGGAACCACCTGAGAAACAGCAAAGTCGACAGAGTCAGCGATAAATGGTTCGTGAGGTCCATCACGTATTCCTGTTAGGACGTATCGTTTCAGCAAAAAAGAAGGGGTCCAACTAACACTGCACAGTGCACCCCGAAAAGTTTTGAGAGTCAGTACAAATCCTTAGGCACTAACAAGAACAATAAAAAGATGGAACAATTATATAAGAGAGACATACAAAGGAGCCCATGGCATTGCAGCAGCAAAAGTGCTAGTATCCAAATATGTATTTGATAGAACCAATGATTTAACCCGTCTTGGACGGTGATGAGCAAAGAGTTGTGCTAAGAAGCCTCCAAGGGATGTACCGTAGAGATGCACCTATTAACAATAGTCAAGTACAATCACTTACAATGCTATATCTTTCCGCACCAGTAATACGAATTAGAGACGTAGATGGTGATTTGTAACTTAAAGAGATCTTACGTGATGAACATCAATGGTGTCCAAGAATTTCTCAAATGCTTGAATCCACTCATGATAATTCCAAACCCGTGGAATGTCAACTGAAATTACCCGATAACCCTGGAATTGCAGATTTAACAACATTCAAGAAAACAAGTTCTACATTTTAGGAGATATATAGTCAGTCTCCAAGGACACAGCAACACAAAAGAATCTTAGTTACTATACCCTAACAAATGTTTAAAGCTACATGTGATAAATCAAAACGATTGTTTCCAGATACAAATTCAAAGACTATAATTTGGCATACCTTCATAGAGAGTGCCATAATCTGTTTATAATAAACATCTGCAGTTCCTGCGATTCCAGGAATACATATGAGCGGAGGAACAGTCTTTGGACCAAAGTCATAGTAACGCCATTGCTTCGTCCCAATCTGCAGTTAAAAATGCACAATAAAGCTCGATATAAGATTGTTTATTCTATGAGAAAATGACATTCCAAAAAAACAAATAAATAATGAATTCTTTCATTCCGATGCTTGAAACAAGGGAAATGTACACAGCTTAATAAAATATGATTTTCCCAACTAGAAGCAACAAAATTCGATGAAATTGACACATTCAATAACTGCTTGTTAAACATTGTTTACCTATCAAACAGAACAAGAATCTCAAAACCTTCAATTACTTAACATGATGAGAATAATTAGTAGAGCTTAAGATGCAAGCATAACCAAAGACAACACACTAAGTGTGTCACAGGCTAATCATATATCAAATCAAAGGCAACCCCAGAGGAATCCACAGAAGTTAAAAGATCAAAGCGGAGAGTAACAACTATTACTAAACTAAAGACTAACAAGTTCTTGCTTTTAGACAAGAACCCAAAATTAATTAACTTAAGTAACATCAGAAATGAGAGCCAAAAGCATTCATAAACCTAAGAAAAGGGTTCAATCAAAATTCTAAGCATAAAATGTAAACCCAAATCATGTAAATTTCAGCTGCATAAACCTATATACGATTGAACTACTCACATCAAGAATTCTCCTAAAATTAGCCTCAAAACGATTAAAACCCATAAGCGATTAATCGAAAATTAACATACTTTTTCAAAACCTCAAGAAGCTCGATATTAACCTAATTTCAAAAGCGTAAAACAAATGCAGAATCGAAACTACATCAAAAGTCAAAGTGAAAGAGAGAGAGAGAGAGAGAGAGAGAGAGAGAGAGAGAGAGAGAGAGAGAGGAAGAAGAAGAAGAAACTTACGGGAATCTTGTGAAGAGGAACCTGAGATTTGAAGTAGACGTAATCTCCGGGCGCCGAGGAGACGCCTTTCATGGCCGATCGAAGATTTTCAACATCCGAGACTCGAATCGATCAAATCTATCAAATATGTATTTAATTTTTTATTTTCGCTCTTTGCTCTTCTTCCCCAACAACTGCGCAATAATTATTTTTCTTCTCTGATTTTCGATAGAAAGATTTAACGGCGAGATAACAGAGTCTCCGATATCAACTGTCTGTCAACGTTGACGCCGTGAGTGTAAATTACAGCATATGTAATGGTTATCATGACTCATCTAAATGTCATCTTTTCACATGTTTGATTAGATTTCGGTTAATTCATCCATTTTTAGACTAGTAAATTAAATGATTTGATCGAAAAAACAAAAATTTGGTTAAGGTTTTCATTAATAAAAAAGAAATTACATTTTTTTTATTTTTGTTTTTGTTTAAGCTTAACCAGGAACCATAAAATCCGGTTTAGGACATGAAAACCGGGACAAAAAGCAAAACCCGGCCTAAACCAGAGGCTTGAGGATCGCCGCGGAACGGAAAGCTTCAAAGCTCCGCCACATGGCTGTCATCATTTCATCGTCGCTTTGACCTAGATCTAGAATCGATCGCCGATGAGAAGTTTGAAACTAAGACTACTTGATGTACAAAACAGCAAAAATAACAATTGTGGATTCGGTTCAGAGAAAATTTTTAGGGTGAATTTTTAATGACAATATGCTCCACTTAAGCCATAAATGTTTTGCAGTTTTAATTGGTTTTTAGTTTTAAAATTTTTGGCTTTTATCTATAATTTTTACTAAAAATGCTTTTGGATTTTTATATGCAAATTTGTTGGAAAATCCAGTAGATTTTGGTTTTTGGATTTTGCTAAAAAATTTGCATCAAAATCTATTAAAATCTAGATTTTCTATTTTTTAGCAAAACTATTTTTATCATAATTGTGAATGGGTAATATATTGTTTTTTTTGCCAAATTAAAAACCAGAAACTACTTTATAATCTGTAATCATACAAAGTCTTCGTATACGATAGAGATCGATTTAAGGAGATTTTTTGCACTGCATTGGCTAACTCTCATAATTTTTTTATTAATTAAATGTGATATTTATAAATAGATGCAAACGATATACACAAAAGTTTTGAGATTATACAACAGAAAAACAGTGAAAAGCGAAAGGAAAAAAAGGAGAATGCACTGTTAAAGTATTACCTTATTAAAACCTCATTTGTAAAACCCAAATGAGATAAAACCAAATGAAGAAAAAGAGTACAGTGATTAACAACAGTTTTAATTCAATCATGCATGATGGATGAATGAAAACGAAGAAGAAATAAGATATAGGTGGTAGCCTTAAACCGCAAATAACCAAGCTCAGAAGAGATAATAATGTACGCTAGGATATATCCCGTGTTATAGCACGGACAAATTGTAATTATAGAAAATATTTGTAATTATAAAATCATAATATTAAAAATTGTAATTTTTTCAAAATTTACGAAAATTATAATATCAGTTTTTATAATATCGAATCTTTGTAATATCCGCGTAAACATTTTATAATCAAAAATATAAAATTAATTTTAATGTTTATTTATAAGTGTACTCTTTAAATAATATATAGGGATATCGACCCAAAATACCAAAAAAAATACCAAAAAATAAAATGGAAACTTCTCAGTGAAAAGGAAACTAGAACACGCACGTGTGCGTATCTGCCGAGACGATCCTGAGATATATGATCGTTGAATACGCTTATATATATATATCATTGCGTAACCCTAAAGCTTCACAACCTCTCTTCTCTCTCAGTTTGCTCTCATTATTACGATCGCCAAGTCTTCTTCTGTGTGTGAATCTCTTCTAAATATTTTTGGGATTTTCTCTTTGCGTTTCAAAACATGACTCTTCCCAGAGTGGAATTTAGCATCATCGATCCAAGGAAACTCTCTCCATCACAACCAAACTCAGTCATCATCATCGTCAACACCAAATCTGAAGAGATCTTTATAAACCAAACAACCGGTCACCGAACCCACCGGTCCACTCCGGTTTCCCCACCTTATCTCATCAATATCAATCTCCGTAGTTCTAGTCACGACTACATCCGATCACTTCTCCACGATCGATTCCTTAGCTACCGTTGGTTGTATAATATCTTAGCCCCAGCGATCTCAACGGCTGCAATAGACTTAGGTTTTGGCTACAATGGCTTTACCTTCACCATGGACGTTACAGTTACTTACCACTACCAGGCCGTCTCGGTTACGTCGAATGACGAGAAATCATTGAGGATGGTTCTACTAGGGGGAATGAAAGCAGAGGAATTGAATAGTTTGAAGATGGAAACAGAGTCGTGCTCGATCTGTCTCGTGAATCTCTCCGGTTCGAAACCTAGCGAACTCACACGCATGACTTGTTCCCATGTCTTCCACAGTCACTGTCTCTTGGAGTGGCTCAAGCGTAAAAACACTTGTCCGCTCTGTCGGACTGTGCTGTACGATCGATGATTGGAACAAAAGGAATGATATTAGGGTTTCATCTACTGATTCCACAACTTGGGTCACACGCTTTATTTTTTAAGGAAATTTTTTTATGTAATTTTGTTATTAAGTTTTCCAGTCGAAGTTAGAAATTCTAATTTTGTGTCACACGCTCTGTTCTTAGTGTAAGAAATTGAATGTGTGCGTGTTTTAGGGTTTTAAATCAGTTTGTAATATCACAAGCTGTATAGCTGAAATAAACTCTCTAAGTAAAACTGTTAAGATTGGTTTCCGAAATCGTGATATTGTAATGGATATACAAATTACTGAAATTAGTAAGCTTTTGCTAGTCTCCAATCAAAGTTAGGAAATATTGACACTTACAGAGAGAGATGTTTGAATATCCCACAAAAGTGCTGCATGTGTTTAAGTTCTTTCTAGTGTGCTGTGTTTCACCAAATTTCACACTATGGGCCTTACGAATAACATAATTCTCACAAAATTCGAGATTTGAAGCCTCGTTGTTGTCAAGAACAATTTTCTTTGGGCTCATATGATCAAAGTCTGCTATGCATGAGTTGCTTTCATCTCTTTGCCTTCTTCAATGTGATTTGTTTCAACAGACCCTTGGAGAAAATACAGATTTTCATATCTTAATCCTTCCATGACGGTTCTGAAGCCATGTTTAACCTTCAACACACCATTCTCACAATGATATGAACAGCCTTGTGATTCCAATGTGCCCACTGAAATTAGATTTCTCGAGAATTTGGGAATGTACCTGACATTTGTCAATACAACTGTCCTTCCATCAGATGTTTGCAGCCTCAAAGTTCCTATGCCTTTTACTTCTGAAACAGTTTCATTTCCCATTTTCACTATCCCTTGATCTAGCTCTTGAAAATCAGTGAACCAGTCTCTTCTTGGTGTAAGGTGAAACGTACAGCCAGTATCAAGAATCCACTTATCCTTGTTGTCTTGTTCAGTCATTATATTCACCTCTGAAACCATCAGCGCGTATGTTTGAGCATTATTCCCTCTTGTAACAGATGCTTCTCCTTTTTCGTAAGTCTGTTCCTTAGATGGACACTGGTTTTTGTAGTGGCCATCTTCCCCACAAATCCAGCAAACCCCTCTCGTTCCTTTGGATTTTGACCTATCTCTATTGCCAGAATTTTGATCTCTACTAACAGACCTGCCTCTCACACGAAGTCTTTCTGCAGTGCTTTTACACTCTTTGTAAACGGAACCAAAGTCCAACTCTTTGGATAGTACAGCACAAATCACTTCATCTAGTGTAAGGCTTGTTCTACAATATGTTAGCACATCTCTAAGGTCATCAAATCGCTTTGGTAAAGACATCAACAAACGTATAGCTTGGTCTTCATCAGATATAGAGACCTTAGCATTACTTAGATCATCAACTAACCTCTCAAACTCATCAATGTTTTCCTCAACAGACTGGTTTTCGTTCATCCTAAAACTATACAGCTTATATTGTAGGTAAGTCCTGCTAGTTGAAGATCTAGTAATATAGAGTTTTTCTAGAACTTGAAACATACCAGCAGCTGAGTCCTCCTTCATAATTTTCTTTCGCAGATCATGATCTTCTACACTCTGAATAATCATGCTCTTTGCCTTTCTCTTCTTCTCTTCAAGTCCTAGACTCAAAGCTACACAATGGCTCTTACCTTCATCTGTTCCAACAGATTTGTTTCCATCCTCCTCAATCTTTAAAGCCTCCATCAAATCAAGAATTTCAAAATGAGCAAACATCCTTGTCTTCCATAAAGTGTAATCACCTCTCCCATCAAACTTTTCTACTTCATTCCTTGTTCTTGACCTCTCTCTACACTTGTTTTTATATCCTCTATAACTTTCACCTAATTCCAACTCTTTAGACAATGCAGCACCAATGACTTCATCTAGTGTTAAACTTGTTTTACCATACGTAAGCGTATCTCTAACCTGATCAAATTGCTCTGGCAAAGAAATCAACAAAAATATAGCCTGGTCTTCATCAGATATCTCTACTTTAGCATTACTTAGTTCTTCAATCAACCTCTGAAACTCATCAATGTTTTCCATAACAGACTTGCTTTCATTCATCCTAAAACTATGCAACTTTTTTCTTAAGTAAAACCTCCTTGCTAAAGAACTAGTCATATAGTATTTGTCCAGAACTTTTAACATACCAGCAGCTGTTTCTTCCTTCATAATCTTTCGTAAAACCTTATCTCCTACACCGAGTATGATCATGCTCCTTGCCTTTCTGTTCTTCTCTTCTAGACCTGGACTCAAATTCGCAGAAAGTTTCTCATCACGAGCTATTCTAACGTATTTGTTTCCATCCTCTTCCTCAATCTTTAAAGCTTCCAGCAAACCAAGAATACCAAGATGAGCAAGGATTCTGATCTTCCATAAAGTGTAATTACCTCTCCTATTAAGCTTTTCTTCTTCGAACATTGCATAAGACATGTTAAGAGAGTATTTTCTTAGTTTCTGTCTCACAGTCAATTCGTCGAACACCTTGTGTGCACAGAAAATTCTAAACACAGAAAACCCTAAATTGTTTAAGAATGTTGTTCATGAGCTAGAAGAACGTACACAGGTCTGTTATATAAGCAGACTTTGACGGCGTTACAAGGAAACAAACGGAAATAATGAGTACGAAAGATTCCATAACGGCCAGAGCCGTCCCTGAAAACAAACGACGTCTCTGTTTTTAATTCTCAATGAAAATTACAGTAATGCCACAGGAAGAGACAAAACAGTTAACCAAAGCTTAACCGGAATTGAAACAAGCTTTATTTAAACAAAATCATACCATAATTCAGGACCAAACTTCTCCTTTAGTTTGAAATTTTGATTCATTTACGATATATCTAAAACTAAACATTCATCTTCTCTCCATTTGTGGAACGACATATATTGTTCAAAAAACAAACACAGGAGTATCCACATCTTGTTAAGGTTTGATTAAACACAAACACAATCACTCTTAAAACACACATTAGAGTAGCCTAAATAAAAAGGTTTCATTCACATAGTAACACTTGTATTTCCTTCTGTAGATATTTTGAACTCTTAGAACTCAAACCATACCACCAACTAACAAGTGATGGTTGTCCAAAGAGAAGACATTTAAATACGTCAAATATCAATTCCATACCAATAGTTTGTACTCCTCACTTATTTCTTCATACGTAAATTTATTAGTAAATCGATTAAACAAAATTAAATTTTTTTGAATCAAATTCATTAGTAACGAAACATTTCCACATTTTTCTTTACCAATCTCTCATTTTATCCCATTTTACTTCCGGTGAAGCAAAAATCTACAAGTTTTAATATCACTCTATATTTTGAATCTGAAATCACTTCTAATGCTTCTGGAAAAGTTTGAGATTCAAAAGAGACATCAACAAATCAACGTAAAAAACTACAAGATGTCAAATTGGATGTTTTACAGAAACTTCCTAAAAGGCGAAGAAAAGAATCACTAGGAACTGTCAGAGATCAAGACATCTTGACAGTATATCATCTTAGGGATTAAACCGAATTTTCTATGAAATGATTATCATGTTGGAAACAAAAATCTTGGTTATTTTAGAGAACAAACTTGCACTAATTATGATACTCTGGAATATGCATTGTTTCTCCTTACAAATTATAGCTTGTTATGAATAATATTATATTTTATGGAGATAGAAGAAAAGCTTAGAAGATTATAAGAGACGATTATGCTTTTATTAGAAAGAGAGATGATGTTAACGAGAGCGAGAGAGAAAATGTTTCTTCTTATTAATCTTGTTCATAACCCTTCTCTTCTTGTTAGTATATATATATACACAATACATTAAGGGAGATGTGTCATTAAAATGACACGTGTTTGAGGTAATGACACTAATAGTGTCTTAATAGAAGATGACTCTTCCTCATATTATAATTAAATAATTATTTATCTAACATTCTTTTTTAATTATTTAATATGTACTGTTTCGTTAAAAATCTTATCATGAAAAAATCTAATGGGATAAAAATCATGATAAAATAAAAAAAAACACAATAACATATTCTTTTCTTGGAAAATACTTCTTCTTCATATATCTTGTAAGTGGCGCATCTTAATATTACGAACGTGCTTTTTAATCATTGTAGTGGGTAGAACCTTTGTAAAGAGATCTGCTAAATTATCGCTGGAACGTATGTATTCAATACTGATTTCGCCATTTTTTTCGAGTTCTTGAGTGTAAGAGAAAAACCTTGGTAGAATATGTTTCGTTCTATCGCTCTTGATATAACCTTCTTTAATTTGTGCGACGCATGCATCATTATCTTCGAATATGGTTGTGGGCTTTTTACTCGTGGGTATGCCACTTGCTTCTTGATATGTTGGATTATAGATCTGAGCCACACACATTCCCTACAGGTTTCGTGGAGTGATATGATCTCTGCATAATTAGATGAAGTAGCAACTAGTGTTTGCTTTTGAGAACGCCATGCGATTGCAGTCTTTCTTTTAGTGAACATATATCCAGTTTGAGATCTTGCCTTATGTGGATCCGATAAATAACCTATATCTGCAAAACCAACTAGACAAGATTTCGAATTTCTAGGATAATATAATCTTAAGTCAATTGTACCTTGAAGATGACGGAAAATGTGTTTTATTCTGTTCCAATGTCTGCGCGTCGGGGACGAGTTATTTCTTGCAAGCAGATTAGTAGCAAAAGCTATATATGGTCGTGTGCAATTTACAAGATACATAAGTCCACCAATAATGCTCATATAGGTTACTTCAGGACCCAATAATTCTTCGTTATCTTTCACATGGTCTAAATGAATCTTTTTCAATATTGAGCTGTCTATTAACCATTAGGGTACTCAAAGGAGTCGCTTTATCCATATTAAAGCGTTTGAAGACCTTTTTAGTATAATTTGATTGATGCACGGAAATTCCATCTTGAAGGTGCTCTATCTGGAGCCCAAGACAAAACTTTGTCTTTCCAAGATCTTTCATTTCAAACTCTGCTTTTATATGATTTCATGCTTCCTCAATCTCCTTTTGAGTTCCAATAATATTCAAGTCGTCAACATATACAGCGATGATCACAAATCCATTCAAGGATTTCCTTATAAAAATGCATGGGCATATTGTATCATTTACATAACCCTTCTTTAAAAGGTATTCGCTTAAGCGATTATACCACATGCGTCCGAATTGTTTTAATCCATAAAGTGATCGCTGTAATTTGACCGAATATATATTTGTAGACTTTGAGCCCAATGCTTCAGTCATTTTCATCCCTTCTAGGATTTTCATATATATTTCATTATCAAACGATCCATATAGATATGCTGTCACTACATCCATAAAATTCATTTCTAAATTTTGGGATGCTGCCAAACTCATAAAATACCTGAACGTAATTGCATCCATTACCGAAAAATATGTTTCTTCATAATCAATTTCCTGTCTTTGAGAGAAACCTTGGACAACAAGTTGGACTTTATATCTTGTGATCTCATTATTCTCATTTCGTTTTCTCACAAATACCCATTTGCATCCAACCAGTTTCACATCTTTAGGTGTAGTGACCACATGTCCAAAAACATTTCTCTTATTAAGGGAGATTAATTCATTTTGCATGGCCATCCTCCATTTTTCCCAGTCAGATCTTTTTTGACATTCTAATATGGACCATGGTTCTGGATCATCATTCTCATTATCAATTTCTTTGGATACAGAATATGAGAAAATTTCATCATCATCATCAATATCATTTCTTACCCATACTTTTCTATTTTGGACATAATTTATGGAAATCTCATATTTTTATGTATTATGTCTCTCCTCAGGGATATTTTCTTTTGGTAGTTCTTCTGGAACTACTCTTTTTTCGTTATGTGGTTCTTCATGAACTACTTCATTTAAATCTTCTGAACTTTCCTCATTTTTGGTTTCTTCAGGAACCTTTTTATGTGAACTCAATTCTTCCATTGTCTTTTTCTTTCGGGAAGCTTTATCTTTAGAACTCATGGATCTCCCCCTCTTTAACTGAACTTTAAGCTCATTAATTTTATTAGCATCAATTTGTTCCTGTAGAATTCTAACTTTTGATGGAATATTTGCAACCGGTATATATGATTTTGTCATCTTTTTTGTATCTATGAACCTGTTTGGTAACTCGTTTGCCATATTCTGTAAGTGCATAATTTTTTGCACTTCGAGTTCACGTTATTTCGTAGGAAGATCCAGAGATATCAACGATGGTGTATTCCATGCAATGTCCCTTAGAATTTCACGAATTCCTCCCCCTAACGATGAGAACTCATTCTCATTAAAATGGCAATCAGCAAAATGAGCTGTAAACATATCACCAATTTGTGGTTCAAGATAACGAATTATACGTGGTGACGTATAACCAATATAATACCCAATCTCCGTTGGAACCCATTTTCATACGTTTAGGAGGTGCAATAGGCACATATACTGCACATCCAAAAACACGGAGATGCGATATATCTGGCTGCTGACCAGATGTTAATTATAATGGAAAATTCTTATGATATGCACTTGGTCGAATCTAGACCAATGCTGCTGCATGCAAAATAGCATGTCCCCATATCAAAATTGGAAGCTTTATTCTCAATATTAACGGTCTAGCAATAAGTTGTAACCATTTAATCAAAGATTCGGCCAAGCCATTTTGTGTATAAACGTGGGGCACTGGATGTTCAATATCAATCCCCATTGACATACAATAATCATTAAAGGATTGTGAAGTAAATTCACCAGCATTATTGATAGCATCATATTTTACATGTTTTTATGCATTGGAATAAGTTAGTTTTAGCTTTTATAACTAACATTTAGTGTATAATTAGTGTTTTTGCATGTGGTTGTACGTTTTTAGGTATTTGGAGCTAAATATGAGATGTAGAGATGTTTTTGGAGCTTACTGAAGCCTACAGGAAAACTAGTGACATCGCCTAGATCGTGTACATTCGGAGAAAGATTTCACAGAATCCGAAGAAGGCAGAATCGATCCTAATGTCGACCTGTAGGGGTCGATATTGAGTCCAAAGATTTTCCAGAGAGAATTTCTGAAAGATGCATCGACTAGTCAAGCCAGGGAACCATAATCGACCCTAGCATCGACCCATCAAAATCGATGCTGACCTTCGAGAAAGCTGAAAAATTTCCTACGTGGCAAGATATGACTTGAGCACCTTGTCATTTCGAGTTCTAAGCCTCCAAGATAAGGAAGAAATGGATGGTTCCAGAAAACCCTAATACTATATAATCACTTTTAAAATCACTAGAAAAAGAAAAAAGAACACACACACAAAAACAGATCTTGTAGCCGTCACATTTTCAGATCTAATAAAGTTCTTCTTCTTTAGGTCAATACTTGTTCTATTCATTTTGTTTATGTTTTGATTACTGCTTTAGATTAGTTTTCTTTTTAGTTTTGTTTATTATTTTATAAGTCAACCCTTGTCTCTGTAACTCACAAGAGACAAGAGTCTAGATCCTTTAGACCACATGGAATGGTGGTCAATGATGGGATATATGTTTTAGGATTCATTACTGTACTTAACCGATCTAGCTACTCTGGTGTGCACTTTAATGCTGAGTATTCTCTCATGAGAGATACTTAAGAGTACAACTGAATCCAGTAGGTGTGGTTGTCTATTTAAAAATGTTTGATGCTACGAGAGTGGATTAAACATTCAGATATGCATACTAGAGAGTCATAGCTAGTGTCGAATTTGTTGTTTGACAGAATTAATTATATATTTGGCTTTGGTCAAGCTAGATTGAATATCTTAGAAGTATTTGGCCACGAGAGTGGATTGTACTTTAGAAACAAATTTTTCACTCACTTTGTGTTTTTGAGGCGAGAGTCTAAGGATACTTAGTATTCGATGATAGGATATTATGAAATGCACATCCAGTTTATCATGAGAGTGGATCTGGATATATAGTCTAGCATACCACGAGAGTGGACTAGCAAGATATGGAAAATCTTCATAATGACAAATACAAATCATTTAGATAAAATATGAATTCTAGTCTTATGTTTCTTGATTTAGATAATCACCCATAGTTTGTACATAGTTAGAGTATTATTATTTACTTTATGCAATTTATTTATGTTTATGCTTAGTTTAGAATTAATCGATTTCTTAGTTTAGAATTAATTTATTTTATTTCCTGTTTATTTATTTTTGCAATCATTTTAGATAAGGAATCAGCCCCACTCTATTTTATTTCTACCTAGATTAGATCTGCATTTGCATTCTCTATGTAGTTATTCTATTTTCCTGTGGATCGACTCCGTATTACTACAATTGCATTTAACTGTGCACTTGCGGTTTTAAGGGTTAAACTCTCGAAATTAATTTCTTGGGTGAAACCTGTGAAAAGGCATAAAAAACCTCTGCATTAGTTATCAAACCTTACTTCCTTGATAATATAATCAGGAAATTGCGCTCTTAACCTGATTATTTGAAAAATAAATCTGGCAAATGCCATATTTCGTGTCGTTAAAAGCCACACATAGGACCATCTACTTGATGCATCAATTAATGCATAAAATATTGAAATGGTCTACACGATGGATGGATTGGTCTACATATATTACCATGTATTCTTTCTAAGAATTCTGGTGATTCATTTCCAATCTTAGCTGGTGATGGCCGAGTTATGAATTTTTTTTCGAAAACATGCATCACATAAAAACTCATTTGATTGAAAGATCTTCTGGTCTTTCAATGGATGGTCGTTAGAACTTTTCACAATTTTTTTCATCATGATTGAACCAGGATGATCCAGTCTTTCATGCCACACTTTAAATATATTAAAAAACTTCGGGTTTGGTGTGGCATATGATTCAACCATACTAATCTTTGTGGAATATAGTCCACAAAAAAAAACTGACAGTTTTTCTAATATATATTTTCTCTCCGAAATTACTGATGTGATGCAAAAATATTCACTGGCACTTTTATTCTTAGTCTCTACATGATATACATTTCTGCGGATATCTCTGAAACTTAACAAGTTTCTATTAGATTTGAAAGAGTATAATACATCATTAATTCTAAACTTTGTCCCCATTGGCATTGAAAACTGGACTCTTCCGAAACTCATAATAATCTTTGCATTTTCTGATATAGTAATCACACTAATTTTTTTTATTCTAATATCGGAAAAATATTTTTTATCTTTTAATATTGTGTGCGTTATAGCACAATCTGCCAAACATATATCTTCATTTATCATTTATAAATTTTTGACATTTTTCTGAATCAAAATATTCATAAAAAAAATTACATTAAAACACATCAAAATATTCATTAAAAATATACATTAAAACAACATTATATTATATTACAACAAAAAACATATTATACATTAAACTTTTTATTTTCTTGTCTTCTTCAGAAAGACATTATATTACATTAACTCGTTAACATCCATGGGTTCAACGAAGAAATCTGCGACATCAAGATGAGTATTATCAAAGACAAGTTCGTGCTCATCAGAGATAAAGTTGGTTTCACTATTTTTCTCTTTTGTCTTTTGGAATTCTTGATACAGATCGGCGAAATGTTTTGGCGTACGACAGGTACGCGTCCAATGGCCTTTCATACCACATCTGTAACGCATGTTTTCCCTCTAAGTAGTTACTATGCTCGCATTATCATTCTTCTTGAAACTTTTATTCGCCTTTCCAGTGTTGTAATTATTATTATTGAGTCCCCTTCCTTGTCCACCTCTACCTCTACGTCCACAACCGCGACCACGGCTTCTACCTCGTCTTTGTCCTTGCCAGTTATCATGTCTGGATGAAGATGCGACATTCGCTTCAAGAAATGTTGTTTATCCGACAGGACGGGTTTGATAATTCATCATCACGAGTTCATTATTTTGCTCGACAACTAGGAGCATATTCATTAACTCCAAATACCGAGTATAACTTTTCGTCCGGAATTGTTGTTGTAGTGATACATTTCCAGAATGAAATGTCTGGAGAGTTTTTCAATCATGTCATAATCACTTACTTTTTCTCCACATAATATCATCCTGGAAGTAACTCCGAACAACGCGAAATTATAATCACTTACACTCTTATAATCCAAAAACCGGAAGTTCAACCACTCATGTTTAGCATTTGGTAAGATCACAAACCTTTGGTGATCAAACCTATCTTTGAGTGATTTCCAGAGATCCCCATATCTTCTCTTGTGATATATTCATTTTTTAAATTATTATGGAGGTGGTGGCATAAAAATATCATAGTCCTTACCTTTTTCTCTTCTGGAACCATTTTTGTTAGATCTATGGCATCCAGAAACCCGTTTTCACTTTTAGATGCAACTTTGTATCTAATGTCCAAGTTATATAATTATTTCTAGATACATCAAGGACATCGATATCGAACTTTGCCCAAATTAGACATGATATCTTAGAACGTATTTTAGATCGGATAAAGATCAATTTGTGCTTGGATTAGATCAGGAGCGGTTCGTGCTAATAACATGTTATGAATAATATTATATTTTTATGGAGATTGAAGAAAAGCTTAGAAGATTATAAGAGATGATTATGCTTTTATTAAAGAGAGATGATGTCAACGAGAGCGAGAGAGAAACTGTTTCTTCTTATTATTCTTGTTCATCACCCTTGTCTTCTTGTTAATACATATATATATATATATACAATACATTAAGGGAGATGTGTCATTAAAAATAACACGTGTTTGAGGTAATGACACTAATAGTGTCTTAATAGAAGATGACTCTTCCTCAGATTATAATTAAATAATTATTTATCTACATATTTATCTAACATAGCTGTAGTTTTTTCTTTTGATATGAAAATTGGGCTTGAATCTCCAAATCTTCCAAGACGATTATCATCGATTAAAATTAAGTTATTGGTGATGACTTATGACTAATAAGTTCTTAACTATGTTTAATCGATTTTCTATGATGTTATGTACGAAGAAAATCAAGAAATAAGTCAGGGGTGCATAATATTGGTATGGAACTGACCACTGAGATGTCTTTTCTTTGGACAACCATCCTTTGTTAATTTATGTTATGGTTTGCACTTTCGAAAGATCTACACAAGAAAACACAAGTGCTATTATGTGAAACGTTTTCATTTAGGCTACTCTAGTATGTTTTAAAAGTGATTGCCAGAAGTTTTACTTATGGCAATTCACATGTTGATAGCTAAAACAAGATGTATGTCTTTCCAAAATGGATCTCACCATTTGTGGAACCACTTTTACTTTAAAAAGACCACCACAAAATAACTTGACTTTTGAGTTTTGACAAAACACGTATCAAAATTAGTAGAATTAGTACAAAATTATCCGGCAACTAAAAAGTCGCCGGAAAGTTTCAAAACTTTATTAGTTTAACAGTGGAATTACAAACAAAGCTACAAACTTGTTGCCGCCATTAACATTAAAAAGACAGCTTCCCGATCCAGAATTCGTCGCCGGGAAGAATTTTAACTTTATTTTAGGAAAACTGTAATAAAATCTGACAAAAAAAACTAACTCTGTCAAGTAAAATCACAAGATTTTGTTATTTTTTCTTACCTTAAAAAGTAGTTACTACTTACTAGGCAGAGGCAACCCCTGATTGATTCTGTTGGAACCACTCAGTCGGCCACCACGTCGGTCTGATTGCCTCGACTTTCACGTCCTCTGAATCCTTTACTGTTAAATCAGCTGATGGTTTAAAGGCTTCCTCTACCCTCATTACACCCATTCCCCGGCTACCCAAAGCTGTTGACACTGTCCCCATTTTCTTGCCAGTTCCTGATTCAACCACTTCAGCTCCAGCCGCAATTTTCTGGTTTACTTCTGCAGTTTTTACGGAAATTCAGTTTAAGACCCGGAAGTTGGTTTCTTGATCATAAGATGTGAGAAATTTGATTTCTTTACACGGAAATTCAGTTTACCTTTTCCATTGCTATCGATGAATCGTAATGGGATCAAGCGTTTGCGGATGACACCTCGGTGATGGGTACGAGCTATAAGCTCTTGACCAACATAGCAGCCTTTGTCAAAACTTATCGCGTTAAGACCAACAAAATTATATTCAAGCGGAATTGCTTCGCCTGTAAAAGCCACAAAACATATTATAAATACACAGAGAGGAAGTGAGATCGATGAGTTAAAAAGAAAAGAGAAACACCATACCTTTAGGGATTTCAGCTGATCCTTCAGCAACTCCATGCTCTATTCGCCATAAAAGGTAATTGCTTTCATCAGTTTCTTTATCTGCCTCAACTAAAGGTGCTGCAAAACAACCAAATCAAAAACCCCAAATTCATAAGCTTTTGCTTAAGCTCAAGAACTAAAAGCTTCTATTCGATTAAGAAACTCACGAGTTGCATCAGAAGGAAAAATGCTTCTATAACCAAGACACTCCAACCTCGGATCCTTATACCATTGCCATCCGTACTTATTACCACTAGCTGTAGATTCACCAGCACGATCAACACCACCGCCCCAACCGACAGATGAAGATCCAGAAAGATTCCTACCGTAACGCTGCCAACACGAAAGTTCCTCTCCAACGTTTTCAATATCCACTTTGGACCTCAACCTATATCTATGAACATCCAAAAACACACAAATCAGAACTAATCTGGTTCATTCCAGCAATATCAATAGAGATGACATCTAAATCTAGTCCTAAGCATTATCTTATGATCTTCATTGACATTGCTAAGACTGAGATCCAAAAATACCTAATTTTTCAAATTTCTACATAAAAAAGCTTACTTTTTAAGTGTTTCCAGCAATTCATCGAGGAAATCAACATCAACATCTGCAAACAACTCAACCGACCCATCACGACCCGAATCCGACCCGGGTCCAGAACCAGTCCGATCAAGCTTCTCCTCGGGTCTCGAAGGGCTATACAAGAAAAAATCGTAGAGAAACCTTCCTTGAGGAGTTAAAAGCGCCGCGTACATAGGCGGCGTTGAAACAGAAGCCATGTTCGGTGTAGGAACCGCCGAGCTTTTCTCGACGGACGATTCACCGAACCTCCGTACATCGTTGGTTAACAAACCCTGAAGAAACTTAACCGTATCCGGTCCGCTAAACCGGACAACGGAACGTGATTTAAGCCGAGATGCCATCGGACCGGCATCTTCTAGACCGCTGTATATTTTCCGGTGATAAATTCCGGTAGATTTGGAAATTTCACGACGGAAATTGAATCGAAACATGTCTTGTGAAGGGCTCTGTTAGTATTATTGTTGTTCGCGTCTCTGTGGTTAAACCATTGTCTTCGAGGAAGCTCTGGGACAAAGCCACGTGATCGAACACGTGGTGATGGAAACGATCTTTGCTTTCTGACAGGTGTTGTCGAAGTACGGAAGATGTGCGGTTGCCTAGGAAGTGTTCGATTAAATTACTAAACCAGCCACAAAAGAGACTTTTCATCATTTTCCGTTTATTACAGGTTTTACCACTTCTAGTCTCCAATCCTCTAGATTTATAAACAAAGAGCAATTTTGTCATTTTCTTATAGATTTTTCTTAAAAGTTTTTCGATTGGGGTTGGGGGGGGGGGGGGTGGGGGGTGTTTACATTTATGGTACGGGCCATAAGAAGTGAATGTTGTTGATGACATTCATTAGTTTTAAAATGTTAAGAAATTTTTTTTGTTGGTATCCATGTCCGAGATTAGTTTCTACCATGTATCCACAAGATTGTCCATCTCTTGATCTTACATTCATTCTCTTGGAAGGTCCTGCTTGAATTCTCGGATTAGTCAGGGTCGATTGCCCATTATTGTTTATGAAACCTCCTCAATAATGTAGAAATGTTCAATAGACAAATGTGTTGTGTATTGGCTAAGCACGTACCGATGAGAAAACAAAAGGATCTAGACAAACCAGACAGATTTATACTTCATGATTGTTCAAAATCAGGCAAATCAGCTGCAGAATTCACAATTTAAAAGGAAAAATATGTTTGGTTATCTTAATTTCAAGACACGCCAAATTCAAAAATAGAAGCGTCTTGTGAATCTTATGCAAGCAAACATCTTGTGAAGCAGAAGTAAGCAATATATATATACATATATAAAATTTATTTGCAAATACCATACGCAAACAAAACTCATATGTTAAAGTGATTAAGATTATGATTTTTTTTTTTTAAATACATAAATGCAAACAATCGAGGCCTAAGAGGCTCATTAAACTATTTGTAGTAGAAAACCATCGAGAAGATTGGATCGAGTCATACTTTAGTATTTTTTACCTTAAACTAATGATGGGTCAAGTTCATATCATATAATTACTTTAAAATTGTTCAACGATGATTTTTTTCTTAAAAGTCCATATGTTTAACTCTGGATCAAGCTAAAGGAATGTAGTTATGTGAGATGTGTGTTTTTGGTAATGATTAGACCTTAAGTAGCATTTATTATGTGCTAGATTATTTTATGTGATAAATCATTGTTACGTAGGCTATCTGTTTCAATGTAAATGTTGTTTTAGTATTTTTCACATGAATTAATAGATTGATTATTCTTTTTTTTTTTTATCAGATTTATTGGGAGTGATTTTCCAATTGTCAATCCAACCACAATACATGAACAGATCGCGTCAAAATACTCCATGAGAAGATCGATGGAATATCTGACTTCCCAAACGAATTTGATACCACCCCATGTAAAAAGGCTTCGGGAGAATTTTTATTTTTAAGAATTTAAACACAAACGCCAAACATAAATGAAAAAAAAAATCAAATTTACTTCGTGTTTAGATATTTTCTTTAGAATGTAGATTCATATCAGAAAAAAAAATATATAATAAAAATGCAAACATAAATGTAAACAAAACAATTAAGGTCTACGATTTTTTTTGCCACGAAGTACCAGTGACGAGAAGGATTGTAAAAACAAAGGATCCAGTCATTTCTCCAGCGAAGACTTTCTTAAAAAATATCTGTCACTTTAAGAGTTCCTTTAGTTTTTATCTTCTATTGGTTTAGCCAAGCAAAAGTCAATTTCTTTGCCTTAAACTAATTAATGATGGGTCAAGTTCACATTATATAATAATGATGGGTCAAATTCACATCATATAATAATGATGGGTCAAGTTCAACGATCCATGTATAAAACAAGTAATGTAAGTTTTTAGATTGAGCAGAATAGCTATACACACTTATCAAATGGATCCAAGATTGACCACCGCCGCTCAAATCGGAAGCATAGATGACTTGTATGCCCTAATACATGAGGATCCGTACATTCTTGAAACCATTGATGTCGTACCTTTCATCAACACTCCTCTTCATGTAGCTTCTGCTTATGGGAACCTTGCGTTTGCCATGGAGATGCTGAATCTCAAGCCCTCATTTGCTAGAAAACTTAACACATATGGGTTAAGTCCATTGCACCTTGCTATAGAGAAAGGCCAAAGTCGGTTATCTCTCGGTTTACTCAAACTTGATCCCGACCTAGTTTGTCTTCGAGGAAATAAAGGTATAAACTTTTTTCCCCCTTACATTAAGAATTTATTTTGTGATTCCACCATAGTTAAAGTATCGGCCAAATGAACATGTAATTTAAGATTGTTGTTTGGTATGTTCGAATTTGCGGGGTTCCTCTTTCTAGTAGGCCAAACCTTATGTGTTTGATCCGGTTAGTAACCCAATGGATTGAATTAATGAAATATCTCTCTAGAGATAATTAGGTCCTAAATTCGAATCTCGGCAATGAAAAATATATTATTGCATACTCAAACCTAGGTTTTGATCTGAGTAGGTTATCGATTTTTGGTTGAGTCTCAACGTAAAAAAATATATTATATTTTTATGTCTTGCTTTTGGTCTGAGTATATTGTGGATCTTTAAGCCCCAAACTTCTTAGTTAAGAAAAAACACGTATGTGTTTGTTTTGTTGAAATTGCTTGATCGTTTTTCATTTGGTATGCGTGTAAGAGGTTGTGTTTTAATTTGATAACAGGTACGACGCCGTTTCATATGTTAGTCAGAAGAGGAGAAATTGACCTTATGACAGAGTTCCTTTTGGCTTGTCCCGGTTGCGTTAGAGATGTGAATGTGAACGGTGAGACCGCTCTACACATTGCTGTTTTGAATGATAGATACGAAGAGCTTGAAGTACTTGTGGGATGGGTGCAAAGACTGCGTCATATGGATGCTGAATCGCTAGAGACGCAAGTGTTGAACAGACGTGATGAAAACGGTAACACGGCCCTGCACATAGCAGCATATCAAACGAAAATCAAGGCAATAAAGCTTTTGCTAGGATCNACTAGCTTAAGTTATAAGTTTGATTTTGGCTATTGGTTTTCCGTATTAAATATAATTTTGGTTATTGCTAAACAAAAACCAAATTTCCAAAATTTAAAATATCTCGAATATCATGTACTGTATTTATAGAGTAAAATAGCGAATTTTAAAGTTATGTTATCACAAAATACCGTGTTATATTTATGGATTTTTTTTTGTTAGCAACTTATATATTATTAAAAATATTGAGAAAGCCAAACTGAGTTACATTTGTGGGCTATATTTCAATTTTGTTTTTTTAATTGGGTGATACTTGTACAGTTTCCATTTATAATGGCTTAGTTATGGTTATTTTATAATTTTACCAATAATATAATACACAAATTCGTCCCTATATTTTTGACTTTAACACACGTCTGAGAGAAACTCGTTCAAAGTTTGAAAATTCATGGGCTCGGTTGAGCCGGCCCAGTGAAACGTCAAAATCTAGAAGCGCCAAGTTTCCTTTACTCTTTAACGTTGTTGTCTTCGTCACCAAGTAAACCCTAGATTCTCAATCTCCTCTGATCCAGCAATTTCAAAATTAGAAATTTTCTTCTTCTTCTTCGTGAATCTGATTTCGAGTTTTTATATTTTCGGTTCCGGCTAAGATTTTTTTTTTTAATTCTTTCCCTTTTCATTTAAAAAAAAATCTCTTTTTTCGTGGACCATACCGACGATTTCACGCAATGTCTTTCTCCGATTCTGGATCTTCCTCTAATGGCGGAGATTACAAGAATTTCAGGCAATTCACCAAAGAAAGTGAGCTTCTTTCACCCTTTCTCTTACCAATTTTGGGTTTTGAAATTGTTTTTCTTTTTGTATTAGAACATTAGTCTCTGTTATGGGGTTATTGTAGAAGCTTTTGGTGTCTGGGTTCTAGGGTTTGGTTGGATTAGTAAAGAGAAATCATGTGCTTCCTATGGGTTTATGGAGTTTCGAATTAGGTCAATGTGGTCACAATGAATCAGAGTTTGTTTTGTTTTTTTTTAATACATAAAATGCAAACAATCGAGGCCTAAGAGGCTCGTTAATTTATTTGTCTTAGAAAACCATCGAGAAGATTGGATCGCGTCATACTTCAGTATTTTTTTACCTTAAACTTGTTGGACTTTGATCTCTCAAACTCTCACAATGTTTCTTGTGTTACACTTAACACAAAATCGTAGACGTAATACGGAGAGAAAGACACGGACGAGTGATGAATCTCCTCTGTTTGTTGATTTAGTGATGAATCTCCTCTGTTTGTTGATTTAAAAAACAGAGTGACTTAGACGAGAGAGAAAGACAAATTATTAAAACTGAAAACTTCTCTTATTATAATATTTCTCTCTGAAAATAACACAACAACACATACATATATATATATAGAGGTTTCGAATTAACCGTTGATAACTGTTGGTAACAGTTGTGTCTTAACCAACAAGTTACAACTTTTGTGCGTACCGACTTAAAATACACTATTAATATAATTTATATAAAACTTATTAGAAACTCAATTATATTCTAACAAAACTAATGATGGGTCAAGTTCATATCATATAATTACCTTAAAACTGTTCTAACGATGATTTTTTTCTTAACTCTGGATCAAGCTAAAGGAATGTAGTTATGTGAGATGTGTGTTTTTGGTAATGATTAGACCTTAAGTAGCATTTATTATGTGCTAGATTATTTTATGTGATAAATCATTGTTACGTAGGCTATCTGTTTCAATGTAAATGTTGTTTTAGTATTTTTCACATGAATTAATAGATTGATTATTCTTTTTTTATTATCAGATTTATTGGGAGTGATTTTCCAATTGTCAATCCAACCACAATACATGAACAGATCGCGTCAAAATACTCCATGAGAAGATCGATTGAATATCTGACTTCCCAAACGAATTTGATACCACCCCATGTAAAAAGGCTTCGGGAGAATTTTTATTTTTAACATTTTTAAGAATTTAAACACAATTTAAACGAGAAACATAAATGAAAAAAAAAAATTATTTACTTCGTATTTAACGTTTGTGTTTATATATTTTCTTTAGAATGTAGATTCATATTAGAAAAAAATATATAATAAAATTGCAAACATAAATGTACGTAAACAAAACAATTAAGGTCTACGATTTTTTTTGCCACGAAGTACCAGTGACGAGATGGATTGTAAACCAAGGGATCGAGTCATTTCTGGAGCGAAGACTTTCTTAAAAAAATATCTGTCACTTTCAGAGTTCCTTTAGTTTTTATCTTCTATTGGTTTAGCCAAGCAAAAATCAAATCCTTTGCCTTTAACTAATTAATGATGGGTCAAGTTCACATCATATATATAATAATGATGGGTCAAGTTCACATCATATATATAATAATGATGGGTCAAGTTCAACGATCCATATCTAAAACAATAATGTAAGTTTTTAGATTGAGCAGAATAGTTATACACACTTATCAAATGGATCCAAGATTGATCACCGCCGCTCAAATCGGAAGCATAGATGACTTATATGGCCTAATCCATGAGGATCCGTACATTCTTGAAACCATTGATGTCGTACATTTCATCAACACTCCTCTTCATGTAGCTTCTGCTTATGGGAACCTTGCGTTTGCCATGGAGATGCTGAATCTCAAGCCCTCATTTGCTAGAAAACTTAACACATATGGGTTAAGTCCATTGCACCTTGCTATAGAGAAAGGCCAAACTCGGTTAACTCTCGGTTTACTCAAACTTGATCCCGACCTAGTTTGTCTTCGAGGAAATAAAGGTATACAATTTTTTTCCCTTACATTAAGAAGTTCGTTTGTGATTCCACCACATGCATAGTTATAAGTATCGGCCAAATGACCATGTAATTTAAGATAGTTGTTTGGTATGTTCGAATTTGCGGAGTTTCTCTTTCTAGTAGGCCAAACCTTATGTGTTTGATCCGGTTAGTAATCCAATGGATTGAATTAATGAAACATCTCTCTAAAGATAATTAGGTCCTAAATTCGAATCTCGGCAATGAAAAATATATTGTTACATGCTCAAACCTAGGCCTTGATCTGAGTAGGTTATCGATTTTTGGTTGAGTCTCAACGTAAGAAAATATATTAATTTTCATGTCTTGGTTTTGGTCTGAGTATATTGTGGATCTTTAAGCCCCAAACTTCTTAGTTAAGAAAAACACGTATGTTTGTTTTGTTGAAATTTTTTGATCGTTTTTCATTTGGTATATGCGTGTGAGTGGTTTTGTGTTTTAATTTGATAACAGGTACGACACCGTTTCATATGTTAGTCAGAAGAGGAGAAATTGACCTTATGACAGAGTTCCTTTTGGCTTGTCCCGGTTGCGTTAGAGATGTGAATGTGAACGGTGAGACCGCTCTACACATTGCTGTTTTGAATGATAGATACGAAGAGCTTGAAGTACTTGTGGGATGGGTGCAAAGACTGCGTCATATGGATGCTGAATCGCTAGAGACGCAAGTGTTGAACAGACGTGATGAAAACGGTAACACGGCCCTGCACATAGCAGCATATCAAACGAAAATCAAGGCAATAAAGCTTTTGCTAGGATCTCCAGCAGTTAACCGAAACATCCATAACCAAAATGGTTTAACCGCTCTAGATATCTTGCAAAATCAGAGACATAATAATAGGAGTAGAGAAATTGAAGACACCATTCGTAAATCAGGAGGCAAAAGTGCAAACTCTCTACAAAAGTCCAAGAAAGTGTCAGAAATATTGAGATCACCGATAAGTTTCAAGGAGCATCTGTTCACACACGCAGCTCGATATAGGAATCAGATATCAGATGGATCACGTAGTGCGCTTCTAGTGATAGCCTCGCTGATAATCACAACTACTTATATGATAGCACTTCAACCACCCGGTGGTGTTTACCAACGCAATGCTGAGGAAGGTAGTAGTATTAGTAGTAACAAGAGTGTTGGTACGGTTGTGATGAACCAGAGTTATTTCTATGTTCTAAGGTCTGTGAATAGCATGGCTTTCGAGGGGGCGTTTTTAATGGCGTTTTACTTATTACCAGCTGGAGAAGAATACATATGGGTGTTTCTATGGATAATGGTGCCTCTCCATGTCTCTTACTTAGTCTCAATGTCTGTGATATCTCCAGATAAAATGTGGTATTTACCGATCAGTGCAGGGTGGATTATGATCGTCGTTGTTGTTAACATGGTTGTGTTTTTCTTGCGGTGGAAGCTGTCTAAGAAGAAAAAACCTGAATCTAGAAGCGAATTGATTCTTGAAGGCTTGACAACTCTGAAACAAGCTAAAGGAGCGTAGTGATGTGAGATGTGTGTGTTTGGTAATAATAAGACATTAAGTACTAAGTAGTGTTTATTGTGTGCTAGGTTGTTTGATGTAATAAATCACTTGTAAAATATGCACCACATCTTTTTCGTTACGACTTGGGAACATGAAACACAAATCGATTTGTTATCCTATTTTGAGTTTAGTTATAGGGATGATTGATGACAATTTTTGTGAGTTCTAAACTCGTAAATTGTTTTTGAAATTTTTTACCACAAAATAATATGATCGTAAATTGATCTAACAATACTTTTTTTACTTTTTTTTGTTTGTTAAATTAATAAGAGTTTTAGACATAAAATTTGAGATTAAAAAATGGCATGCTTGAATCACTAGAACTCAACAAGATATTATCTCTCATAACGTTTTCTTTAGTGATAGTAATAACTAAGGAAAAAGGAACAATGTAAAAGATACATGTGAATTTAGAAATTTAAAGGGAGTTTATTGATTCATGGATTTTAATTGATTTAGAAATGTAAAGCAAAATTAGATCTTTGATTTTAACATCCTTGTCAAAAACATGTGTTATTCATTCATTGATTTTTAAATATTAGGCAAAATCTTGTATTATTTCATTTAATAATTTATTATTGTATTTTAAAATCACATTATATTTTAAATGAATTTGAAATTGAAAAAATAGAAGGATTCAAATCCGTGGGTAAACCATGTTATTTTAAAAATCAAAACTATATATAATTTCAAAAACAACGAGGATTTCTAAATCTCATATGGATTTATAAATTAATAAACTAATAAATGTCTCTAAAATTTGGAAAATGAAAGTAAACATTAAAAAAAAGAAAACAAAATTGACTTCATAAAAAAGAAAAAGAAAAGACTTTCTTAAAAAGGATTTGCTTGCATAATAATATAGGTAAAAGTGCAAACAAACCCTCAAATTAATCGGAGTTTATAATCTATCATCTATGAAAATTGCACGAGCTTCAATGTAACATGTAAAAGATTAAATTATTATCCTTTTTTCAAAGTTAACCATTTGATTGACTATTCTACACAAGCTTGTAATTTACCTTTACTCAAGGCCATTATGGAGCCCTCTGATGTTTCTATCATCCAGAGTCTACCAGTGAGCAGTATTTATAAAGCAGACAGATTAGGTTGGCATTTCACCAAATCCAGTAAATACACGGTTAAGTCTGGTTACGAGGTGATGAGAGAGTTTCTCTCAGAAGACAACTCAGTGATAAAAGATGGTCCGAACATACATCCCTTACAAGCGGCTTGCTGGAAGCTTACCTGCCCCCGCAAGATAAAACATTTCATATAGCAAGCGCTGACAGGATGTGTCCCGGTAATGTCTAATTAACATCAAGATGTATTAAATGTGATATTCATTGTGTTAGATGTGGAGCAGAAATTAAGACAATCAATCACGCCTTTTTCGAGTGTCCACCGGCTCTTCAAAGTTGGGCTCTATCTATTATGCCTTCGTGTCCAGAAGTATTTTCCACACCTTCTATATTCGCTAATTGGACTATATTTTTCATTTTAACGCGCAGGAAAGTCTGGAAAATAGTTTTCTTTGGATGTTTTGCTACATTTGGAAAGCTAGAAATAATATGATCTTTAGTGGTCAGGTTACGGATTCTAGAACAACTTTACAATTGGCGGAAAGTGAAGCGGCGGTTTGGAGTGGTGCTCACGTGTCACACAAGAAAAACGCCTCTCAGGATTAATCACAGAATAGGAGAATTTGACGCTACTGGGTACTAATTGTTTCATCGACATATCTTGGAAGAACACTGATCTCTTATCAGGATTAGGATGTATTTGCTTACAAAATAGCGCTCACGACGTCCTAATGGGCTCCAAAAGCATATACAAGACATTATCACCATTACATTTGGAGTTGAAGGCACTGATATGGGCAATGGAGTGCTTACAGTCCCGTCGGAGAATATATTGAAGTCAATATTTATACAAAATGTGCAAAATTAGTGAAGATGGTGCATACCCCATATGAGTGGCCAGCGTTCGAGATGTATTTAGATGATTACAAGAAACTCAAGGATGGTTTCACAGCACTAACGGTGTCCTATATCCCATGTCGTCTTAATGTACAAGCAGATAACTTAGCGGTAAGTGCAAGAGCATTATCGTATGAGGTGAGTTATGTAAACTCGGTTCCTCCGGTTTGGATTTCCAAACTATTTTAAAATTTAAACAATTGTTGACAATATATATATATATATATATATATATATATATATATATATGAAAATTGCACAAAACCGTTAAACTAATATAAAACACTCAGTATAAGTCTATGAACTCAATTAAGGTTCAATTTAGTAACGATTTAAGGACTAGTATAAAATTCGCTATTTTGATCTTGGTCTTTGTCTACTAAAATTCTACAATAAACTTGATTTTGTCTACTAGCTTAAGTTATAAGTTTGATTTTGGCTATTGGTTTTCCGTATTAAATATAATTTTGGTTATTGCTAAACAAAAACCAAATTTCCAAAATTTAAAATNTGACTAGAGAAATAGAAGAAACCATTCGTAAATCAGGAGGCAAAAGCGCAAACTCTCTACCAAAGTCCAAGATAGTGTCAGAAATATTGAGATCCCCGATAAGTTTCAAGGAGCATCTGTTCACACACGCAGCTCGATATAGGAATCAGATATCAGATGGATCACGTAGTGCGCTTCTAGTGATAGCCTCGCTGATAATCGCAACTACTTATTTGATAGCTCTTCAACCACCAGGTGGTGTTTACCAAAGCAATGCTGAGGAAGGTAGTAGTAAAAAGAGTGTTGGTACGGTTGTGATGAACCAGAGTTATTTCTATGTTCTAAGGATTGTGAATAGCATAGCTTTCGAGGGAGCGTTTTTCATGGTGTTTTGCCTTTTACCAGCTGGAGAAGAATACATATGGGCGTTTCTATGGATAATGGTGCCTCTCTATGCCTCTTACTTAGTCTCAATGTCTGTGATATCTCCAGATAAATTGTGGTATTTACCGATCAGTGTAGGGAGTGTTATGATCGTTGTTGTTGTTAACATGGTTGTGTTCTTCTTGCGGTGGAAGTTCTCTAAGAAGAAAAAACCTGAATTCAGAAGCGAATTGATTCTTGAAGGCTTGACAACTCTAGAACAAGCTAAAGGAGCGTAGCGATGTGAGATGTGTGTGTGTTTGGTAATAATAAGACATTAAGTACTAAGTAGTGTTTATTGTGTGCTAGATTGTTTGATGTAATAAATCACTTGTAAAATATGAACCACATTTTTTTCATTACAACTTGGGAACATGAAACACAAATCGATTTGTTATCCTATTTTGAGTTTAGTTATAGGGATGATTGATGACAATTTTTGTGAGTTCTAAACTTGTAAATTGTTTTTGAAAATTTTTACCACAAAATAATATGATCGTAAATTGATCTAACAATATTTTTTTACATTTTTTTGTTTGTTTAATTAATCAAAGTCTTAGACATAAATTTGAGAAAAAAATGGCATGCTTGAATCACTAAAACTCAACATATCTCTCATAACGTTTTCTTTTGTGATAGTAATAACTAAGGAAAAAGGAACAATGTAAAAGATACATGTGAGTTTAGAAATTTAAGGGGGTTTATTGGATTCAGTGGAAAAAAGAACATGTAAAAGATACATGTAAATTTAGAAATTCTAAACTTTTTTGGGATTCGACATTCTATATGGATTTATAAATTAATAAACTAATAAATGTCCTAAAATTTGTAAGATGAAAGTAAACATAAAAATAGCAAAATTGACGCCCGTAAAAAACAAAAAAAAAATTGATTTTCGTAAGTTTGACCCAAAAAAAAAAATTTCGTAAAAGGATTTGCTTACTGAATAATATAGGTAAAATTGCAAACAACCCCTCAAATTAACCGGAGTTGTAAAATAATCTAACATCTATGAAAATTACACAAAACCGTCAAAATAATATAAAACACTCGGTATAAGTTTATGAACTCAATTTAGGTTCAATTTAGGAACGGTTTAAGGACTACAAGCTCAGTATAAAATTCACTATTTAGGTCTTGGTTTTAGTCTACTAAAATTCTACACTAAGCTTGATTTTGTCTACTAGCTTTAGTTATAAGTTTGATTTTGGCTATTGGTTTTCCGTATTAAATATGATTTTGGTTATTGCTTAACAAAAGCCAAATCTTCGAAAATTTATCCAAAATTTAAAATATCTCGAATCATATATCATGTACTGTTATTTATAGAGTAAAATAGCGAATTTTAAAGTTATGCTATCACAAAATACCGTGTTATATTTATGAGTTTTTTTTGTCAACAACTTATATATTATTAAAAATATTGAGAAAGCCAAACTGGGTTACATTTGTGGGCTATATTTCAATTTTTTTTTTTAAATTGGGTGACACTTGCACAGTTTCTATTTATAATGGCACAAAATACCGTGTGGGCTATATTAAAAATATTGAGAAAGCCAAACTGGGTTACATTTGTGGGCTATATTTCAAATTTTTTTTTAAATTGGGTGATACTTGCACAGTTTCCATTTATAATGGCTTACTTTGCAAATTTGATTACTTTGATGGTTAGTTATTTTATAATTTTACCAATAATATAATACACAAATTCGTCCCTATATTTTTGACTTTAACACACGTCTGAGAAAAAACTCGTTCAAAGTTTGAAAATTCATGGGCTCGCTGGAGCCGACCCAGTGAAACGTCAAAATCTAGAAGCGCCAAGTTTCCTTTACTCTTTAAAGTTGTTGTCTTCGTCACCAAGTAAACCCTAGATTCTCAATCTCCTCTGATCCAGCAATTTCAAAATTGGAAATTTTTCTTCTTCTTCTTCTTCGTGAATCTGATTTCGAGTTTTTATATATTCGGTTCCGGCTAAGATTTTTTAATTCTTTCCCTTTCCATTTTAAAAAATTCTCTTTTTTTCGTCGACCATATCGACGATTTCACGCAATGTCTTTCTCCGATTCTGGATCGTCCTCCAATGGAGAAAATTACAAGAATTTCAGGCAAATCACCAGAGAAAGTGAGCTTCTTTCACCCTTTCTCTTACCAATTTTGGGTTTTGAAATTTGGTTTTTTTTTTTTTAATTAGACCATTAGCCTCTGTTATGGGGTTTTTGTAGAAGCTTTCGGTGTCTGGGTTCTAGGGTTTCGTTGGATTAATGAAGAGAAATCATGTGCTCCTTATGGGTTTATGGATTTTGTAATGTGATCACAATGAATCAGAGTTTGTTTTTGTTAAACTAATTTCATTGGAGCAAAAACTTGGCATATCAGGAACATGAGGGTTTGCATATTTAGGTAATCATATAAAGAGTTTGTCACTTTTGGTTTCAGGATTACTTTATGAAATGCTTAGGCCAGAGAAAAATGGGAGCTCTAAATCAACTTGGAAGGTATTTTCTATCCAATTTTGTTAAAATGTACCTTAAAATCTTGTCGTTTTTTGTTTTTGGTTCTGGTTATGTTCAGTTTTCTTCTGTCATGATGTTTTTGCTTTTAAGAGGCTGTTTCATTAATTCACTGAACCTGTAAATATATATTAGGTACTTGTCATGGATAAGTTCACAGTGAAGATAATGTCATCTGTTTGCAAAATGTCTGAGATCACACAAGAAGGCATTTCCTGTAAGAAATATCCTGTTCTTTTATCTTCTTGGCATTGCTTTTATGGAAATATTTTGATGTTTTGTTACATTTTCCAGTGGTTGAGATGATAACTAAACATAGACAACCGATGAATTCCATGGAAGCTATATACTTTATTCAACCGACCGAAGAGAAGTAATAATTCTTTCATCTGAGACAATTGACATCAAGTTCTCACCAGTGAACTCTTATGAGTTTCTGAAGCTTTTGTTATTTTGTTTTTGTTTCTGCAGTGTTACTGTGTTTTTATCAGATATGACTGGAAAATCACCACTTTACAAGAAGTATGTGAACTAATCCTTCCTATTTCAGAACTTCTCATATACATGGACTGTCTTGTCCGAAATGATTAATCCTTTTCTTTAATGTGGCTTTAGGGCTTTTGTTTTCTTTAGTTCTCCTGTTTCGAGAAGCTTAGTTAATCTCGTTAAGAAAGACATGAGAGCGATGAAACGAATTGGGGCATTGAAAGAGGTTGTTTCTATATGCCACTTTCATATTTTTTTCTCACTTTCCTTATTATCTTCATGCAATCTCACAAGATAATTAAGATAATGTAAAATTGGATTTCCATAATATGCAGATGAACTTGGAGTACATTAGCATGGACAGACAGGTATAATTATGTTTAAAATCCCGATTCTGTTCTGTCTATTCCTCAAGATTTGCGTAGTTGACAAATTGTGATATCTAATAATGAAGTTTCATTCTTGACCAATCAAGTTAATGGTGGTTTCTTTTCTTTAGGCCATCCTCAATTACAGCTTTCACTAATAACAACTTAGAACATGCCTTCAAAAACTCTGCAATTTGTATAGCTTGACGTTATCAAAAACACTTTTTCTGTAGGACAATGCTTGTGTTTTATATTGAATCTGCTTACGTAATTGCTCCTACGTATTATGTCTCTGCAGGGGTTTGTTACAAATAATGAAAATGCTCTAGAAGAACTTTTCAGTGACGAAGAAAACCATCAAAGAGCAGATGATTGCTTGAATGTGGTAGCTAAACGCATTGCTACAGTTTTGGCCTCGCTAAGGGTACGAGGCACAAATTCAAAGCTTGTTATTGATTTGGCATGAAATTCCTATGAAGGTTATATCCTTAAACTCTTCTGGTATACAGGAATACCCGTTTGTTCGCTACCGTTCAGCCAAAGCTCTTGATGCCACAACAATGACAACTTACCGAGAGTTGATTCCTACAAAGCTTGCTGCTAGTGTATGGAATTGTCTGGCAAGATACAAACAGACAATCGAAGATTTTCCTCAGACTGAAACATGTGAACTACTTATCTTAGATCGATCCATAGATCAGGTGGGGATTTTCACCGAGACAATTATCTTTCTGTTCTGCTTGATATGTCATAATAACAGATTAACCTTCTTATGCTTCTTTAGATCGCACCTCTCATTCATGAGTGGACATATGATGCGATGTGCCACGATTTGCTTAATATGGAAGGAAATAAATACACACACGAGGTGACATATTGGCTTCACGTTCAAATCTTGTAAAAGTTGGTTGTAGCTCATCACTACAGCATATGGTAATTTCCCTTTTATTTCTTAGTGTTTAGGTTCTGAGTAAAACTGGTGATAAACCTGAGAAGAAAGAGGTTCTTTTAGATGAAGAAGATCCCATTTGGTTGGAGCTTCGTGATGTTCACATTGCAGATGTATGTCTTGCTATATTATCTTGCATCCTCTTTTTCAATTTTAATATGTCCAACTGGTTATGTTTGTTTGTCCGGGAGTAATCTGTCTTTTTGTTCAGGCAAGTGAAAGATTGCATGAGAAGATGACAAACTTCGTGTCGAAGAACAAAGCTGCGCAATTGAAACACAGTTCAAAGTAGTTACCATTTTGTCTTTTTTTCTTGTTTCAAGTGATCCACTAGAACTTTTCTGATTAGTTTATTGACTTCTTGTCTGCAGAGACTTTGGTGACCTTTCATCAAAAGACTTGCAAAAGATGGTTCACGCTTTGCCTCAGTACAGTGAGCAAATTGACAAGCTTTCTCTACATGTGGAGGTCAGTTTTAAGCTTATAAAATAAACCATGGAAGAAAGTTTGATGTGATAATGTAGATCCTTTGTTCTTCATAAAATAACTATGGTTAATGTCACTGCAGATTGCTAGAACAATTAACAGAACTATCGTGGAACAAGGTCTAAGAGATCTCGGGCAGCTCGAGCAGGACCTTGTTTTTGGGGATGCTGGAAGAAAGGACGTTATCAAATTCTTGAGCACCAACCATGTAAGATGCTCTGCTTTTTAGTTTCATACATCAGAAGATTTTATTGCTGAAAATGAGCAACATTTCCAGATTATAAACCACGAAAGCAAGCTGCGGTTAATGATGATTGTTGCGGCAATATATCCGAAGAAGTTTGAAGGTGAAAAGGGACGAAAGATGATGGAGGTAATAAACAATATTTATCTTCAAAAAGGTTTGAACTAAGTTGATTAGTTATCATTTTTGAAGCTTATCTACTTCTTGATTAAATCCTTCAGCTAGCAAAATTGTCGGGAGATGATGTAATAGCTGTGAACAATATGAGGTTACTTGGACCAGTACATACGGAGTCCAAAAAGAGCACCACAGGATCTTTCCCTCTCAAGTTTGATGTTCTGAAGGTACATATTCTTCCTCATTATTGTTATAATTAGATTGACTAAGACTAAGATTTTCCTGACAATCTAATAACTGGAATCTTTTGATCCATGTAACTCAGAAGAAGCGAGCTGCTCGAAGAGATCAAGTTGGTGAAACTCAAACATGGCAGCTGTCTCGTTTTTACCCAATCGTAGAGGTCTTTACCTTTTTGAAATTTTAAACTTTCTTTTACTTTAAGCATTTTATGTAAGCACTAAAGAACCTGTGACATGTTTGGTTTCTTTGTATTTGTGGGTAATATCTTTTCAGGAACTTGTTGAGAAACTTAGCAAAGGTCATTTACCAAAACAAGAATACCCTTGTATGAATGAACCAAAGCCAACCTTTTATTCTGGCTCTCAATCTCCATCAGCCAGCCCGGTATTGCCTCATTCAAGACGAACACCAACATGGGCAAGACGTCATCTTTCTGATGACGGATATTTCAGGTAATTCAGTTTAGTTTCTTTTTTATATTTTACTTGTTGGTAATCTGAGAGCTAGTTTATTCTTGAATCTGGTGACAGTTTACACCTAATCTGAATCTTATAATTCAGTAATTTGCATGACAAACGACAAAAGTTGGCCAAATTTGTACAAATCTATGAGGATATTATTGAATTATTTGATAATATGGTGAAAACAACCAAGATTAATTTCTTAATGTGTTTCAGTGACTCGGTTCTAGGACGAGTATCTAGCGGGTTCAAAAGAAAGGGACAGCGGATTTTCGTGTTCATAGTAGGAGGAGCAACGAGATCAGAGGTACTAAAATGAACCGGTCTATCTGTTATGACCCGTATGTAATTAATGGGTTGATTAGTGATACATTTTGGGTTATTTGCAGTTAAGGGTTTGCCACAAACTTACGGAGAAGCTTGACAGAGAAGTGATCTTAGGCTCCTCCAGCTTCCTTGATCCCCAAACTTTCCTAACTGTATGGAATCTTTTCGTTTTACATTGAACACTTTGGATTTTGTACATCAAAATTTTTGTCTAATGACTAAGAATGTGTTCTTGTTATGTGCAGAAAATGAAACGACTAAACGAAGAAGAGGAGATCTCACTTGATGATATTGTCATTTAGTTTCATGTTTTTGTTTTTCTTGGATGGGGTTTCTCCGTCGTTTTAGCCTATTAGACAACTTGGCATCCAATTTTGTTTTGGAAATAAAATTGGGGGATATGTTCCCTATGTATATATAAATACAATCTATTTGTTTCCATGGTCTGACTAAATTAAGGGATTGCTTAATTGATTTTTTTTTTTTTTTTTTTTTTAACTATGGAACCAAAAAAAAAGGCAACATCGCCCACCGTGGGGCTCGAACCCACGACCACAAGGTTAAGAGCCTTGCGCTCTACCAACTGAGCTAGACGGGCTTGCTGTTTTACTGGCTTAGACAATTAATATATACTATTACTGTTAACCTAAGTGGTACCAAGGGAGAAAAATACGAGCAAGGTTCTCTTACAGAAATAATATGACAAAACAAACACGGCTTTGATGACATCTTCTTTCTTCTTCAAGACGACGAAACAAAATATTAAAAAATGCGAGAAAGAGCAAAACCCAGTCCCGACACACTTATACATCCATGACCCACATGTCGGAAGCAGAGCATTTTTTCATGCGAACTTAAAAAAAATAAGGTAGTTAGTAACAACTCTGATGACATTAAGACACATCCGAAAATTCAAACTACTCCCCCTTTTTTCTTTTCGTGAAGCTGACTACGTAACTTGTAGTAGTGCTTAGCATTTTCTTTCACCGGTTAAAATCTTCTTCCCCGGTTTTTACTAATCGGATTTGATTCCTCCATGCTTGTTGCTCTTCTTGGAAGACTCCTTGATCTGTAATGAGTGAAGCATACATGAAAATCACGATTAAATATAAACATTTTACAGGTCAAAGCAAAAAAAACAAGCGGCATCCATAGATGGAGATTTTACCTGCTCAATAAGCTTCTTTTGAAATCGGTAACCCTGATCCAGTAAACACAAAATATAACCACATCAATGTTTTTAGCCAGAATTAGTAGAATCATCAATCATTGGTGAATTTTAATTATACTTAGATGAATACTTACCTTGTCAGTTCCATATATGTAATCACAATAAGTGAAAACTGAAGCAAAGTTGCTTTGGCTTTGTCCTCCAACGTAGTGATGATAATCGTGGTACTCAGCGCCACCATAGAAAGGAATGTATTTTGTTGGACTCCATGGAAAATCATATCTGCAATGGAACAAAGTGAAATATGTATGCTTTGGTAACGCCATCTTCTATGGTCAATCGAGATACATTTCAAATTTTCATACAAGCAAGAAACATTTCTCATTCTCACAGTAGTGTAAAGTAAAAAACCGAGACATTCAGGGAGCCTAGTTCCCTCTTTGCCCACTTAGACGTTTTGGGTTACTCCAACATTAATTAAAGTAAAAATGAGCCTATCAAAACTGTTCATCAAAAGGTATCTAACCAGTTCCAAAACAATACCCAACAGCTTTAAAAAGCCTAAAAAGTATTCAGAAAAACCTAATACCTAACATAGCCCCAGTTGTAAAAAGTGAGCCACTATTGAATCTACACACCTTGAGCTCTTTATATATAATATACATAGACTAACTAAGGAAAGTGGTGAAAAACAATTCAAAATTGGTATAATGTATAATAAAGAAAAAGGCTATAAAACTGTAAAGTAAAAAGGCAAAGGATTTGTTATTTGATTCTTTCAACCACGCCTCCTTACCCACTGTGAGTCTCTATAGCCTCAATTTGCCTTAAAGCAATCCACAACCAAAAGGTTATCATGTGACCAGGAGCAATAGCTGGTCCCAAAAACGTTGGGATACCAAGAAGCAAAACTTCAGCCCAATGTGCATAAGGTGCAGCATATCCAATTGGAGCAGTGTACTCATGATGTACATGATGAATCTTGTCATATCCCCATTTACTATGAAAGAATCTATGGACCCAGTAATTAGTGTAGTCTTCAATCAAGAAGTACACTACTAACTGTGACAGAATCTCTGAAATTGTTGGTAATGGTAATCCAGATCGAACCTCAATCATCTGTTAAACATCAAATTCCAACAACACATAATCAAAATCACACACAATTCTGTAACAATCAGCTTGAATCATTGTCAAAATCAAGATTGAGATGCAGCTAAAAATTCAAATTCGAACCGAAATCGATCAAATCGAAACAACAAATGTGTTCTAGTAGAAGCGATTTCAAATCGGAAATTTACCTGAATCGAAGGATAAGAAACGAGTTGTAAAGGACCAACGACGAGGATGAACATCTTCATGACGTCTTTGTAACATTTGAACATATCAGATAAAGAGTAATTAACCTTAGGCTGGATCTTATACCGATTGAACCAACCAGAAGCGGATCGAGCCAATTCGACGAAAACAAGAGGGAGAGGAACGAGAGAGAAGACGACGAACAAGAACAAAATGTTGTGACAGTAGAGATAGTAATCGGATTTTGTGGCGGAGTAATCGAACCACATAGTTTCGAGCCACGTGAGGTTTCGTCCGAGTGCGACGGAAGCTTCTTCGACTGTGGCGTAAGGAATCATGGTTTCACGGCGAGTGTTTCTCGTCTCTCCGGCGAAGATTTGGTGACGTGGAGATCTGAAGATTTTGGAGGAGAGATCGAGAGAGAAGAAGAGAGTGTTTGTTTTGTTATGTGTAAGTTGGCCGATGTTTTGGACTCTGAACAAGACGTGGCTGCAGTGATCAGTATTTATATATATACTTAATAATAAAAATTAATAAATGCCACAAATATTTCTAGTTACACTAATACATAACTTGCATCACGGGAATTTAAAAATAATAATAATAATAAGGAAATTTTTTTGTACAACTATATAGTTTTAACATTTTATGCTTTATTTTTCTTGCTAAATTAATATATTTTGTTGAGCTTTGTTATAAACAATAGAATTATATTTTTAAATGGTAATGGGCTATTTTGCATGATATTATATCTTTTATATATTATATGGGGAGTAAACTTATAAATAAACCTTACAAAATATTAATAATTATATCACATTGCCATTATATCTAAAAACAAATTAAAATCTCTAATTAAGAGTATTTTAGTCAATTAATTATTATATCATCATTTAATTAAATATTAAATTAATTATTTATAAAAAAAATTTAAATAATTTTTTTTTTACTTTTTTTTAATTAAAAATAGATTTTGTGAAAATTTTGTTGATTTAATTAAACACACTAATTAAATTAAATTAAATATTGATTTAATTTTTCAAAAATAAGAGATTTGATATAGATTGAAATTTTTTGGAAGATTTTAAGGAAGAATTTGAATCGATTTAATTCTGTTTTTAGGTGCTAACAAATATTCGATATTATAGAAATTGATATTATAATTTTTATAAAGTTTTGAAAGAATTATAATTTTCTAATATTCTGATTTTATAATTTTTGGATATTTTTCTATAATTATAATTTGTGCGTGCTATAGCACGGGATATATCATAGTTATCTATTAAAACATGCGCAGGAAATACCATAATCATTTATGGTTTTACCACCGTTTTATTTTATGCAAATACGTTAGCAAATTTATCCTACTTTCCTATGGCAAAATCGGGAAGAATTAAAGGCATATTAATGATTATAAAAGGAGGTATATAATCTATGAAAAGTAACAAAATGAATATCCATTGTTTTGTAGTTTATTGTTCAAAGTACCAAGTCACTAACTTTTTAAAAAATCAAAACTTTTGGATATACTCTTTCCGAAATCTAGAATCGTTCCATTTTTATAATTTTTTTTTAAAAAATTTCATTTACTGCCAAAAGTTTATTTTTAGTTAGGCCAAACTAAAATAAAATACGTTTACTGCCAAATAGTCAAATTATTTTTTTTTCCATGAAAAATTCTATTTTAATCTTATAATTATAAAATAAAATTTGATTTGCAAAAGGTGGAAAAAAGGAAAAATTTAATCAGCCACCAAATTGAGATAGCATTTTTTACAGAAAAATCATAAAAAATTATACTACAAAATATCATAAGAAATGATAAGGAGTCCTTATTAACGACACGTGTACCACAAGAAAAGGACAAAAAACAATGAAAACGAATTTTTAGATATATCCAAAGCTAAGAGTCATGAAATCACCAGAAAAAAAAAAAAAAAACTTTAGAAATTGGTGCTATAATCTTATTAGTGTGTGAAAAAAAAAAAAAATCTAATTAGTTTTACACAATAGAGTATTAACCATTTTCACTCAAAACAGTCGATAGTTTTCTTCCTTCGCAAAACTATTGATTGTTTCTCCACTAAATTTCAGCTTTTTAAACGTAATTATGTTATTCTTTGGTTGAAATACTTCTTTCCATTCATTAGAATAATTGACGAGGACAGACATATCAGTCATTATCAAGAGATGTAGCTAGTCAAGGTAAATAATTTACGATGTTATTATGTTTTTTTTATTGGGATTTGAGTAGACTACAATATTATTACTCTTGTCCATCCATCGGTTTTCGGCTAACTCTCTCTCAATTTCAAAGTTGTAACGGATACAATTTTAAATTCTTAATTAACTTTTTATGCTACAGAGAGTTTGTATTTGTTTTTTTTTTTATTAAACATGAAAATTTCGTGCAGAATTCTAAATTAATTTCCGCAAATCATAAAAATTTGAGTTTTTTTTTTTTTTTTTTTTTTTTTTTTTTTTGCCACTTAAAGCATTTACGGAGTGATTAAGTTACAACATACAAGACTTTTTGTGAAACATTTAAGAGAAATCGATCTCTCTTAGGCCTACATGAAGACTCCACACCTCACATGGGAACCACTAACCCACCACATCTTGGTTGGTTTATATTTAGTTGTGATTTTTGGTAAATGCAAATTCATTTCTACATATAAGAGATCGAAAGCATGTGAAGTTTACATTATCTTAATAACATTTTGCAAAATTTAAGGGAAATATACAGGTTTAATTTGTTTTAAAACACGTTATAAAGGCATCTCCAACTCCACTCTATTTTTCTTCTAAAATTCTATTATAGAGTAAAATTATCTCCAACCCTATTCTATATCTCCCTCTAAAATAGAAGAAATGATAAGATTACTCTATATTTGGAGTAATTCTGTTTTGTACTCTATCTTTTACACTAAAGTAGAAGAAATGATAAGATTACTCTATATTTGGAGTAATTCTGTTTTGTACTCTATCTTTTACACTATAATCTTTTAAAGTATAAAATAGAGTGATACGTTAAAGAAAAATCTTACTCTATTGTATAAGAGGAAAAAAAATTACATAGAAGATGGTCTAAGATAATAGTATTAATAAGTTTTCAAGTAATAAGTATGATTTAGATTACCTTTTAATGATTAATTTGTCGTCACGCGTATTTGCCATTTAAACCCAAACCAGGCAAATCATTAGTCATTCTATAAGCGTTGATTAACGTAATAGTCCATATTTATCTTTGCGGCTAAAAGGATTCTCTATTACGCATGCAAAACTATATTTTCTTTGGTTTTAAAACAAAAAATTTAACCCTACGTACTCATAATTATAAGTATTCTAAGCCCACTTTTTAGACCGTCAATGTAACGTTAATAACAATAATTTTATTTAGTAAATTTTTGTCGAAGTTTGAGGAAAAATCAGATATTTGTTTTTCTTCTCTGTAAAACCCCTCGTGATAATGTAAAAAGGGATAGCTTTTTCTAATAGTTATTTTTTTTTCTTTTTGAAGAAAGGCTTTTTTCTAATAGTTTAGACACAACAAAATATCCCATTGTAATTTAAAAATAATGATATGGAGAAAATTAAAGATCACTTACGTTAAAAACTCTTTCTTCTAATTATTTTTGAAAAAATAATATACAAGAAATCAGAATAGTCATTCTTGGAAAATGATATATGGTTAATTTGAATTTCATCTACAAAATTTTTGTTTTATTGACGAGGATAAACTGTTATATAGTAATGTGGATATATAATATATAATTTATAATATATATATATATATATATATATATTCTGAAAAAACATTTTATAGATATTCATTGGATGGTTTGAAAAAACTATTTCGTGCTGGAGATAAATAAGATAATCAGAATTATATCTATATTTAATGATTCGGATTTTAGAGGGATCAATACTGGTAGACCTATGATATGATTCGACGCTTTCAAATCATTGGTGCGTCACTATTCCATTTCACCTCTCCTTTATCCCAATTCACATAACTATACATGATTAAAATTAAAGAAAAAGGTAAAGTAAATATTGACATTATAACAAAACGAAAAAAAGTCTACATTTGCACTATTTTTCTTTTGAAGAAAAAGAAAAACTATGATCGGAATGGAGATAACGTATCGAGCAGAGCGGATCAAGCAGATAAGGCATATCAAGCAGAACAAAAGTAGATTAAGCAGATCTAGCAGTACAAATACGGATCAAGCAGTTTTTGCAGTCCAAAATTTGTGTTTGAATGGTGAAAACGGATCAAATAATGCGGACCAAATATTTATATAGTAAAAACGTTAATTTTAAATATAATATTTTACAGAATATTATACAAATTAAAAATCAATTATATTAGATTAAATTTTGCTATATTAGTTTAGCATCTTTTTAAATATGTATTTAAAATAGCAGAAAATGTTAATAACAAAATAGCATTAAAATGAAATAAAATGTTTTTCAGTAATTGATTAATATTTAAGAGTTAAAAATAAATAAAAAATGTGAATTGAGACACTCGAACTATACATAGTGAATCAGCAGCTTTATATAGTCCTCGATAAATAAGAATATGTATAAATATCATATTTGAATCTAAATATGTCTGATTAAACTACTACATTATAATAAATTGAGTAATCAAATAAAAGAATTAATGAATGGTTGGTTAGATACACGTGACGTTTGCTTGCATTATACAAAGAGTACGTGGTTCAGTATAGTATGAGATTTATTAGTTGGTCTTTTTTGTTTTGTCTTTCGATTTAAAACTGAAAACAAATAGAATTTATTAATTAAACGTCACACACATGCCTAACACTGACATTTCTTTTGGCACTAACTAACAAATTGACATGATTATTGATTATTTTAATTAGAAAGTGGTCCATGAAGTTCAGTTTTAGATTAAGATGCATATTTTCATATCACCTATTTGCTTAAAACAACTATTTGATTGTTATTTATGATAATTGATAAATTAGTAAATGGCACCCATATTGATATTAACACTATAGTCTCGATGATTGACGTTATATACTAGCATCCGATTTAACCGATCATCGAGACTATAGTGTTAATATCAATATGGGTGCCATTTACTAAATTTATCAATTATCATAAATAACAATCAAATAGTTGTTTTAAGCAAATGATTCAGAGCTGTCGTTAGTGTCAAGCTCTACAATTTTGTTATCATTGGTTTTATGCAGGGCCGGCATACATGAGGTCTTTGGTCGGTGATATCACGAAAGTCATTCTTTGACCGTCGCCAAAGCAATACTGATCCCCTGTCTTGAGCTAACACCAAAGACATCAAATGGATACAATTATTATCCAGAAACCCACTGATCCTAGAAGTAGAAGTCAAGCCATCTGGAACAACTATGATCTTCTCTCCTACCTTAGCTTGTGAATCTCAGATTCCTATGCACTTTCTAACTGCAGAAAACCCCGAGTTGACTCTTACATGGAAGACACTATCAAAGAAAAGCTTAGAAAGGTTCTTTCTTTTTGAATTGGTAATAGATCACTACCCACCTCATCATTTAGATGTTTCTTACCCTTGTGTGTGTTAATTACTTTAATTTGGTAGTCTTTTTCCTCAAGTCATGGCCATGACTCCGTTACTTTCTAGCTGATGGATTATAAATGAGCCGTTAAGTTTCAGCTCTTATCTGATTTGCTTTCACCTGAATGAGTATGTACCATGTCTACGGCAGCAAACCGGCAAGATGAAGTAAATTGATATCTACTATTAAAAAACTAAGTTGAGATTCATATATATTGAATATAAGTAACATTTTTTTCCCGATTGTGCCATAAAAGCGAGACATAAATTTTCCTTACCACAATTTATATTTTTATGTCTTTATTAAAGATATTAATAAATGATTTCAGTTTTCATTAAAATCTCAAGACAAATTTTAGTTTTAAAAAGAAAAAATGGAAAAAAATATTGAATCTTATTAGGGTTTCGTTAAATTTTTGATTCTTATCCGGAGCGGACAAGTTTAATTCCTATCACCAAGATATGATCTGAACACTTTTGATTATGACACAATCAGGAAAATATGTTACTTTCTTGCCAAGCATCCGTTAATGCTAACTTGATGACTTAAACCACTTAACGGATGATGAAACTCACTAAGTCCTCCTCTTCATCAAAAATTACTTTTAAAAAATTGCTTGATTTTTTTAAAGCCTATATCTTCTCTAATTAATTGTTTTTAGAAAGAATGTGTATTTTCATTAACAAGTAAAGAAATGTGTATTTTTGTTTAATGAGAAAAATGTGCACAATTGGATAATTAAAATACAAATTTCTTCGAGAACTATTTAAACAAGAACCGTTAGCTACAATATCTAAAATCTTCAACGCTACAATATTAAAATAATTTTCATTTTCAACAGGTAAATTACGATTTTTTATGAATAGTAATTACCTTTGTGGATTTCATGGAGACTGTTGGAAGAGTAGAATTTTGTTGATTTATCAAAAGAAACAGGTTCATTGGAGAAAAGATCTTGATAGTGCAACATAAGATTCAAAGAAATTGTTAGACACAACAGGTTCATTGGAGTATATGACAACACGGCAAAGCTATGATATAATTACCATAGTCGAAGAACAGAAGATTATTAATCTCATTGGAAAATGCCAGTTACTAGTTGGATTACGTGTAATTATGATGGATCTTTTGTCAATAATGAAGTAACAAGTAAAAGCGGATGGATTTTTCGGATGATACAAGGGTTTAATTGGATTTGGGACAAAGAATTGGTATAGTGTCGTCTTATGCTTTAGAAAGTGAGTTCTATGCTTTGGTTATGGCGATGATGCAAAATTGTTAGATAAAGGGTACAACAAAGTCTTTTATGAAGGAGATTGCTGTCAATTGAATGATATAGTCAATGGAAAGACTATGAACTTTGGAGCTTATAATTGGCTAAGAAAGGTTCAATCTTTGAAGAATCACTTCAAAAAAATACAATTCGGATGGGGGAGAAGAGAATCAAATAAGCGAGCTCATATTTTTGCGAAGCAAATGATTTATGAAAATATTTCATCTGTATTTCATTTTTATATTCGAAATTCTATGTCTGAAACTTTACATTGTGACTATATTGTTTTTACAATAAAGTAATAAAGCATATGTTTTAAAAAAATAGTAATTTGCAAATACTTGTAATGTTTAGGAAAAAAACTATTATGCGTGCGTAACGGCTACAAACAAATTTTGAATTCGGACTTGACCGACCTAATACTTTGTTTTATCCTCTCCAAAAAAAAAGTTCCATTTGTTTTATCCTCTCCTCCCAAAAATTTGAAATCTCAAAATCCCTCTTGATTCGTATTTCATGAAAATTTTATGATCGTTCCGTTCATGAATTTTCTTGGTGTTGATTAGTTCTCTTATTTCGTTTTGCTTCTCGATTGGATTTGTAACAAAAGTTTATGCGTTGGACTCGTTTCTGATCACCACCTTCTCTTCTGATGATCATGTCTTCCAGATCTCGAATACGACAACATTGGGTTTGTTAATTACTTCTCGGTCTTATTCGATTCTTCCTTCTGTATTTTTACTATATCTGATTTTGCTTTTGAACTTTCAGATTTGGCTATGGAAATTCTCCTTCATGAATTAGGATTTTGCGAAATCAAGTGCAAGGATAGGACTCTAATGGTTTATTCTTCCCCTCCTCATTCATGTTTATCGTAATAATGTCTCTCGTACTCGGATTCTAGGAAGAAATCATGTTTTCTAACTATTCATTCGGACTTGGATCATATTTGGAAACCTTTGATTTAATCTCCAAATTCAGTTTCAAAATTCAAACTGTGGTGTTCGATTTCAGATTTATAGCTTTAATTTGACATAACCCTTGGAAATACTAATTGGTATTCAATCAGAAGAATTTTTCCTTTTTGCGTTTAATTTCCTATTTTTTTCAAAAGTGATTCGTTTCCATTGTAGAAAAGGCTTTAATATATGAATATGTTTTCATTCGAGGATCAGTTTGTGCTAGTTTGTAATTATATGGTTACTGTTAGTTTGATTTGAGATTCTCTTCATTCAGCAATTGTTTAATGCATAGGGAGATAGTTTGGTCGAACTGATGTGGCTGATTCATTTAGTAAATTTATGCCAATATTACCTCTGTTTGGTCTTTTGATTTTGGTTTTAAAGTTTGATGTTGTGTCTCTTTTTTTCTCTGCAGGAACAGATTTCATCAAAGACCAAAAATGCTATATGGGTTCTTCTCAATCCCTTAAAGAATGCATACACACATGCATTCATATATGCATTCATATATACATACAATAACATAAACATACATTCATGCATACAATGCATTCATACATACATGCACATATACATTCTCACATTTACATAGGTACATACACACATACTCGCTTACTTGTATAGATTCACACTTATTTCCATGCTTTATTGTTTGCTTACTTGCTTTCTTCATTTTTTGTTTACGTATTTTATTTCTTTGTACCTGCTTGTTTCCTTAACTTATGTGCTTCCTTATTTTCTCTTTTTGCTTCAGTGTTTAGTTGCTTCCTTCCTTGGTTCCTTGCTCGCCTGTTTGGTTTTTTAATTTCTTCCTTGGTTTACTTGATTTGATACTATTTTTTTGGCTTCCTTCCTTGGTTACGTGTGTGCTTGTTGGTTTCCTTCCTTGGTTTCTTGCGTGCTTGTTTGTTTTCTTCATTTCTTCCTTGTTTACTTGATTTGCTGTTACTTATTTGCTTCCTTTATTGGTTCCATGTGTGCTTGTTTTGATTTCTTGCTTAGTTGTTTGGTTCTTACTTGCTTCCTTGTTTTCTTTTTTCATTCCTTACTAGCTTCTTGCTTCCTTGCTTAATTTTCTTATTTCCTTGCTTATTTTCTCACTTGCTCCTTTCTTACATGCTTACTTCATTTCCTTAATTTTCCTACTCACTTACTCATGTCTTGAGACTATTATGAACTATACGAGATGAATGCTTACTTGCTTAACTTTTTGCATGTGTTCGTCGTAGAAATGCTCTGCAGAACAAGTTCACTATACAAGTCTCCAGCAAAACTAGTAGGGATGGTAGAAAAATTATAGAATTACATGTTGTTTCAATTACAAAGAAAATAAATATATACGGTAGCACTTATCACTTAGCCACTCATGAAGAACGTTGTGATGTAGCGGTCATATTTTCTCATAATTGACCATCTATCTTTTGATTAATCAAACATTTTTAGGTGAAAATTAGCTGAGCAACAATCTGCAGATACCAAATCCGGTTACATACTGGTCCTAGCATGACTCTGGTAACTCAAATAAGGTAATACCGTCTTTAACACTTCTTGAATTAATATCGAGTCAGAGCATTCGAACAAAGCTAGACAGAGGGGTTTAGTTATTTCTGTTGAATAAATATTCGGGGAATGTGCATTTTAGGTTATGGATGCTTTCATCGAATTTTGCCATTCAGCTCATTTCACAACCGTTGTCGTGAACATGAATATATGATATTCTCAGATGATTGTGGCCATAAAAAAGTATGTTTTCGATGCAATTTAGTAGCTTATTTTCGATTTTTATGAGAATATGTGTAAAAGTTAAATTAGTGTCGATAAAATCAAGAGTTGCGCTAGTAAGGAAATTAGGCACCAACGGCCAATTTTACTTTATCTGTTTGTAATATTTTCTTTTGTTGTAACCCACGCACATGAAATTTAATATAGTACTTTTTGTTTTTGTTTCACAGGTAAAATTTATTCAACACCTGCACATTAACGCTTAATGCAGAGGGTCTACATCAAGTGTATAAAGCAGGGCATGTTCTTGCTTAAAAGTAATTTCGTTTGCTTGAGTGTATCTTCAAATTTTTCTTTGTTACTTTCAAAGTATTTGCTAACTCATTTCTCAAACTGTTTCAGGACTACGAAGTACCATGAACCCGAACATTGGAAAATTTGGAGAGGAATGTAACAATATTTCGACATGCTACATGGCAGATCTAGGTCATATCGAAGGATCTTTCCATATATTCATAACGTAAATAATGTTTTTTAAGTATTTTTCACAGCTTCGTTTATCTTAGCAACTGAGATTTCCTATTTCATATATATCCTGGATTTATAAATGATTTACTATTTGTGTTTTCTTCATCTTAAGTGTCTGCAGTGGTTCTAGAATTTCCGTAAATTTCTAAAGATTTCCGATAGAAGGACGTGTGCGTATGTCGGAAAACATCAATGTCATACCTCTGGAAGTCAGCTTAGGTAGCACCTGTTGTAAAAATCTTCTCTATGTTATTGCAGCCCCATCTTCCAAATTATTTATTAAGAAAAATTCTTGATTTTGATTTTTGGTGTTTCTTGCATTTATATCCTCACGAAATTAGTACATATATCGCGATGTCGAAGATGTCCACAGAATTTGAAAGTGATGGTGTAAGTCTTATATCTACTCATATAATTAGTTGTCTTATATCTACTCATATAATCAGTTATACTGATGCTATAATGGGTGCGTTTATCAAAGTAATTTAGTTATTTATTTTAGACATTCAACAAGTGCCTAGTTCTACTTAACGCATACCATCAAAGATTTATCATGTATGTTTTGATTGATCTAACATTTTTAGGTCCAAAACAGTTGAAGCATACATTGAACTGTTCTAGAGAAAAACCAAGAACCGGAGCAGAACACAGACTTGTGGACAACATCTAAGATTTTGCAGAGTAAGTTGGTTTCAATACTTTTGAAATTATATACAGTAAAATGGAAGGTTTTGTTATATCTTAAATTAGAAAACATATATAATGTCAACCTCTTAGACGTTGTTTTGCGTATTTCAGATCTCTTGCAAATTAATGGAGCTCTAAAATGGCTGAGAGATGGAATTCTAGAGAAAAAACCAAGAACCGGAGTAAGAAACAGACTTGTAGGAAGAACGGAGGATAAGTTGGTGTCAGATTTTTTAAATCGTATGGTAAATTGTAAGCATTGTTATGTTTGTTAAATCAGAAAACATATATTATGTCAAACCTCACAGACATTGTTTCGTTGTTTCAGGTCATTGCAAATGGAGCTCTAAAATGGTTAAGAAATGAAATTCTAGAGAAAAACCAAGCGCCAGAACAAGAAACGGACTTGTGGGAGAACATCAAAGATTTTGTAGGGTAAGTTGGTTTTAAAAGTTTTGAAATTATATAGTAAACTGTAAGGCTTTTCATGTTCTCAAATCAGAAAAACATATAAAATATTAAAATGTCTAACCTGTTAGAAATATTTTCCTTATTTCAGATCCTATCACAAATGGAGGTCTAAAATGGCTGAAAGATGAAAATTCTAGAGAAAAACAAGAACCGGAACAAGATACAGACTTGTGGAATAACATCAACGATTATTCATGGTAAGTTGGTTTTGCTCTTATATTTTGAAATTACATTCTCCTTTTGTAACTATGTGACTATGTGAACCTATCTTAGAAACAAACTTTTATTTCGCAGTGCTTTGTTCGCTTGATTTTAAGAGTTTTTTTTTCTTCTTCATAACTTGGAGTAGCTTTGAATGATCAAACTTCAATTTACTTCTGATGCATTTTAGGTATGACGCCACTTTAGAACAGTTGAAAGCTATTTTTGTTATGAGAAATTTTATGATGTTACTCATCTGGAGGACATGTGAAACTTGAGCTGACAGCAGGGAAAAATCAAGATCCAAGATGACTTGTCGTAGCAATAATGAGAATTGAGCAAACACCATTTGATTTATTTTGACTTCTTACAGGTCTTGACAATTGCTCTCTCATTTTTTTTTTTTGTCTGTCTGCTTTCTTTTTGTTGCAGTCAATTTGAATTCCATGTCAGATAGTTAGAGAAATTAGAAAAAAATCAATATAGTTAGAGCAAAGTAGTCAATTTTATAGTTCATAGAAACTGCAAAAGTGAAGAGTTTGAGTATCTTTAATATATATCGAGGTAAACCAACAAAGGATTAAGAGTCTACATGCCTTTGAGTATCACACGCTACGCTACGTCTCTGCAAACCACTTTGTAAGTTATCATTTTATTCGTCTTAAGACGGTCTCTAATACAATAGATCTATTCATTTCTTATAATCTCAGTATTGGTAGGTCTTCTTGATGTTAAACTATTTCATACCCACATTTCGACTGATCAATCCCTTCATTTGTGTGCCACTTTTGTAACTGGTAGCTTACAAGTACCCTCAAGCTCTGAAAACAAGACAATTTAAGTTACATAGAGCAGCAAAAAACCAGAGATCGAGCAAGAAACCAATTTTTGGAAGGTAATTCAATAGAACATGGCCAATGCCTTCATTTTGATGGTTTTGAAATTATAATGTAAATTTTAAACTTTTCATGTGTTTTCAGTTCAGTAAAACATAATATATGCTTATTTGCAGATCAAAATGCTTAAAAGACGACCTCTAGAGTTCCATCTTTTAGTTTCTTAAGTTTAATTCTTCTCTTAGGTATGCCTTCGATCTCTTTCTTGTATTTAGTCTCTAATTCTGCTCATATAGGTTAAACTTATCATCTCTTTCTTTTTTATGCAGTAGCAGATTCATAGCCAATGTAGCTATCTCACAAACCCAAAAATTCTACATAGGTACGCACGACCGAGATTACGCTATCGACGGAAAAGAGGTGATTATTGTTAAAGTATATAATATTTTTTGAAATACTTTTAACAATATTCTCCTTGAATTCCTTCGATAGCGTGATCTCAGTCGACATCTTGAATCGCCGAACACATTGCATGTATGTACTACGTACACATGCATACATATATACATACATACCTACCTACCTACATATTACATACACATGCATACAGACATACCTATATACATACATACATACATTCATGCATAATCATTCATACATAGACATTTATGCATATGCATACATGCATACACATTCATGTATATATGCTTCTTTGATTCTTTTGCTTACATGCTTAACGTGTTTAACTTGTTTCCTTCTGTACTTCTGTTACTTACTTCATCGTTGTTTTCTTTTGTCCAACGTGTTTGTTTGCTCCGTTATTTGCTGTGAGAAAACCCAAAACCAAAGATTTGAGAGATCTATTTTACAGAAAAGTAAAGAAATGAGAAAGTTTTTAAGACTCTCAAAACGACATTATTGTTAATCAATGATTTTGGTTTTTCTAATCGATAGGCGATTGTTACAGAGAATCAGCAGCTTTTATAGAGGATTACATCTTGTGGTATTAACCCTAGAATAGATAAGCCTTTGTCTGAAACACTCTGCATCAGACTGAGATTTTACAATACAAGGTTAAGGGAAACACTCTGAATGAAAGAGAGTCTTCACATCTTCTTCTCTTTTCCTCTGTTTCGATACAGAGATTCTTCTTCTTCGTTTGTTCTGTTCTTTTGTTCTCCACTCGCTTCGTCTTCTTCTTCAACATTTGCTTCTTTGAATCCCCTTTTTAGTGCATTGCTTGTTTCTCTGATTCTTTGGTTCTTCTGCTTAGCGCATTGCTTGTTTTCTCTGATTCTTTGATTCTTCTGCTTCGTGCATTGTTTGCTTCTTTTATTGCTTCTTTGTTTTCTCGATTGCTTCCTTACATGCTTAGCTTTGTTTACTTGCTTCATTATTTGATTCTTTAATTCATTTGCTTAGTTCAATACTTACTTCTTTCTTTGCTTTTCTGTAATTTTTGTTTATTTGCTACATGATCCAATTGTTTACGTTTTCAACTTGTAGCTTGCTCACCACTAGCTATCTAGCATGATTTTCAATATACTGTATTAAGTATTTATTAACTTTTAGTTTTAGGTAATTTATTTTGATTAACAGTATCAATTCATTCGCACTCACACACTAACTAAAGCTGTCTGACATGAGTTTTCAATACAATTAAGCATTTATTACACTTAGTTTTAATAAATTTATTGCGGTAAGCATTATTATCTGTTATGTTTTTATCTTTCTTTTTGTTCGTTTAGATTATTAAAATATTTTATGCAGCTGAGACCTGAGAGATTATGTGGGATACTTTTGTATGTATTTTTCGATTAGATGACATTATGTGTTGACCAAAAAAAAAATAGAGGACATTATGTACAAACATTTTTTTTTATATAATAAATAACATATAATCGTTTTAAATAATACGAAAAATAGAAAAGAAACTATTCAACTCAAACTTTTGTACGTCTTCCCAATCTCAATCTCATATCTAAATCTCGTGTTCATCGTCTCTTTTTTTATTTATTGGACATTTAAATCTTGTTTATTGATAATACAAATATACAATACACAAATTAGAAGAAGTTGAACCTTAAAAGGGAAACTTGTAGCTTGCTTTGCATACATAAAAGGGGTCGAATTTGAGGCATATAGATGCTGCCGAGAGACTGAATCTAGGCACTACAACTCTACAAGACAACTAATCTCCATATTATATGCCTAGAAAACTAACTGAACATAACCGAACCACCGTGGGTTAGATTTTCAGTCACTATCAGTGAGCCCCATAACCTTCTTTTCCGAAGATCTTCTGAGTGCTGCCGCTTCTAGCCGCCACGAACCTCTGCCAAAAGAATATTCTCCTAATACATGTCTACCGCATGAAAACCAAAACATAAACTTTCATCCCCAAATAAAGACAAACATGAAATTAAAGGAAATTTAACGAAATTCTCCACTGACGACCAAACTTAATCGAAAATGAGGAAATCTATAGAGCATGACGCCAGCTAATAAAAAACACAAGAAAATACGGGAGCTTAAACCGACTTAATGTCGGAGAATAGGTTGTTCGAGGCCAGGAGTGAAACCTTACGAGGTTTGTGTAAAGAGTTTTTCTTTTCCCTGATTTGTCAAAAATGTTAGAATATCATTGAGTTTCATATGTTATATTATAATAGTTATGTATAAGTTATATCAATAGGCATGTATATAAGCGTATAGGCATAAAGTTGCACGTCTCATGTCGAAAAGATGTAACCGTTTAGTTGGGTATATTTGTAACTATATATATATATACTATGTCGTGTAAGTGAAAACTCACGTTGTTGGTCATAATAAAAGAGATTATTCCACTTTTGTTGAAGAGACAGAGAAGTAACGTCCTTTGTTTTCTACTTCTTCTATTTCTTGTGTATAAAGAAACAAAGAGAGAGGAAGCATAATATCTAAGATCGCACAGAGCGTTACGATTTCCAACTTGGTATCAGAGCTCTATTGATTCGAGGGCCAATTTAAGCACAAAAAAGAAAGAAGAACATAAAGCACAAAGAAGGAGAAGATGTCAACGTCACAACAAATAATTCCCATATTTGAAAGATAATAATTTCTGGTGGATTAAGATGAAGAAGATCTTAAAAACGCGTAAATTATGGACGATTGTGGAGGATGATATTTCAGTTCAACCAACAGAAGGATTGGAGACACAACGAGGACAACAACAAAAAGAAGCGTGGGAGAAAGCATCATGTCATTATGGCGTTGCAACTAATGCAAACGGCCGGATCAGATTTTCCCTCGCATAGCACCAGCAACTACTTCGAAGGAGGCGTGGGATGCTTTGGAATCTGATTCCAATGAACTCCATAAGTACGATTGATCAAATTGCAATCATTGAGAAGGAAGTACGAAAACTTGAAGATGAGTGAAGAAGATAATATCAAAGTTTTCACGGACAAGTTAATTGATTTGGAAAATCAATTAAGAGTTCATGGTGAAGAGAAGACGGATTATCAAATTGTTCAGAAAATCCTAATTTCTCTCTCCGCGAGATTTGACAGCATAGTAGCTGTGATGGAGCAAACGAAAGATCTAACTTCGTTGTCGGTGACAGAGTTGATATGAACTCTGAAAGTGCATGAGAAGCGTGTAGAAGTCCAAGAAGAACAATCAACGGAAGCAGCGTTCTATGAAAAAATGTTTGTTTTAAAGTTTGAAAACAAACGTGGCGACAAACGTCAAAATAAGGCCGCAAAATGGTGTGGTGTTTGTAAGTGTGACAATCACAATGAGAGTGATTGTTGGAGAAAGCAACACAGGGATGTTAGCTTGCCTAAGGGTGTAAGGTGCTTTGCGTGTAACAAGCCAGGGCATGTGGTGAAGAACTGCAAGGTTAGAAAGGCCGAGAGAGCGAACCGAAGCCTAAAAGAAACAGACGAAAGAGAGTGACAATGAAGGTCACATGCTGTTCAGTGCAGTGGAAGAAGAATCCTCATCAAACGTGAATGATGAGAAATAATCTGAAGACATACGGAATATATTAGGAGTGAAGACGAAACTCACATTAAGGGGGAATATTAGTTTAATATTGAGTTTGGTCGTACATGAAATAATATACTTATGTGTATGTTAGTCAACGGTTATGTTGTGTGTTTAACCGTTACTTGTTAGATAAGTTGTATTGTTTAGTTTCTACAAGTTGTGTTGATTCGTTTCGGAAGTTACAAACAATTACTTTTTCGGTTACGTAAAAACCTATATAAGTGTATGTATTGTTGTAATAAAAGATAAGTAGTTTTAGTTTCCAGATTCTAATTTCTGATTCCTACCTCTTGTCTTTTGACCAAGTAAACAGTTTCAATCTTGCTCTGTTTTTCTTTGTTTCTCGACCTTATTTACGAAACAGAACAACTTTGATTACGATCGTAATTTGTTATTTGTTATCGCAACAAGTGAAACGCTTGTTGTGTTCTGTGAGAGAAGAAGCATAAACTTTTCAACATGGTATCAGAGCCTTAAAGATTCGAGGGCCACTAAAACTAAGGGAAACATTTCTGCAACAGAGGAAAACAAAAGTATTACGATAACGACAACAACGTCGCAACGAAAAAAAGGTGAAAAACAGAGAGATTTTCACGGGAGACCTAATTGATTTGTGCAATCAATTAAGAGTCTATCGTGGAGAGAAAATGGAATATGAGATTGTCCAAAAACTTCTCATATCTCTCACAGGTTGAGGTGATAGCATAGTGGTTGTGTTGCAGCAAACAAGAGATTTGACTTCATTGAGAGTATTAGAGTCAGGGAGAACTCTAAAGACACATGAGAAGCGTGTGTCGTCTCGTAATGAAATCATGACCGAAGGAGCGTTTCATGTTTTACGAGAAGGAAGAACATTTGTCAGACGTGACAACAAAGGCAAACAAAATGTGGTGTAAGAGACAACCACACGGAAACCGACCGTTGGAAGAGTACGGCGTATTGGAACAAAAGTTCCAGAAACAAAGAGAAAATGCTACAACCATGGAAGAGTTAGTATTTCTCAAGAGAGTGTCATAGGAAAAGACACAGAGAAGCACAATTGAGTATGAAGATGAGGCTGTCGGAAAGCACACGCTCTTTAGTACAAATGAAGAATCACCAAAAATCAAAGATGAAGATTGGTGTTAGACGGAATCTCAGTTAAGGGGGAGTGTCACAATATAATTGAGTTTCACATGTTATATTATAATAGTTATGTATAAGTTATATCAATAGGCATGTGTGTATAAGCGTATAGGCATAAAATTGTCAACGAATAGATGTGAAGGAGCAGTTAAGTCTCATGTCAAAAAGGTGTAACCGTTTAGTTGTGTCTATTTGTAACTATATATATATACTATGTCGTGTAAGTGAAAACTCACGTTGTTGGTCATAATAAAAACGTTGTTGGTCATAATAAAAGAGATGGTTCCACTTTTGTTGAAGAGACAGAGAAGTAACGTTCTCTGTTCTCTACTTTTTTTATTTCTTGTGTATAAAGAAACAAAGAAAGAGGAAGCATAAAATCCAGGATCGTACCGAGCGTTACGATTTTCAACAAAAAAAAAACCTGCCTACAAGGAGAAGTACAAAGAGACTGGGATGTACTGTAACGGTCTAAACCTAAGCACACAGCTAAGGCTACTCTCTAAATTCGTAGAAGTTCGAATCACTATCAAGTCTTCGATGCACCTATGATCTCAAACGTGATCAAATATTTTTTAACCGCTAACTCTGAAGCTTGCTTTGGTGGTGCTTCAATTGTATCAAAACCGAACACAAGAATCGAAGGACCATTGGTCCCTTTTTTCAGCTTCCAACTCACCCATTCCTATATCTGCGATTGGTTGACCTTCATTACTTAATTCATAGTAGGATTCATCAAACACCATGTGATTCTTGACAGCAGCATTCTGAACTCGGATTGAAATCAATATATTCACAATCGCATGCAATACTCCATTATGTGTCATACTAGTCAATCAAATAGTAAAACAAATTAAATTAAAAGATATATCTGATTCCATATCAGTAACACTAAAATTAATCTACATAACGATCACGGATCACTAAAAGTAACACTAAACATAGACTACATTAGTGTTAAGGACGTTAAATAAGATTACTGTACTGGAGGGAGAGAGGGGGTACTGGAGGCGGCAACGGGGCGAGACGAGAGACACGGCAGCGACGGACTAAATCGCCGGAGAGAGAAGCACCGTCTAGGGTTTTCAAGGTTGAAGGAAGCAAATTTCGTTTTTGTATGAATAGCAGCTTCTACACATTAATGATTCTGGTGGCAATTTGGTCACACATGTGAGTATAATCTTAATCTTCAAAGTTACATGAGTGTATATGATTAAGGCAACAGGATATTAATTTAATTGATCACTTGTGTTAGGCTTGGAGGCTTTGGAGAAATGGGTCTGGGAGTGATGGGTCACCGTTAGAACTGGTGGATAGAAAGTTATCAGACTAATGAGGCTGCTAGATGCATCCATATAGCTTTGTTGTATATTCAAGAAGATCCTGCAGATCGTCCATTGTCACCAGGATGGCTTAGAGTATTCTCAATCCACAAGCAGGAATGTTCCTGGTTCTATCAATGATGCATCGATTACAGAGTTTGATCCCATTGAAGAACTGTAATGAATTTATGGAAGTATATCTCAACATCTGTTATTGTTCTTGTCTCTGCTCTATTTTATGAGACATCTAAAAACTATATAAATCATACACTAATGTACTTATATTACATTTACTGGCATTCTAGAACAAAAAACATGTTTTGAACCAAGTTTCAGTAACAAGAACTGGTTCAGACATAAGGTAACATCATCTTCAAACGAGGATACAAATTGGTGATAGATGCATCATCATCAACACAACACTGAACAGTTTGATCCGTCTTGGATTTATCAAGCGGTTCTCTTTCGGGTCTCTTACGAAAAGGAAAACTTGGTTCTCGATGCATGGTAGAGTGCTTGTGTTGCGGGTTACCATCAAAACTATGGTTGGAAACATAGGACGGTGTACATGATCTTCTTGGACACATAATAGTCAGATTTGGATGCATCTAGTCACTTCATTCATTTGGTAATCTCCGATCGCTGGATCCCTAAATTCTAATGGTGTCCCATCCAAAGCCTCCATGCCTAGAATGATAATCAATAAATCAGTTAATACTCACAACCTTATTCAGTTTTTAGAGAGGTCAATTTGAAAATTGATTGCTTAAACTCACATATGTGATCAAGTCATGTGAATCGTCATCTGTCTGGTGGAAGCTACTATTATTCCTACCGCTTATGATCTCAAGAAGTAGTACTCCAAAGCCATAGACGTTAGACTTCATGAAGAATTGACCGCACATTGCAAACTCGGGAGACACGTAACCGCTACTGCACACAAAAAACTTGAGTATGCAAGCAGCATAAAGATCCATCAAACATCAATTTGAGGACACAACTTGCGATTTTCCAACTATACTGCATGTATTCTCTTGACTTTGCTCTGTTCCAAAAGTATGTTACTTGCTTTGAGGTCACCTGTGAGTTGTGACTCTTGATGAAGATATAGAATCCCTCGAGAAATTCCTACAATAATCTTGTACCGTATAGCCCAATATAGCTGACCTCGCTTTGTAAGGTTGATCAGAGTGGTGTGATGTGTTGTTGTTGACTTCTATTCAGGTTTCACCCGAGTGCTACTCATAAAGTAGTCTTGAGAGTTTAATCCATAGGACCGCAAGTGCATAATCATACAGTTGTAGTACATATGGGGTCGATCTACAGAGACAATAGAATAACACACAGAGAATGCAAATGCAAATCAAATCTAGGCGAGACAATAAAATAGGGTGGTGTCGAATCCTAAACTATATGATGCGAAATAAATAAAACATAAAATAAAATAAAACAATTAAATAAACTAAAACATAAAATAAATAACTTAAATTAAATTGCATAATTAAAATACTGAAATTAAATTGCATAAACTAAAGCACTTAAAAATAAATTGTATAAAATAAATAACAGAAAATAAAGTGCATAAAATAAATTACGTAATAAATTGCATAAAATAAATAACATAGAATAAAATACATACAATTAAATTGCATAAATTAAAGGGCATAAATTAAATTGCATAACTTAAATTGCGGAAATTAAAGTGCATAAAATAAATTGCAGATATATAAATAACATAAATAAAATACTTAAATAAAATACTTAAATAAATATTTACAGAGAATTGTGTGGTAGTCGATTTACAGGGATTTTAGATTATAGGATTCAGGTCTTTACCAATTACGTTTGTGTTGTCAATTTAGAGATATTCGAAGTTAAGCTAGGCCACTCTGGAACTAGTCACTATGTCAGATCCACTCTCGTGGCGATCTTCAGGCATTAAACGCAGTCCCATCATCAATTACTCTTATGTGTGAGAGACACATCGATTGAAGGCTGTCACACCATCCAGCGATTAACCAAGTGATTAGCTTGTGTTTAGTGTGTCTAAGACGAAGAGTGAATGACATATCTATTTCCAGAATACGATACCACTCTTGTGATAAAGTCTTTCTGAGATCAATACCTAGCTTGGCCACAACTAGGCAAGCATTGAGATGTTCCATCAAACAACAATCTCGACCATAACTAATACTCTCTAATATGCAAGTCTGAAGTTTTAACCCATTCTCGTGCTGCTAAGGGCTTCTATTCGTGTAACCGCAGCTACTGATTTGGTTACAACCTTAAGCACATCCCATAGGACATAGCTTAGCATTAAGAGTGCATATTAGAGTAGCTAAATCGGTTAAGAAAAATCCCCTGTCAAGTTTTTGGCGCCGTTGCCGGGGAAAAAAAAAGTTTATATTTTAAATTTTTCATATTTTTGCTTTTTTCGTTTTTTTAATAATAGTTAATAATAAGAGTAATAATTATTACTATTATAATTTTTTTTTAAAAGTTTTTAATCTTAAATTTTTCGTATTTTTGTATTTTTAGTTTTAATATTAAGATTTAAACGTCTTTATTTAAAAAATAAATAAATATATATATATAGATATATAAAATATAATAATTTAAAAAAATATTGTTATTTCGTTTTTCTTTTTCGTTTTTGTGTTTTAATTTTCAGGTTATTTTCAACATAAATATATATATATAAATCAAGGATTTGAAAACGTGGAAGCTGATCATACCCACGAACCCGATAAGTTACGGTATGAATTCTCTTGCTTTTTTATCCTTTACGGTTTTATGTTACAAAGCAGACGTTGTGATTTAAGTGTGAGGGGAAGTCTTGCGATCTATGGAGGTAATTCTTTTTCTTTGACATCTTTTGATGGAAGTTCTACCATAAATTTTTCGTCTTTTAAGAGATTGTTACACTCTTTTTCTCGGTCATAGGTTCAATAACATGTGAAAAAGTTTTTAATGAGGTAGCAATAGAACTTGTTAAATTGTGTTATTTGTGCTAATGTTTGGATGCTTTGTTGGATAGTGTGTGATCTTTACTAGAAAATTTAGAAAATCCATGAGTGGATCAATAAACTCCAAATGGATCATTCTTCCGGAGACTTAGACGATTCAGAGTTGACTTCTCACCTTAATGAACTTTAATTTTCTCGATTTGGGATTTGAAATACATTGGATGTGATATCTCTACAAGCTCAAGACACGTCTAAGTAAGTGCGATTCCCCTCTTCCTTCCCTTCGATTAGTTAAGAAAAAAAGAAAAAAAAAGAAAGAGAAGAGAAAGGGAAGAAAAAAGGATATAGAAGCGAATCGGACATTGGAAGCAACCACTTTCAATTTTCGCATCTCAAGAAAACTTGTCCTAGAAAAGAGCTTAACAGAAAAGGCGATCGATAAAAAAAATAAAATGATACCCTAGAAAAGTAGGGAAAAATCGATTGACCTTAAAGTGAGAAAAGAAGGGGAAAAGAATTGTACTAAGACGGTCTTGAGCTTACAGAAATCCGAAAGAATAAGTGTTCATATCCTTTGATCGATATTCCCAAGTTGAGAACCCATGCTTAAAATAAAAGGAGGAGTCCACAATGAGGAGTCTAGGATCAAAGGAGGAGCGGTTCAAACTAAGGAGAGTTGCTATGCTTATTGTGAAGTACATAAGTACGGTAGAGATCATTCCACTTCAGCAATGTCGAAAAGCATTAAGCACAACAATGTCACAAGGTACAAGTTCACTCTCCTTATCTTTATTATTTTTAGCATTTCTTCACCATGCTTAGCTTTTGATTGCTTGAGGACAAGCAAAAAGATAAGTGTGGGGGAGTTGATAGAGCCAATATTTACATGTTTTTACTTATTCCTATAGACTAATATTATGCACTCTACTTAGTATTTAGGACTATTTTAGTGCATTTGCATATATTTATGTGTTTATAAGTACTTGGAAGAAAACTGATGTTTCTAGAGTGATTTGGGAGCTTAAAAAGCCACACGGACTTTAAAGCTAGTTGTTCGGGCCAAAAACATCACGGAAAGCTTCCCGAGAAGCTTCATAAAGGAGGCATCGGCCATGAAGTAATGTGTATTTTTGCGGGTAATATGTATTTTTGTAGCGGGTAACGAGTAACAAGGCGGGTAATGAGTTTCATGGCGGGTAACGGGGCAAGTAGTTGAAAAAAATTTCTGACTTGGACTTGGACTTGGACTTGCAAATATTTTAAAAACATACCTTGGACTTGGCTTGATACGAGGCGGGTACCCGCTTTTACGAGACGGGTCCGGGGCGAGTCCAGCGAGTCCCACGGGTAACGAGTCCTGATGCTCAGGCTTACAACAAACCCCAAACAAATTGTTTCTTCTGAGGCTTAGACAAATCGGAGTTAACTTCTCACCTTAATGAATTTAATTTCTCTCGATTTGGGGCTTGAGATACATCGAAAATGATACCTCTATGAGACCCTGCAAGACTTGTCTAAATAAGTATGATTCCCCTCCTCCTTCCCTTCAATAAGAATAGAAGAGAAAATAAAAGGATATAGGTAGCAAAGAAGTGAACCGGGCGTTGGAAACTACCACTTTCAATGTTCGCGTCTCATGGAAACCTGCCCTAGAAAAAGAAAAGAGCTGAAAAGAAAAGACGATCGATAGAAAAATAAAATGATACCCTAGAAAAGTTGGGAGAAATCGATCAACCTTAAAGTGAGAAAAGAGAGAGGAAATGAATTGTACTAAGACGGTCTTGAGCTAACAGAAATCTGTAATCCCAAGTTGAGAACTCGCGCTTAGAATAAAAAGAGGAGTCAACGATGAGGAGTCTAGGTTCGAAGGAGGAGTGGTTTGAACTAAGATGCGTTGCTATGCTTATAGCGAAGTACATGGTGTACATTGGAGATCATTCAACTTCCACAAAGACGAAAGTACTAAACACAACCATGTCACAAGGTACAAGTTCACTCTCCTTATCTTTATTGTTTTTTTCAATAAAATAACTTCGATATGGTTAGCTTTTGTTTGCTTAAGGACAAGCAAAGGATAAGTGTGCGGGAGTTGATAACACCCATATTTACATGATTTTGTGCATTCATATAGGATAGTTTCATACGATATAGTTAGCATTTATGATAGTTTTAGTGCATTTACATGTGTTTATGTGTTTATAGGTACTTGGAGCTAAACCTATGCTTTTGAAGTGTTCAGAGAGCCTGCTGAAACCTAAGAAAAAGATGGAGCCATCACTTGGATCAAGTGTGTTCGCGGAAGGGTTTCGCAAAGACCAACAAGCTGAGCGTCGACCCCACCATCGACCATAGGGGGTCGATGTGCTCCTGAGCCAAGTCCCGACGTAAGCATCGACCGGCCCTAGTCAATGCTGATCCTGTGACGGAGCCCGTCGACGCAAGCATCGACCAGGCGTGGTCGACGCTATCCCTCCGAGCAGAAAATGAAACTTTTGATCTTGATTGATCCAAGTTATGGAAACTTGGTGGTACGAGTTATTGTCTGAGGCACGAACTAGACCCCTCTAAGACCCTTAACTCTATATAAACACATGTAATGACATTAGAAAAGGGTTTCCACTTTTTCCACCTCTTTACACATTTTTAGAGCCTCCACTTAGAGAGAAAACTCTTTGTTCTTAAGTTTTATTATGCATGTTCTTTAGTTCTTCTTTTAATTATTCCGTTACTTTATTTGCTGCTTTGCTCTTGTTTAATTATGTCTTCTATCTCATATACTACCGTCATCCTTGGAGTTATGAGTGAGTAGATCCTTTAGATCTCTAGGGTGATCGATGATGGGATCTACTAATTAGAGATTGATGTTCTATGTTCTTAATCGATTGGCTACCTTTTATGTGTTCCTAAGGCTAGGTTTAGTCCCATGGGAGTGTTCTAAGAGCTTGGTCTAATCCATTTGGCATGACCAACTGTTTCGAGAATTTTCTATACCACGAGAGTCGATAGGAGTTTAGGATATACATACTTGGAATCATAGTTAATCGATAAATCTATTCTTACTTGTGAGCTTATTTAAATTAGCTTTGATCAAGTTAGTTTAGCACCTTAGAGTCTTGATGCCATGAGAGTGGATTAAGATCTCGAAACTAAGCATGTTAGGAGCTTGACTACTCTGTAAAGTTGCAATTGCTAATCAAGCCGGTTAGTAGAGTCAATGCTAGTAGAAGCACCACGAGAGTAGGTTTATACAGAGGGTTAGCTTACCACGAGAGTGGACTAATCTATATATGATATCTCTAAACCGATAGATACTAACGAAAGGTTAAAGAACATCAATTCTCGTATCGGAAGATTTCCGGATTCTTTCACATTCAATCTTGGGATCGTTTTCTTTATTGTTGCTTAATCGTTATTTAAATTAAGTTATTTTATTTTCTGCAAATTAATTTACGTTATTTATTTTATGTAATTTATTTTATACACCTTAATTTATGCAATTTATTTCTTGCCATTTAATATATGCAATTTATTTTATGCAATTTAATTCAGTAATTTAATTTATGTAATGTTTTTATGCATTTTATTTTATGCAATATAGTTTAAGTTATTCAATTTAATTCAGTAATTTACGCAATTTAATTTACACTCTAATTTATTTTATCTATCTCTTTAGTAGTTTTAATATTTTTAATTGCTCTTATTTCTTTTATGTTATTTACAGCCTATCGTTTATTTACTTTATAATTATCGTTTACTTATTTTACGTATCTTAGGACTTATAAACAAAACTCCCAAAACTTTATAATTCACCTAGATTAGATTTATTTATGTATTCTCTGTGAAGTTATTCTCAGTCTCTGTGGATCGATCTCGAGACTACTCTCTAGTAGCGCTCAGGTAAAACCTGCGAAAGTAGGTAAATCCTACTCCTATCAAGTTTTTGGCACTATTGCTGGGGACTGACGCATTGAGATTTGGTGTGAATCTGAGACTATGTTTTCTTTTTACTTTTTATTTAATTTGTTTTTATTTTTTGATTTTTCAGGTTTTAAGGACTTGAGATACTGGAAATAGACCGGTTGCTGGACATGGAGAATGAGAACCTGCATTCATCATCATACTCCTTCGCTAATAATACTTCAAAATTAGACGTTAAAATGGTTATATGAGAACTAAATGACACAGAAATTTACTTTACACGAAAAAGACAAAAGTTATGTAGTAAATAAATATGAATAGGCCAATATTCTGTTTAGTATTTCCTATTTCATGCTAAATGTCTTTCGAAATTGTTACAACGAAAAATGTTTCAACATATGAAAATACTGTTTTTTAATACGTTGTCTAAGATCTAATTTAATATGAATAAATATTATTCCAACTGTTCCTTCTATATAAATCATCATAAGGTTGAAATAGCGTCACTAAAATTTCTAGTAATACATAAAGAAAAGCAACTCATAGTGAAAATAAATTTTCAATTGAAGAATAACTGAATTCTAAACGACTATATTGGCTTCACAAACTTTATTTCATTTTTGGGTTTTAACGATCTATGTTAACGATCTTGAAGGTGCAAAGGTCTGCCAATATAGGTCATCTGCGCACTGTAAAGAGCAAATGTGATATGAGGTTCCAAGCATCTTCAAGCTGATAGGGTACATGCAATGCGACTCACACACCCTACAAAATGGACGAGATATACTATTATTGAGCACCACCTCAAACATGCCATAATAATATATTGTGCTTTTTATCATCAACCCCGAAAAGTCTCCCAGAACGCAGTGTGTATGCAAACTAGCTCGGTGATCTTTACACGTGTAGAACCATGTCTTTGGATTCGTTTCTTTTTCACAAATGTCACACCAGTATTTGCCACTTGTCTTTTCGCCATAGCATAATGAGAGGGGATGATCGTCTACTCTATGCTTTGCCACTTGTGGTAAAGTGGCGCAATGGAAGCATAAGACAAATCCACAACCACTTTCAATGCACGTAAACACATAAACTGGCAAGTCGTTGCAACCATTGCATTGTATTTCAAATGGCCTCACTGGTGGAATGTAATATAAGGGATGGAGATGGCTAGGATGGACAAAAGGCTCAGATATTGAACCGCATAGAACATCTAACTCCATATCCCCACACTGGTACCTGAAACCATTGGACATTCTATAACAAGCTGCACACCGAAAGTATTCGGCCACGCTTGTAACTAAAGTAAGCCGATCATTGTGTAGCACATGCCATTTTTTTCTAGGAGATTCAGCACAATTTTGGTGAAGAATGAAACCACAATCGATACAGCCATAGAAGGATTGAAGACAGATGGGGTGGGTGCAAGCGCTGCACCGCTTGTTTTCCTCCAAGAGAAGACCATCAGCGTGGAATCTTAGGTAATGCTCTTTGTGGCTGAAATGTTGTATTGTGTTGGCATCTATTACCACGTATGGCTCTATATCTTCTGTCTCTTCAGGTACTCCTTCGAGTTCTTTCCCGTTCCACACATCCTTTCTAGTAGCACATTTCGAATGAACGACATACTGAGGACACCTGTGACAAGAGTACCCGCCCCAAGTCCAATCCATCTTCTGGTGACAAATTCCACATACAGAATTAACAACACCAAGAACAGAAGTGCGAGAAACACGGTGATCATGCCGATTGATGTTTATGAGGCGTGGAAGGGCAAGACACTCTTGATGTATCATGAAATCACATTGAACACATATGTAAGGGCTACGATCTCCACTCAACCCGCAAGCATTACACGTAAAAGAATCAAGTCTTGGGCGAAAGATGAGTTGGTGAGCATGAATTTTCAAATCCAGAACAGATTGCGGTGGTGGGTTCAAAACACAACGCATATCCAAGCTGAAGTTACAAGCAGAACAATGATAAAACAATCTATCATCAATCTTTCTTGCGCAAAGACGACATTTTCCATCAGAATAGTCCGGTGGTTGACCTATGTAAAGCTTAAGAGGATGTAAGGGGTGGTAAGTGTGGTTTACCTCTGTCGGGTGTTTTGCCTCTGCCGGATTCCATACGCAATCCACATGGAAGGATACATCACATTCATGACATTTGTAAGGAAAACCTTTCCCAACCTCCCCACATTTAGCGTCACAATCGAAAACAATATCTTCTTTGAGAAGGGTGAGCTTGTGGTGATGCATCTCGGAAATATCAATAAGCTCTGGTGGTGGGTACTTGGCACAGTATAGATCCACAAAGAATACACAGATCTCACAACAATAGAATAGATCCTCGATTTCCTTGCCACATAAATTACAGGGACAGTATAATTTACTTTGAAGCTTCAGACTTAGAGTGTGAACAGAGTGAGATGGGTGTTCGATATATTCAGGGGACTCGGCACATTTCTTGTGAACAAATAAGTAACAGCTTTTGCAGTAATAGCCATCACTGATAGCTTCCAAGCGTCCACAACAATCACCTTTCTGAAGATCATTCCAAGGCATCATAAGATGCTCGTGGATCAACGGTAGTGACACTCCCTCAGATTCCATGGTCGTATACTACAACAAGATTGAAGAAGAAGGAAGAAGAAGAAGTTGAATCTGAGATCTCCTTTCAAGTCTATTTCTCTCTCCACTAAAAACTCTTCGTTTAGTCTCAAAGATAATCTTATAAAACTTAGTGGTTCATCCAATAACACTTAAATTAATTTTTTATGGTTTATTAGTTAAATAACTAAACAAAGGACAGAAATTGACTATATATATAACTATCAGAAGAAAAACAAGTTCAAACGTATAGCCCTCGAGACAAGAAGACAAGTATCCTTTCTTGTCCTTCTAGACAAAACTCGAGATGCCTAACAAGATTTCTATTCTGAAGCTTTGCAAGAAGAGTAACCTTGTTCTTGAACTCTACGTCATTTAATCCTGATGAATTTGCCAACCTCTTCACTGCAATATCAACTCCACAAAAAAAAGCGTACCCTACAAATACAACAAAGAGCATCAACATCATCATCGCGTTATCTGAATGTGTTGGCACGGAATCTCCAGAAAACAGAACCTCAAAAATCTCAATGAAAATAACAACAATACCTTGTAAATTTCACCAAATGCTCCTTCTCCAAGCTTATTACTCTATGAAAATTCATGTGTTGCAGATTGAATTGTCCTAAAATCGAGTTGTAGCGAGTCCTCGGTTGTAAAAGCATCTCCTGTTACACAATGAAAGTTTATTAGTTCTTCGACATTTTCAAAACGCAATTAAGATTTGTCCCTAACTTGAATCTCTTCTTACCATCAAGTTTCGATGTTATACCAGAGTTCCTCCATGTCCTCATTGCAGAAAAACCAATAACGAAAAGCAGAACAACTACTCCAATTGGTACACCAATTAATGGCAACAATTGTTAGTGACAAAACAAAACGGAATCCAAATTTTAGCCTTGTTGGACCGGAATTTAAATCTTGTTCGCAAAAGACATATTCTGAAAATCATTTGCACAATGGTCAATATTCATGATGTTGAAGCCAGTCGTTCTCTTGATGTTTTACAGATATTGTTTATCTAAAAAATAAGTGTTGTGGTCATAATAAGCTTTACTCAACTTTACTCTACCGTAAATCAACTTTTTAATATGCAGACCTAGTTGAGTTCATACATAGCATTCTTTCTTTTATATAATTCACTCTACAATATAAATGAATTTCAATGTCAGATATGAAAACTTGCATTCATCATCAGACTACTTCTTCGCTAATAATACTTCAAAATTAGACATTAAAATGGTTATATGAGAACTGAATGGCACGAAATTTTACTTTACCCGGAAAAAGAAAAAAGTTATGTAGTAAATAAATATGAATAGTGCCAATATTCTGTTTAGTATTTCCTATTTCATGATAAATGTCTTTCGAAATAGTTACACAAGTAATGAAAAACTATCTGATTGTCCGTGCCTTACGCGGGATGTTAGTAATCATCTAACAAAAATAAAATAAAAACGCTTTTGTATTTACCTCATTTATATTGAAAAAATATTACTAAATTGCGGATATTACTAAAATAAATCTCCTTGGTTGTTGAACTATATTAACTAATAACTATTTAAATCTTCTTGATTGTTGCAACTTATATTAAATGGACATTCTTATTTATCATAGTACAATTTCACTAAAATCAGAATGGAAGTGGTCACATTCTTTATCAAAAGGGAAGTGGTCACATTCTTTAACCTTTGTTGTAGACATAATACTATTTTGAATGCATTTTTGGTTGTCCGATAGGTACCTACATGATTGTTAACAATAAAATTGTAGATAATAAATGTATGACCTTCACGAAGAAGGTTTTAAATTGTTGTAACAATGTTTTCTTTACACTTCTTATAATTTTGAGCTCTGAATTTGAAATCATATATTTTAATCATTTAATCAATTAATATTTTATTTATTTAAACTAATTTCATGCTTATTTATATAATTATGACAAAAATGTAAAAATAAACTTTTTGGTCGATTAAAACCATTTCTAGAGATTCTCCAACACCAGAAGTAAATTGTTTTCAAAGATGAACAACCTTAACTTTGATATTCCACAAATTCTTATATGCCTTGACAACAAAAATATTAGAAAAAGAAGAAATTATATTATCTAGAATGATTTTTTGGGTATGATCTGAATAGGATGAACAATAGAAAAATTTAGACTATTATTTATATAGATGTGTCATATCAATGTTATGGAATAAAATACTTTACGAAAAATAGAATATTTCCAAAAAATGTTGCACATATATGTTAATATATAGGTTTTAAAGAAATAATTCATTTTTACCTTTCTATATGTTATTTATCATATTAAAATTTGTATATATTTTGCAATTTTCGTTTATGAATTGTTTTCAAAATCATGGAGAAGAATAAATATTCAAGAAATCTTCCATTTTTACCTTTTTATATGTTATTTATCATAGTAAAATTTGTATATATTTTGCAATTTCGTTTATGAATTGTTTCCAAAATAGTTTATAATTTTTGTTTATGAATTGTTTGCAAAATCGTGGGGTTGAATAAATATTACACAACTATTTAACTAATAAATATTTAAATATTATTTTTAAATTAGTATAATTTAAACATTTTTATATTTTTAAATAAATATTAAAAAACTGTTATTATATATATTTTTAGATGTTTCTAATTTATATTTTAAAATTAGAATAATACGTTTTTATATTTTAAATAAATATTTAAAAAACTGTTATTATATATATAGTTTTAGATGTTTCTAATTTATATTTTAAAATTAGTATAATATAAACCTTTTTATATTTTTAATTAAATATATAAATTAAATGTTTTTAATATATTTAAATAAATATTAAATAACATATTTAAATATGTTTATATTGTAAAGCTTTCTTATAAAATTAGTAATAATAATGTATAGTTATACCATATATATACGTTACCTAAAAAAGATATAATATATTTCCTAAAAAATTGAGTAATCAAGTATGTCCAATAATATATAATGGTAGTACAACGTAATTGTTCTAGTAAACAAAACTTTTTTATATATTTTTCTGAAAGTTAATGATACGTTGACACGTAACACATGGTATTGTTGTAATATTCCATGTAAACATAAGGTTATTTTGATAAATAATTTTTAATTAATATATAGGGGATGTTTCAACATATGAAAATACTACTATTTTTTAAAACGTTGTCTAAATCTAATTTAATATAAATAAATATTATTTCAACGGTTCCTTCTATATAACTTATCATATGAAGGTTGAAATAATGTCAGTAAAATTTCTAGTAATACATAAAGGAAAGCAACTCATAGTGAAAATAAACTTTCAATTGAAAAATAACTGAATTCTAAACTACTAACTTGGCTTCACAAGCTTCATTTCATTTTTGGATTTTAGACTCTGTTTTATTTTAGCGTTGTCCACGGGCTTTGCTGCGACGAGCCGGCTCGTACGCCGATATAGATAATTTGGGCACACTGTAAAGAGCAAATGTATGGATCTGAGCTTCCAAGGATCTTCAAGACGATAGGGTACATGCAATGCGACTCGCACACCCTGCAAAATGGACGAGATATACTATTATTGAGCACCACCTCATATGGTAGGTTTGAAATCTTTATTGTGCTTCTTGGCATAAGCCCTGAAAAGTCTCCCAGCACGCACTTTGTATGCAAACTAGCTCGGTGATCTTTACACGTGTAGAACCATGTGTTTAGATTCGTTTTTTTCTCACAAATGTCACACCAGTATTTGCCACTTGCCTTTTCGCCATAGCATAATGAGAGGGGATGATCGTCTACTCTATGCTTTACCACTTGTGGTTTAGTGGCGCAATCGAAGCATAAGACAAATCCACAACCACTTTCAGTGCACGTAAGCACATGAAATGCCCAGTTGTTGCAATCATTGCATTGTTTTCTTTCTGATCCCTCTGGTGGAGTGTAATATAAGGGATGATGGGGATGGCTAGGATGGACAAAAGGCTCAGAAATTGAACCGCACAGAACATCTAACTTCACTTGCCCACCCTGGTACATGAAACCATTGGACATTCTTCTACAAGCTTTACAACAAAAGTATTTGGCCACGCTTGTAACTAAAGTAAGCCGGTCATTGTGTAGCACATGCCATTTCTTTCTAGGAGATTTAGCGCACTTTTGGTGAAGAATGAAACACAATCGATACAGCCATAGAAGGATTGGAGACAGATGAGGTAGGTGCAAGCGCTGCACCGCTTGTTTTCCTCCCAGAGAAGACCATTAACGTGGAATCTTAGGTAATGCGCTTTGTGGCTGAAATGTTGTATTGTGTTGGCATCTATTACCACGTATGGCTCTATATCTTCTGTCTCTTCAGGTACTCCTTCGAGTTCTTTCCCGTTCCACACATCCTTTCTAGTAGCACATTTCGAATGAACGACATACTGAGGACACCTCTGACATGAATACCCGTCCCAAGTCCAATCCACCTTCTGGCGACAAACTCCACATACAGAATTCACAACACCAAGAACAGAAGTGCGAGAAACACGATGATCATGCCGATTGATGTTTATTAGGCGTGGAAGATCAAGAAAGTCTTGATGTATCATGAAACCACATTGAAAACATACGTAAGGGCTTCGATCTCCTTTCAGACCGCAAGCATTACATGTAAAAGAATCGAGTCTTGGGAGAAGGGTGAGTTGGTGAGCATGAGCTTTCAAATCCAGAACAGAATGCGGTGGTGGGTTCAAAACGCAACGTATATCCAAGCTGAAGTTACAAGCAGAACAATGATAAAACAATCTATCATCAATCTTTCTTGCGCAAAGACGACATTTTCCATCAGAATATCTCCACTAAAAAGTCTTTGTTTAATCTCAAAGATGCTCTTATAAAACTTAGTGGTCATCCAATAACACTTCTATTAATTTTTTAAAGGTTTATTAGTTAAATAACTAAACAAAGGACAGAAAATGATTGTAGCTATCAGAAGAAAAACAAGTTTAAAAGTCATGGAAAAAAGTTCCATTGACGTATATAAAGTCCCATAACCAAAGTCTCAGTTTTGCTGTGTTAATAATGTTAGTGACTTTGAGGTCACCGTTTATGACTGTGACCCGCAAACTTTTATGAAGATACATAATCCCTCAAGCAATCACTTCGATGACCTTGTACCGTATTAGCCCAATCTAGTTGTACCATTTCATTGCAATGTCTGCATGAATATCAGCCTTCACCCGATAGTCATGATTGCTCTGTTCTCGCCCTTCACACTCTGAGAAAATAATAAGACGTGCCTCTTAGGTTACAACTAAAGTTGCTAATATAGTAAAATAAAAACCAAAGCAAAACTCTGTTAAAAGGAAAAACTAATAGAAATTGCCAAAATAAAGAAATAAAGAAAAAGTAAATAAAAAACTAAATTAATTAAAACCCACATAATTAAGCTCCTGATTACGATTAATTTTCTTAGTTCTAAGCTATTTCTCAATCACACATTATTTACAATATGAAATCAAAGCCAAGGATTACCTGAGACATTCAATAGGTTGATAAAAAGAAAAATGATTAAAGTTGTTCTCAGTTCCATATGTTTACTAAATTTAAGCTATTTCTCAATCACACATGCTTATTTGTTTTCTTTTAAAAGAATGAGCAACGATATATTAGTTGCTCATTCTACTTAGCTTCTCGATGGTTTATGTTCTGTTAGTATATCTAAGCGGCTTTCAAATCTTCATGCAATAGATCGAATTTTGTTTCCCTTTTGATATCGTCTATATTCTTGGGACCTTTGATCTGATCCGAACGCTATGCTTTTAATTCTTTAGTTTGTGTTGTGCACGTTTTTTATGCTTTTGTTTGTTTTGTGTGTTCTTTTTTTTTTTTTTTTTGTGTTCTTGAGTTTTGTTTGGTGAATAAATATGCTAGAGTCTGTTTTGTAGACACACGGCTGTATCACTCGACGAAGAAGTAACTTGGTATTATGGGTTTGTTATTTTTTTGTAAATTAAAATATGTGTTTAGGTTCAACACCGATCGAGCTGTATTGCTTGTGTTTAGATTAAAAGATGGTTAACAAGTTGAAGGAAAATATCAAGAATGCTGAGAAGACCAAAATTCATACTTTGTTAAAGCTTTAGATTTAAGTAATGTGAGAGTTGTAACTTAACTTGAGAGCTAGGCTTCGCTGCAAAATATAGCTGAATTTCAAAGTGAATTTTGCATTTTGATAGAGTCGTCTCTTATGCTCGAGCTTCAAAGTACATTTACTGGAATGATTTATTGTGCATTATATTTGACTAAAACAGTGGTTTCTAGAAATTCAAACCTTAGAAAGAAACCCAATTTTGGGCGATTTAAATTATGAAGAAAAATATAGCCATTGGGACTACAGTGAGATTATTGTATTTTAAACATATAATATAATATATCAATGATGCGGTAACAAAGGTTGTAGTTTCTTTAAATAATTCATTAGAGCTTAGTTTTCTGCTACATGATGAGTGTACGATAAGTAAATGAGTTTAGACCGGTCTTCAAGACTTAAAATCACCAATCAAAGATTTGATTTTTGGGAGAGTCTCAAAAATATAGAATCGATTCTAACCATCATAAGATCTACAAAAGATACTTCATCTTATAAGGATTAGTTAAGCTAAACATCATCAACAACAATAACCATAAGTAGCTACTGAAATTAGATTAGTCTTTTTACTTACATCTGCTCTTAAGTTTTCATTTACCAAAATATAGAGCTTAGATGTCATTCACAGTTTTTTTTTTTTTTATCTTATTACCATGGAGCAGATGCAGTTGTCTGAAACTCAAGCTTTAAATCTTCAATCTCTTGATCAATCGTTTCCACACATGATTTCATTTCAGTTGTCCTTTTGTCCGCAGCTTCCTTCTTCTCTTTCGCAACCGCTTGTTGTCTCTTCAGCTCCAACATTTTGTTGATCCGTGACTGATGGGTTGCAACGTCGAAACCATGCTTCTCTAGCTTGGCAAATTAACAACTGAGTAAACTTAGTGTGCTCGAGGAAACATCGAGCTGCAGATTATTTACTTCCTCTGATAACTCATAGAAAGCCACCATCATACCAATCGATGTCCATTCGCGGAGATCTTCTTCAGCCTCAAACAACGGGCTGAAATGCGGACTCTGTGGTACTGTTTTGCATACCTCCAGTGTTTCATACGTCTTCCAAAACGGTAACTTCTTTGCAAAAGGCAAAATCATTAATGTATCCTTTCCTTGTGTTTCCTCAACATCAGTGGCAGCAGCAGCATTATTCACTACAATCGGGCTATGATCAAAAGATAGCTCTGGATAGATCAACGCAAAGCAAAAAACAAATTGCTTTAGAATATACTACCTGAAACTTTTCAAAGAGATGCATCTAAGCTTAAGTATATTGAAAAGATTCTCGAACCAGTTGATAAATTTATCCTAGCAGCAAGAGGCTGATCATCGACATCAACATTGTTGCAGATATTGTTACTTGTATCATTGATCTCAGCTACTGGGGACCATTGCAACTATCATCTACAAATTATAAACAATTATATGATAAAAATTTGGCACAAAACAAAGATATCACAACTAATATGGCTAGATAGATGCTGGCTTAGACATACCAGTCTCCTTAAGGTCTGAGTTCTGGTTTTCTTCTCTTCTTCTTTTTCTACCCTTATCTTCGCTATTCTTCTCCTCAAGCATCTATATAAAGAGAGTAAACTGTAACTATGATGAGTAACGATCATGAACGCCTTCATCGAGTGAAAGAGAGAATGATATTTTTCAAACGAAGAACTAACTTTACCTTCTGTTTGAAGATTTGAGAGTTTGAGATCAAGAAGGATCAAGAACAAAACCAAGATCGAACTAGAGAGAATAAAAAACTAAACGATTCCGAATAATACTCTCCTCTTTCTTATTATGTTTTACCAACATGCAACATAAGCATATATAAAGGCTAAGGATCGATTCCCCACATTAGAAGCTAGCACATCTCTTACACAAATAATGATGTGTCTCTTACACAAAATCAAGTGGGGTTACTATTTGGAATAGTGGTTCGGCGCTTCCCCGTGTCTCCCACTTGCGATTAGTCTGATACAGGAAATATAAATGAATATAGTCACGTGTAAGGAGCAGATGTGAAGTTGAGTACCACTAATGATGGACGGTTAGGATTGAATGTGAGAAGGACATGACACGTGTAGGCGTAGGCTCGGAATCATTCAGTTACAAAAGTTTTATATAGCTCTCTATCGTCTTTTTCAGGAGTCATTCAGTTTGATTCAATTGTTTGAGAATCTTTTCTTCTAATTCTGTACCGTTTTATATTAGCATTGATTCGGATTGAAGGTTTGTTTTGTTCACTCGATTACAAATCTTCTTATCATAGACCTCTTCCACATGATAATCTAGTTAGCTCCTTCTCCTTAGGACACAAACGAACCCTTAGCCCCTCTCGTTGACTCAGTTTGGTTACTCGGAATACTTAAGAGTATTTTGAGCTTCCGCGTTTGGTCCGTTCGGTCCGATTGTCTTCTCACGGTTACTTAGGTCCGATCCTTTCGTTCGGTCAATCGGACAAGTCTCGTTGGTTCCTTTAGCCTTGTCCGATCCTTCATCGTTTATGCTCAGTTCAACACTGTTGAGTTGAATTTTCCAGGCCATTCTTATTACTCATTGGCTCAAGTGTCTTCTTGGGGGATGTCTTTCCTTGAGTATCAGCCTCTGCTTGTTTCAACGGTGTTGCAGTTGTGACCGGGGACGGGGTTACAGGTATAAGAGAGGCTGAAAACATTGACCTTATAGATCAGTTTCATTATGCAGAAATTAAACTCAAAGAGCTAAACAAGATCACAACTACCTATAGGTTTCACTTGCAGGGTTATGGCCAGAGGAGTATTATCATTATAAACATCATTAGCCCTCTTCTTTCTCAATTCTCTAGGGGCCTATTTGCAGGTAACAAAATTTGTAAATCAAAGCAATGACAAAAGAAAACGAAATTAGTAAGAGCATGATTATTGGTAGAAACCCAAAAATGGGTTTCTAAATAATATTTAATTATTATTTAAAAAAAGTGAGAAGAAAGAGAAAAAATTGAAGCAAAAATCAAAGAACCTCCTCTAAAACCGTCTCTTAAATAAGAGATTGAGGAGACTGTCTCTTAAAAAAGTAATATTAAAATATTCTAAGAAACTGGTTAAGAGACCCGGATAAGGATGCTCTAAATGCCTAACTCACAGCTCCAGTTTCAGCTTTTGTGAGTATCTCGCCATTTTCCTCATGATTCAGTGATCTTCTTGTATGCTTTGTGGTCCTTCTCGGAGACACTGACTTAGTACCAGAACAAGAGCGCACTGGCTTCGTTTTTATGACGTTGGAAGGAGTTTCTTTCACTGGATTTTGCTGAAAAGTGGACAGAACATAACACCTTCAATTCATACCAATAAATCAAAACTGAAAGAATATTTTGATTGAAATTATTGAATATGATACCTTTGGTCCGTCCTGCCAAACCCCATCTTCCCACACCTTACAAGGCCTACGATCCGAGTGTCTAAACACGGATTCCTCCTTTGTATTCCCTAAACTAACCATGTAACGATTCTGAGCGAGAACTCCCCTTACCAACCCTTGACGCCATACCGAACCACGAAATGCCTCTACACGATCCAACAATTTGCACTCTTCAACTGGAATGTGTGGGTCTAACACGGCACGAATCAACGGTCATGTTCGTTCTTGCCTAATCACCATTAAAGCTCAAGTGTTTATTACAGTCATTCACGATGAATTTCATCTCATCATCCACTTCGACCTCTTTAACTATCATAACGGGGAACCATGCAACTTCCGCTTTATCTATGACAGTACTCACTTCCACCATTGTCCCGGAGCTAAACATGGACTTATCCAACTCCTTCAAGGACAACAAAGAGAAAAATTAAAGTCTACTCTAAGATTCAAAGCCAAAGCTAAAACCTTTTAACCATTTCAACCATAGCATAGCATGCAACACTAACAAAAACAAAGAAAGAAAAAAAAAACTGAGACATCTCCAAGAATATAATACCGGATTTGACAAAGGATCATAACATGCAACAATCAAGTTACCAAAAAAAAACATGCAACAAATCAAAACAGATAAAAGTTTCAACCTTTAGAAACAAAGCAACAAAATTGAGAAAAAGGCAAACTTGGATTACATCAACCTCGTATGGTCGGACCCATTTCGAACGGGTCCAGCGCAGATGAGCTCTCAATTGGTTTCTCTCCAACTCAATAATGTTAGATGGGGAATCATAAAACCCAAAACTTGTCATTCTCCAATTTCTTAATAAGCACACCGGTCCACCATCCATCTTTACGGTCAGCATCCACCATAGACCCTTCCTCCAAAACGACATCTTTGTATTCATTCTCCGGCGGAACGGGTTGGATTAACTTCGGTTCTATGTTCTCGATTAAAGGAGAGGAACCGTTTTCATCTAACAAAGTCATGTAACGAACATGGAGCTTTTTGCGTCCTGATTTTGTTGGATTTTCTTCGAGAATCCCTCTGAACCATGCATCTGCAAACCCTTCTTCTTCCGAACACACTTCTACTTCAGAATATTTCGTAATCTTCTCCTCCATCTCCGTGAATTTAAGTGTCGTTACTCTGATACCTTTTTCTTCTTCCGCAGAAAACCCTAAGATTTGGAAAACCTCACTCCACATCTGAAAATTATTAGATTTACGACGGAAGCAGAGACGTCATCTGCTTTATTATGAGTAGACATTAATAATTCTAATTAATGTTTCAGTTTTTGGCGCGATCAAAACTCAAAAAAAAAAAAAAAAAAAAAAGAAGACCACTAGCCTAATATTAAATTATTATTTGTCATTTTTTTAGTTTATTGTAGAGTTTTAGTTATAGTATTAGAATGATTTTAATATTTTAATAATAAATTTTAGTTAGATTATTATTTGTCATTAAACAAATTAAATATTAATTTTATAATTATACTCTCTAAATATTTGTAACAGGATATTAAGTTCAACTATTTGATTTCATTTAAAAAATCGTATTAGTACTAAATATATATCATTATTAAATAAGAAAATACGATGAGTATAAAAAATCTATTTTCATAAATGTTTGATTTTTTTTTTAAAGAATTCATTTTCATTTTTTCTAAAAAAATTTCATTTGAATTTTAAATTAACATCTTTTATGTTTTGAATTTTCGAGGGAATCTGCTTTTCAAAAGCTTCCAGATGAGTGGTTGGCTCCGTGATCAAGTGTGCTTCATGATTCATCGTACCGCTCATGCGTAGATATCCTGATATAGCATGTTTTTTTCTTTTGGTTTGCTAAAATGTTAAGTTAATGATATAGCATGTTGGTGGGCTAATGTTTTTCGATGGCTCTCCAAATAAGTGATTTCTGGGAAGATTTGCTTTTCGAGGTCTTTCAGGTAAAGGGTTGGCTCTATGGTCAAGTCAGCTACATGATTTACGATATCACTCGTACTGGATGAGATGTCTTGAGTGTTCTCAGTCTGGTTCAACAAAAGATGGTGTTCTCTATTGCATTGTTGAGTTTGTTGTTGAAACTCCTTGCTCTTTGTAACATCCGTGTTCCTAAGTCGTCCTCTCGAGTGTATTTTATTTATGTGGTTGTTATGACGAACCCTCGGGATATTGTATTTTGACGTTGATTATTAATATAATGATGTTTATGGATTGATGGTGGATTACAATACATGATGTGGTATTTCATGTATTGGGTTGTTGAGCACATGATGGGGGATTTCATGTATCGACGGGGCGACATATGATGGGATATTTCATGTGTCGCGGGATTGAGCGAAGTATTGTTCCATCTTGGTTCGGGATTTTTTTGGGTTTACGTCAAGAGATCCTACGAGGTGGTCGGGGTCGGTAGAATTAGATGACGTCTAATTCTATCGACGGGGTCATTAGGATTATGGGTGATTTAATCCTAAT
>JACCIV010034232.1:818206-1100709 GCA_015832515.1 Boechera retrofracta
TTTTAAAAAAAAAAAAAAAAAAAAAAAAAAAAAAAAAAAAAAAAAAAAAAAAAAATTCTGTAGTTTCCGCTTATTCTTGGGGTAGGTCGTGTCAGTTAGTATGGTTACTTATCCGGGTCAGCTTCCATATTCTCATCAAAAATTGGAGTAAAGTAACACAATGACAAATTTTGTTTTCCAAATTTTACTATCCTACAATGATAAATTTTTAGCAATATTAAAAAATAATTATCACTATATTTAATAATTTTTGTTTATTTAATAATTTGAAATAAGATGAATAAAAATTGAAATTTATATTTTAAAAACAAAATACAAAACACACTTTTTATAAATAAAAATCACGGGATAAAGGCCCAATTCTCATAATTTCCAAGCCAACCAACAAAACCTCCTTTACTTCTTCTTCCTCCTCTCCTAAAGCACAGCAACTACTAATATGTCCGATTCAATTAACCGGCGAAGAGTCACGGCGACGGACGGAACCCGAGGCCGAAGCCCCAGAACCAGACGTCCGGCGAAGCACCACGTATCCCGTCGTATGCCCAGAAAAATTCGTTCAGAATCTTCTAAGATCCTCAATCGAAGTTTCTCGGAGCCAAATCTCAATCGAAGCAGCGCTAGTGAAGATGATGATCCTCAGTGTTACTCGACGCCGATGATAGATCTCCCGGTGAAAGAATCCGAGCAGATCGTCTACCTCTCTAAGATCCGTTCAGAGATTTTCGCTTCAGCTCCGTCGTTATCTGGATTCTCTTCGCCGTCTTCTTCTTCTTCTCCGATTAATCAACAGGTTACGTTAGATCGTTTCTGTAGAAGTATTGATATTTTAGTCCGTCATGTCTCAAAGTTTTTAATATCGGACCCAAACATTTTAAATGTTACAAATTAACCCATTCGAGACAAGTCCAGTTCGACCATTTTCTTGAAACTTTATGCATAGCAGTTTGATTGTGAGAAAAAAGCAGAAAGATTCTGAATTTCAATGGTTATGTTTGTTTTATTCCAAAAAAAAATCAGGTTTACAAGAGAGAAGCAGCAAAAGTTATGATCAGTGTATCAGTAGAAGGAAGTCCAGGACCGGTAAGGACTTTGGTTAAACAGAGTTGCAATGTCGAAGAAACGATTAAGATTGTCGTTGACAAGTATGGTAAAGAAGGACGAACACCGAAACTCGATAGAGATCTTAACTTTGAACTGCATCAGTCTCATTTCAGTATCCATTGTAAGCTCCACAACTCATTCTAGTCCGGTTAAAGTCTTAGAACCAAACCATGCGTTGATGGTTGCGAAAACCGAACAAAAGCTTTAAGTTTTTGAACTAGTAAGGTCAAATTGTAGAACAGAATTAGACATATATCTCTTAGTTTTAGATATGTTAAATGTGACTATGTGAATCAACAACCATCTCACCATTAACACAAAGTTTTGGATTTTACTAATCTGCAGGTTTGGAGAAAACCGAAGTAATTGGCGAAATAGGCAGTAGAAGTTTCTACATGAGAAAGATGGAGCCGGAAAATCGGATTACGGTGAGAAGGAATCTTCCATCATCATCGAATTTAATCAAATCTTTCATAGCTCAGAAGATTGGGAGAATCGTGAGGAGGACAAGAAAGATATGGAACATCTTGGTTTGTGCTCAATGAACAACAAAACCGGTTTAAGTATTAACGAGTATTATCTTATAGATATGTTTTATTCTTGGAGCAGCACATAATATTTACTTGTGTTAGCTCCAATTTAATACTACACTATACTGGTGTATACCTATAGGCTAAAGGTGTATATGTATTTGTCAATGTACTCTAATCCGATTCGAGTTTCTTCATTTTTTTTTTATGAAATCCGAATTGTAAACAGAAAATCGTTTCAATAGGAGTCCTTTGATACTACTAACTATTGAGCATTTGGTTTTCTTTTAATTTGGTTAAGGAGAGACCCAATTACCTGCGATTGGGTATTTACTTGGAAACTATTATGTAATTGTGATAATCTTTATGGTTGAGTTTATTACATTGCTTTGGTTTATTTTACTTAAGATTTTGCCATTTTGGAGAAGAACCTGCTGATGTAAAACCAATATTTTTCAGTTCTATTTGATTTCGTTGGGTCCCAGTTCATTGCTTCCGGTTTAATGCCCACTTTTACTTAATTGGCTAACTGCAATTGAGTTCTTTTTTTTAATAAATAAATAAATTTTCTATAATACATTTTTTTTATTTACAAAATTTGGTCAAGTATACACAGTTGTTTTTTTGTCAACTTATCCTCCCTATATGTTATTTTAAGGACGTTACGAAAGTCCCATTATATTAAGAAACGGATATGCTTTTTAATAAGGATATTCTTTTCATACTTATATTCAAAAAAGCCATGGTCGGTTGACTTAGTTCATGCAGGACCACCGCCCGTATAAATTAAAGTACATTTAATATGAAATCAAACCATTGGAATATAGTTACAGACAAGCAAAAAAAACTGCAGTTATTTGAATTTGAGTAGGATTTCACATTACTTACGATTTTTTTTGCCAAATCGAACTATGTAGAAAAGAAAAGTAAACTTAGCTTTTGGATGAAACATAATAATAGGCACGATCATTGGTTACTAGTTACTTGCAAATGAATCTAAATTCAATTTGTATTCGACCAACCAAACAAAAAAAAATCCGTTTTTATTAGACCGAAATTAATTTGTGTTTGTCAACCCATATCAAATACGATTGGGAGTTGAGGCTAATGTCAAATATGCTTTAAATGGGAATATCATATTTATCAATATGCATAGGAATAAATAAGAAGCTTTATCCAACCAGATCCAGTGGGGTTTTAATAGTTTTTATTGTAAATTAATCTCTTATATATTCCGTGTTAATTTCAGATAATATACTTACAATTCCCAAAGCTTTGACCAAAACGCCGTCCGTATTTCGACGATAGGGAGACAAAGCAAGGCGACGGTGCGGCGGAGATTGAACGTCGCGACGCAGCGGAAGACGGTGGAGGATGGGCGATCTACTCGATTGGATTATCTCCTTTTTATTCCTCGTAACCCTTCTCATCATTGTTATTTACCAGGTTTATATTCTCTCATGATTCTCCTAATATTAATTCGTAGTTTATACAAATAAAATATTTAGTTCATGGTAATTTTTTATTGAAGTTTGATCAATTTATCAAAAAAAAAAAAAAGTTTTGATCAGAATTTTTTTGTCATAACTCATTTAGATATAATTTGTAACCAAATCAATGTTTTGATGTAGCTGACATGTTTGGCGGATTTAGAGTTCGATCGCAGAAACCCTTACGATTCATCTACCAGAATAAACCGGATGGTTCTACCGGAATTCGGTTTGCAAGGACTTCTTTGCTTATACTATGTCTTAACCGGACATTGGTTCATGGCGGTTTTGTCTCTTCCCCACCTTTTCTACAACATTAGACTGTAAGTAAATTACTCACTCATCATCTCTTTTCGAAACCAACCGGGTAATCGGTTCACCCAATCCGGTGTAACTCTATAATGTACTCACTTTTGATTTTTCCGGTTAAAGATACGTGAAAAGGGAACATTTGGCAGACGTAACGGAGATATACAACACAAATAAATGGGAGCAAAAGAAACGAGTTTACAAGATTGGTCATATCGCTCTCTCCATTTTTATCACATCCTATTGGTACATTTCTTTATCTTAAAATCAAAATTAAACGATATGTTTACGAAACTAAATCCTAACTATTTGTTATGTTCTTTTCTAAACTTTTCGGTTTAAGGTTGATCCACTCGGCATTGGGAGACATCTAAGGTTGGAGAAATCACCGGACTTCACCTTTTTTCTTTTTACATTTTAAGAACGAATTCTTACTGGATTTTGTTGACCACGACAAATTATACTGTAGTTCTTCATTTTTATAATTTTTATTGTTTTTTTTTCCTTTTACCACACTCCTTGGAGACCAAATCAGAGCCATATCCTTAAGTGGGAACTCTTAATCCTTTGATTTCAAGGTTCTAGGCTATAAGATTCTTCCATTATGACATTGTCCTTCTTGAAACAAGCCAAGCAAGTCCGATGCACCGAACTATAGATGTTGTAGACTATTTCAAAAGAATCATTGATGGCTTGTTGTAGAGATAGTGATTCTTTCTATTAGGGGCCGGACGTCTGATCTGGTTCTTAAGCCACTGTAAACAGTTTAAAGAAACATTGTATCTTTGCATTAAGAGACATAAATCTGGAACTTCAAAGTTAGAGTCCATAGCTTTCATGTTATTGAGATAGCGAACATCATTCATGGTAACTCGGTTTATAGTCTATATATATGGATCATGTGGTTGTCTCTATGTTCCGACCTATCTTGTTTGGTGGGGTTTGTATTCTAATTACAGGGAAATGAAACTACGCAAGAAGAACCTTCTTCTTAGCAATTAACCGGGAAGGATTAGTGTTTCTTGGACTGCGATGATTTTTATTAAGGATACGCAAAATCAGGTGATGTTTTTTTACCAAAGGTATGAAACTCTTCTTCAAGATGCTTAAAACACAAAAAGTGTTTTGAAGCTCAATTCGGGTGATGTTAATTTTGAATTATACTCGGATATGAAACTCAAAACAGTATTGTATCGGGCTAGTTCTCAATATGATGATACAGGTTTCGAACCTTCGGTTCAGGGTCGGGTGGTATATATGACCCAACATGGAACCCAGTTGGACATTGTTTTGTCAAGCACATGCTTTGATCGATCTTTACATGAGAAAAGGTTGAAACTTTATTGAATTTTCATCTTTCGACCAAAAACAAGCAAGGGGGAGAATACCACAAAGAGAAAGTGTTCCTACTAAAAAGGCCGTTTTTGTAATCGGGACATGTTTTGTCAAACCACCCATAAAAATCATATTCTGAATTTAATGGGGAGAATATCCAACTATAGCTTCCATTGAATGAATAATGGATCCAGATCCTAAAAATAACAAAGCTTTCGAATAAGCATGAGTAATCAAATGAAATAAAGCGGATCGATAAGACCTCATACCTAGAGCTAACATCATAACCCAATTGAGACATTGTAGAATAGGCTAAACCTCTCTTAATGTTTTTTTGAGTAAGAGCTTATTAATGCTCTAGTTATTAGTTGTTGTTAATAGGTAAGTTCTTTTTTCTTTTTTGTTTATCTTAATCTAATCGAATCCTAAACCAATGAGTCACACACTAAGCATAGCAATTATATCAAAGGAGTTTTGATGGAAATTTTTATTCAACCTTATAGAATTGCTGATTGTTTTCTTAAACATAAAAAAGAAGACTGTAATTTTTTTATTACTGTATAGTGTTATACTACATAGTTTTCGTTTTTTATCGTTGGATAAAATGTATAGATAAAGAAAGTTTTTTGGAACTAAAAAAATGTGAACCTTTCTTTTTTATCTATATATTGTCTTTTTTTCTTCTTTTGGTTCCTATTTGGTTTTCTATGTATTTTTAAAAAATTGGTTTTTAAGTTAGGCTAATTCTAATTATTATAGTGTTTTTTAATTATTTTGTTGTGCAAAAAAACTTTTTGAATTACCTGTAGAAAGTGGTTTCCCTAACGAAAAAACTTTCAACGATGTCCAATATGAATTCTCAAATTATTTCAACATAAGGATATACTAGTATAGGGAGTCTTGGGTTTTTTTTTCCTTTTGGTTTAGGGGTAGGATTTAACCGGTTAACTACATACCAAATCGAACAGCCGCGTAACATTGAACCGATACATTGGTTTCCTGTTTTGATACAATAACATGCAAAACCAGAAACCATAACCGGTTTTAACTAAAATAAAAGAAACAAGATGTGATTCAATCCGATTAAAAAGATGGAAATAATCCTACATGCGACACCAATGGGACCAACATAAGACCCTAAAACCCTAAAATACTACCATTATAATAAAGCCCTAATGTGGACAAACCAACCAAAACAAACTTGATGACAGAAAATACAGAGGAAGATTGGATTTTTCAAGTTAAATTGACGTTAATATCCGAAGGCTTGTTTCTTGGATCAGAAGCTAAAGAAGTCTGCCATGTATTATTGATCGGAAGAGAAGCCACCGAATGGATTGTCCGGTGATCAGCTGCACTAGAGATAGGAATCGCAGCGGTAGGACTGGACAACATGAAATCGTGTTTGTTCTTCTTCGGTTTCTGATCTTGCTGGTCTGTGCCAGCCAAAAAACTTCCTACGACCACCTGTTGATTCAAGCACACGGAATTAATTTTATTTTTTCGGTTAAAGAAACTTGCATCTTTTTGGACACGCAAATATCGTGAAAATACCTGAACCGGACTTGCGGCTACTAGTAAACCGGCGACACCACCGCCTACTACACGTCCATCGGGACTTGCTAACGATACGCTCATTCCTCCAGTTCTACTCCGAGTTCCGCCTGAATCATTAGGCATGAATGACCCGGACAATGATAATATCTCAAACCGACCCTGAAAATTAACACTATTAATCATCAAAGATTTATCTTAAATCATCAACAAAAATTTGATCCATGAGATCGAAATCACATACCTCGTATGTCAATGTGCCGCCGGAGGAATCTGGCTGACGAAGTGTAACGCTTGAAATAACACCGTTTGCTGATAAAACGCAAATCGCACGAGGTCCTTGTTGCGAAAACGAAATTATCTTCATTGTTACATCCTGATTTTGCCAAAATACATCAATGGAAACCCGTTATAAAATAAAATAAATAAGCAACAGGATCGAATAAAGTTATGATGAGCTTACCTCGCCGGCGTTGACTGTGATTACATGAGGTGTGAAATTACCACCGACGGAGCAAGGAACCCATTCACCTACACACAACACAACACAAGAGCTTAAGGTCTCTCAATAACAAATGTTGAATTTTTATTAATTAATTTGTAATCCAGACTAAAATTATTCATGGAGCTTGCTGAGTTGAAAATTGTTACTAAATTAAGCTTAATGTTGCATTTAAGAAGTGACAGTCAACAACATGACATATATGTGTAGATACTTATAGCTTTAGGACTCATCCATAACCATAGACAAATTAAACATAGATACAAAACAGAGAAGAGATCTAATTTATAAGTTGGAGACCCCACTTATAATAAAAGCATGCATGAAAATGAAATCCCAGAAAACACCAAATTTTATTTTTTTTGTCAAGAGAGTCAGATTGGTCAAGTTCCCAAAAAAAAAAAAAAAATTCTCTCTTTTTTTTTTCTATTACTCTGTTGAAAATTAATAGAAACAGAGGAAAGAAGATATAATTACCCAAATTCTCAACTTGGTGATGATACTTAGTTCTGTTAAAAGAGTTGGTTGGTTTCACTTTGCTACGTCTCTCAGAGGCGGAGAAATCGATGACGTGTGAACTCTGCGACGGAAGATGCGCCGGCGCCGGCGCTGATGAAATCGGTTTCGGAGATAACGCTACTACCGTCCCGTCCGGTCCGTACTTCCTTGGCCGTCCACGCTTCTTCTTCATCGGTCCACCGGAGATACTTTCCATCGCCGTTGTCATCGTCGTCGTCGTCGCCGTCGAAATTTGCGGCGGCGGAGGAGCTGTGTGATGAGACGACTGTTGTGGTGGAGGAGGAGTGACGGAGGTGGGAGATGGGTTCGAGCTTTCTGATCTTGAAGCTATGTGAAAATCCGACGGTGCGTCGGACCCAACCACCGTAATACCGCCGCCGTTACCGGTGGTTGTTCTAACAACTTCTCTGGTAGACTCCATATCTAAAACCATTAGCTTTGTCTTTTTCTTGTTTTTCCTTTATTTCTTCTAATTTTTCAAGCACCCATTTAGATTTTGGGTTTTGATTAAAGATAAACAAAGATGTGAGATTAAGAACACAAAGGGAAACAAAAAAAACAAAGAAAAAAATTAAGATTAAGAACAAGAAAATCAAACTGAATAATATAAGGACTAAGGAGTTATTTTTGAAGAAAAAATATATTGCGAAGAACAGAGGTTGGAAATTAGGAAGGAAAATAAGAAAATGTTGGAGAGGAAAGTGAGGGAAATTAGATTTATTTATGCTATTTCATTTAGATGAGAAACAAAAATATATAGTAATCGAGTTTTTTTATTTATTTTGGAAATCTTGACATTAAATAATGATTTTTTTTTTTTTAATTGTAAGATTTTGTTTCATGCTTTCAGCTAATTTCCATCGTAACTTTTGTTCCATGTCTGTCCATTTTTTATTTTAATATTAAATAAATAAAATAATGTGCAAAGGAAATGTTTTTTTTTCCGTCGTGAAAAGGAAATATTTAATAGCGTGTTAAAATATAACTCACAATGGATTTATATATTAACTTCTTTTTTAGGAATATATAGATATTCGTGTTTTTAGCTGGAATCCGATGGGAAGGAATTAAGAAATTAGAAAATAATAAAGTAAAGAAACAGTATAGTAGCCGAAAATTAAAGTGGGTATACAAATTTTTATTAAAAAGCAATTTGTGAATGACAATGGCCTGCGTCTTAAAATAATAATACATTTTTCTTGCCATGGGTTTTATTTTATTTCTAAATACTCAATTTTTCCAATTGAAAAATACTTTTCCTTAATTAATAATCGGGCTTTGGAGTAAAGGACAAGTAAAACTAGGCTGCTAAAATGATGAATAAATCAATTATATTGGAAATAATTTAAATTTATTTAACATCTAACAATTAAAGAAGGCCAAAGGCAAGAATGACAATTACATGGGGCCAGCAAAAACGTATCAAATCGCATAAATACATACATATATATATTTTGTCATAGTTTTCCCTCAAAAAATCATATAATTAGTAATAAATTAAAAGTTCCAACATCTAAATCTTCTCCCCACTTATCCATTTGTTTCATTTTCTATGTAAACATAGAGCCCAATCATTTCCCTTGATCAATAACATGACAAACGTAACCGATGATGGGTTAAATATATGAATTTTTCAATCATCTAACGAGTCAAGAGATGTTAGTTAGTATGTAGGTCAACTTTATCTAGGACGAACATGTTTCTCCTAATACATGTTCACTTTTAATCAATGTTTGTAAGACCATACCACAATACGAATTATAAAAAATTTAGATCACCGGATCAACTCTGGTCAATAAGTTTCGAAAAGAAAACAGAGCCATTCTAATATAGATTTTGGTGTTTATTTTATGCATGGCAAAAAAAAAATGTTGACAAATTAAGTTAATGAAAATGGGTGGATGTTTAAATTAGATAAATAGCGATAAAACATTAAAGTAATATTTTGTTATGTACAAGTTTACTTTTTATTTTACTGAAGCAGCACATATGACTTACTTTTGTAATATGCTAGTTATTCCTATAATTTTGAAAAACTATGTTATGTATAGATTTGTACTCGTGCAATTAGTATGTTTCGAAGATATAAGAAAACTGATCATAATTACTATAAAAACTAGTATACTAATTTTAAGTAAATTACTCTGAAATATTTTTCAATATAATAATTAGATAAGTAATACATTATACATTTTTTTTGATAATGTATGGAAGTTCCGGATCTTTGATCCATATAAGAATATATATATATTTTTTTTGGTGAACCACTTTTCATATTTTAATGTTTCTACGTAAATTGGTTTAAAAAGAAAATGGATTTTCAAAATTGTACAACACGGGAATCTTCTCCTAGTATATAATATGTCTTGGTAAAAAAGTTTGATGAACACTGATTGTTAGTATTTACTTACTATTTTATATTGTTTCGTGTATTTGCGGGAATCCGAATTCCGAAGGTCATTTTTAACTTTAACTTTTATTTTATATATTTGTAAACCTTTTTATAATATTAAATGTTGTTATGTGTTTGCTTTAGATTCATTTCCTTTCTTTTTCATTTCCCAACGTCTTCGTCACAATTATAGCTACCCAACTAATTTATGCCCATTTAAAAACTCTAATAATCAACATCGTAGGTTTTTAGAAGGCAAATTGTATTTTGAATTTTTGGTTTGTAAAACAGAATAAAATCCTTTAAGGTGATAAACAACGACTGTGGAAATTTGAATTAAAAGATTCAGATTGTCGAACGTTTCAGTTACTTAAAATATTAGCAGACATAAATTGCTTATTCAGAAAAATATATTAAAATTACGAATTTTGAAATAGCTTAGCTGAAATTACTTAAATTTCTAAATTACTAAATTATAAATAATGTTAGACCTATTTAAATATTTTTTAGCTATTCTTTTGTTTTCAATTTATTTCTAGATTTTTGTAGCTAATAACATTATGGAAAATTTCTGTTAAAAAAAACATTATGGAAAGTTCATTTTATTTTCTCTTATTCTCTATGAAAGATTTAATGAATTTACAAATAATTTAATTACTGGAAATGGAAGCAATCATGAATCGTAAAATTATTTAAATACAATTTTATTTTGGGACCACGAAGCATCGAGTCATTGACCAATAGAAATGCACATCTAATTCGCAAAAAAAAGGAAAGAAGAAGATTAATTAAATAACCCGGAGTTGAGATAAGAACGAACCATTTATTAATCGTCTAATGTTTTCTTTATATTTTCGGTGTTTAAACTAAAATTTTCTGTAAAATAAAAAATTATAGTGATGTGCTCGATGTGCATTTCCTCCACGACTTTATATTATTGTATTCCCTTTTAATAAAGAAATAGAGTAAAATATTGATTTCACATGGCTTTTATATTTGGAAAATTTTCATTTATAATTGTGGTCGGCATTCTGACCTAACTTGGTTTCATTATACAGCTCACTGGAAAAGATAAATTATTTATAATTAAAAAGATAAAAAAAACGGACAATAGTTATTTATTATTATTTTATTTTTTTTGGTCAGAGTTATTTATTAATTTTTTTATATATATTAGACACCACTTGATTTAATAATTTGACTGAACCCAAGGAGTTTACATTAAGTAACTTTTTTTTTTTTGTATCTAGATTTTCTACTTTAACTTATAAATCAAATCCTGAAAACTTAAATTGGATGTAAATCAAGGACTCGATTATTTTCTTCAGAATTTCATTCTAAGAATATCTTTAAGTTTTAAACATGCTGATATCTGGGAAAAAGATATGCAGATAATAACTGTAATACGTTACATGTGTTACTTTTCATTCTTCTCTAACTTTGTTAAGAATTTAAAAGATTTCTACTCATATTCTTTTTTTTAAAAAAATATTTTTTAACGTTTGTATTAATTTTTTCATTTTTCTCAAAGTTTGTCAAATAAATAAACCCATTAGTTTTTTGCGTAAATATATTATTTATTATTAGGTGGTGGTGCTGATATCGGATGTTCATTTCTGGTGAAATTCGATTGGTTACAAGTAATCAATATTCAATATTATAGCTTTAATTTTTTATTAATAAAACTTATCATGGCAAATTGACAATATTTGCAATACCCATCATGTGAACCTTTTATACAATAATAATAAAATCCTCGGCGTGCTTTTAAAAAAAGATATAACTTGTTGTCACTTCCAAATTCCAATTACAGGAGTTAAGTATCCTCTGTAATAGTTTATTACTTTCACTTTTATTTCACTGTTTAATTAATCATTTCTTTCCAAACCTTCATTGGTAATTACACCCTTGATTCATTTTAAAGCAATATAAAAAAATAGTTGACGTTGATTTACATACAACATATCGTGCTTTTGACATTTGTTGAGAAAAAACCCAAATTGCAAATCTATAATACATCAGCCCACTGTTACGGATAGAGAGCCCACCAAACTTAAAAATCATTTTGTTATAAGGAGCCTCAAACTTCTCCACTAATCCAAGACGTTTCAATTATTTATTGGCTTTGTCGAAGAACACCAACGTTTAGTTAATGTTAACATGTGTTAAACAGTAGCGTCGTATGTTTTAGAATGTTTAAATAGCGATCCAGTTTCTGAAATCCCCAGCCTATAAAATTAAAAAAACGAAGAATTGTTGAAGAGTCCTCAAATCATTATCAAATAACGGTAGAACTTCATCATATGGCTCCTTCGACTGAGTTTGCTTTGTCTATAATATGAGAAAAAAGAGCTTGGAATTTGTCGAGCGATTGAGTGGTAATTTCAAAACTCACGTCATATCAACTTTCATCGGAATCTAATTGTTGGTTATGCCGTGTAGATTAGGTTATGATTGTTTCTTTGTTGTTTGACGTGCCAGAAACTGATGAGGTTATGATAGTGAATCTTTTTTTTTTAAACCGCTGATTTAAATGTGTATGAAGATGAAAAAGAGATTAATGACAATAGTTTTAAATCATTAAGAGGGAAATTATCGTCGGAGCCTGAGAGTTTACGTGATGTTGATGGTGAATAGCCATTTGGTTCTTCGGTTCAGTTCGGTTCTTAAAAACTAGTAACCATTTGGAACCGATGAAAATTCGGTTCAGTTTGGTATGGTTATTTGATTTTGGAACCGAAAAAACCCAAAAATACCCGAATTTTTCGGTTCCATTCGGTTCTCGGGTATTAATCGAACCAAACCGAGAACCGATCGGTTATCAAATTTAGAACCGATCGGTTTTTATGTAGGAACCGAAACCGAACCAAATTTCTTATTTCGGCTTGGTTCGGTTCGATTCTTCGGTTCCGGTTTAAATGCCCAGGGCTAATGGTGATGGTGAAGATCACCATATGCGATAGCCCTTCAAGGATTTAGGGTTTGAAAAGGCATATAAATTTAGAGCTATCTTTATTCTTTATGATTTTGAATTGTCTCTGAACTTGAGTTTTATATATAGAGTTAAATTATGCTAATGGAGTTGAAGAAAAAAACCTTCCATTACAAAGAAAATAAACAAGCATCGATCAACGGAGCAAACTGAATATAGAAATATAACTAACCGTAGTTCATCTCCTTGAGTGTTCCAATAATTTACATGCACGTATCAAAACATATCCCCCAAATTATAACTCCCAAGTCTTAACATAACGACAACACACACAGATATCATCACAAAGACTCGTTTGTAAAAGGGATCTCTTGGAACTTAAACGAAGCATTACCCGCATTTTCGCGTTCAAACCTAAAGACATCCTCATCCGGTAATGGCATCACCTGTCTGTCCCCGACTTGTCGCGGTGGTAAAACCTCACTACGCCGTGGGAACTCCGTGGAATCAAGCATTTCGTTACTAAACAACAAGTGAGTCCCACCGCTGCTACTCCTGGGAGGCGAGGAGAAATCTGCGGTGGCAGAGGAGTCCCAGAGGAAGACGTGAAGGCCTATGTGGACTTTGGCGTGGCGGTGCAGTGACAGTTTCTGGCTGATCGAAACGGTGTCGTAGCAGCGAATTGCTCCTGTGGATGAGACCATCCAAGGCAATACCTTTTGGTTACCGACACGAGAAACCACTAGACGACGTGATGTCTTTGCTGCTTCTCTGTACAATAAACTCAGGCCGGATCTTGCAGCCGGTGCACTCTCGTCTTCGTGGTCCGTCACTGATGAGACGTAAATGAAACCCTGTCCAAGAAATGTTAAATTCAAAATGTTAAAAAGTTTTGTTTGAATTCCGGATGAGAAATCGCGTAAACAGAATTGAATAATGGGAATGGAAAATTTCTGCAAGTATAATAATATTCTAAAACGTGTCTCTAATTACAAATGAATATACAATAATATATCTTTGATTTATAGGATGTTTTATGATTAAATGATTGTATAATTTCATAAAAATTAATGTTTTGGACTAAAATTTTTGTTTCATAAAGACTGGTGTTTTGCTAATTCATATGGTAAAATTATTTTATTTCCAAATACAGTTTATAAAACTATAGTTTTTTAGTTGTAAAGCAAAATCGTATGTACATGTGTGAAAACATCTAATTTCATGAAAAAACAAAAAATCCTATGTGTGAAAACATCGAAAAGTCATAACTTAATAAAACGGAAAACATGATTTTTTCTGGTAAATTTGTCTCAACAATTTGAAAATGTCTCACAAAAATTTACAAAAGAAAAAAACATGATTTGAATTGTAGTCCCTAGTGAAACATAAATTCATATAGATATTTACCTCTTCAGTGCGGCTAATGGAGAAGCCAAGTTTGGTATCGTCATCTTTGAGTTTGATTTCGAGTGGGAACTCAACACCAAGAGGAGCATACCAAAGCCTAACCGCTCTCACCACACCAATATCAACTCCATGATAATCCTCAAACCCATAGAGACTCGCGTTTGCAAGATTCGACAAATCCGAAAGTGACGTCGTATTAACCGTCGCCGACGCTGTTTCTCCCGATATCTTTTCCATGTAAAAAAAAAAAAAAAAACAATCAACATTTTTCATATTCAAATTCTCTACACAAAATATAAAAATATTTACACAAAACTACAATCTCTAACCTTAGTGAGCAAAGATTCAGTCTGAATATTCATAAAGACAATAGGAACACCATTAGCTTGTGAACAACTTAGCCAAGCATTAGCACGAGCAAGTGTGTCTTCCAAGTCATTGTACCGAGAACCTGCCCTTCCATAAGCTAAAATTTTCGAAACATAAGTCACTATCCACAGAGGTTATTAAAATGAATGTTTTGACTAACAATTGTTTATTACCAGAAGCTTTGGGAAGAAAAAGAATAGATAGGAAATTGCTGGAACCGGAGATTGGTAAAGCTTCTTGCATTCGTCTTTCCCATGGATATGAAACGTAACCATCTTGAAGCTTTGCTCTTACTAATGCTTCCACCATTCTTGATCCTCTTGACTCTGCACATTGTTTAACATAATGGGGATGTAGCTCAGATGGTAGAGCGCTCGCTTAGCATGCGAGAGGTACGGGGATCGATACCCCGCATCTCCACATTTACTTTTTCTATTTTTTTAATCATATATTAAAAAAAATCATTTAAAAACATTCTTATTTTGTATAATATTCTTTCGTTTCAAAATAGTAAGATTCTTGGTTTAAGCGAATAAACAGCCATACTTTATAATTAATCATCAAAATAATTAACTCTAAAGTGTATAAATAAATGAAATAAATCGATGTTTTGCAAGACACAAAAAAAATGCTCCTTCTATTTCAAAATATTATCATTTTATTATGAAAATTTAAAACTGAAACTCTGTTTTATCTTGATCAACGACAAATTCGTAAAATTTACCTTAAAAATAAAATAAAATAAAAATCGCACTTATTAATAAAAACAGCAATAAATGATGATTTCACCAACTGAGAAACACGATGCAAAGCAAGACGTCAACACGTAAGGCAGAAAAGTCAACAAAAAAAGATATTTAACCGACCGAGTTAACTCACCTTGCAAACCGAGACAATCCGACTCAGTCCGATCCGAGAATCCAACAGTATAATTCGGGTCATCAATGGATCTAAGCATGTACTGTCTCTTACCGGCGGATTCATTAGGAACAATACAAGCAGATAGATCGGAGAAATCATCGGAGCCACGACGAACTCGGACAACGATTGAAGTTTCTTTATTCCTAAAAGAATTGTGTAGAACCTTTTGAAGCCAAGCTTTACCTCCTTTAAACGGAGCTTTGAACATGGCTGAACCGGGTCCTGACCCGATCCGGATCTCTTCTACTATGTCTCCGGTTTGAAGCATATCGCCGCTCCATTCTTCGCTTTTGGAGCTTCCTTTTAGACAGTCTATGGAAAGGACCACGGTGTTTCCGGGTCGGATCGTGGATTCGGGTTGGTGTGTACGATCCATAGAAATAGAGAGAGAGAGACTCTGTAAAATTTCTAAATTGTGAAAGTGATTCTTATATACACGGAATCTTTGAGAGAGTATATGTATACAAAAGTCGTCTTGGCTCTGATTTTATTCGTTTACTAGATATTAGGATAATTTTAAATCTTAAACAACAACACTTGTCAAGGAACTAAAGCTTTACAATTTTAAATTTGTGTTTTTAGAATTATAATTAATCACAGAACATAATTAATCATTAGAACACATCTTACTAGTAGAAAAAATCTTACTTAATATCAAATATTTTAATTGTAAATTAAAAAAAGAATCAAAGACAGCGAACTTTTTTTTTTTTTTTTTTTTTCTATTCTCACTCCCAATCATATTTGAAATCAATTTCTCTAGTCTCTATTTTTCCTCCGATAAAAGACAAGATAAAATGATAACATGTTAAAATAATTGTGATAATGGAGTAAATGATAGTAACATATAGGTAGGCCCAGCTTAGAGGGTGTGTTCATACTGCATTTGCACAGCCCAGGGTCCACTATTTTTTTTTGTCAGTTTTCTTTAAGTAATTAGGGTCTTGTTTTCTTTAAAAAGTTATATAAAAAGGCCCAAATCTTAACATATAATATATAAACGTGTTTTTTCTTCTTTTTGTTTCAACTGTTTTGATTTTGTGTTGGCATTAAACTTTGAAACTAAACTAGAAATGTCCCGTGCTATTGCACGGGATAATTTTTCTCTTGTTAAGATTTGATATTATAATATTTTTTATAGATTATAAATTAATAAGATAAATACTAAATATATGTAAATATATATAGATAAATTTTGGATAATGTATTAGCAAATATTTTATATAATTTTTTTCATAAATATAAAATATTCAATAGAATATCTCCTATAAATATAGATTTTTGTATCCATAAATATAAGATTTTAATTGGTCACCACAAATATAGGATTTTAATTAGTTACCATAAATATTGATTTTAATTAGTTACCATAAATATTTGATTTTAATTAAATAATCACATAATAACTAATGACTAAAATATCTTTTATGAGAAATTAAATTTTGTTCTTTGATGTAATGGCAATGTGATGTAAATATTTACACTTTTTAATATTTATTTATAAATGTACTCCCCAAATAATATATAAAAGATAACTACTACTCCTTGCTTGACCAAAAAAAAAATAACTACTACTCCTTCTGTTCTTAATTAAACATATTAAACAAAATTCATAAAAATTGTTTTTATTTTTTATTTTTTTCTATATATTTTTATCAGTTATTGATGATGCATTGTAAATTAAAAAAAAAAAATATATTATTGGTTTAGAGTTATAGAAAATTGTAAATCATAAAAAACAATGCATTTATAATCAACTTCTAATATGTTTTTAATATATGTGAAAAGCCTAAATTTTAGCTAATCAACAAATCTGAAGAAGTAATATCGTAACTCATGTGAACGTCTTAATGTGTGAATATTAATTTAGGGATTTAAACCACAACGCTTCTTAGTTTTTTTGTGGGTTTTTAGAAGTGATTGCATTTCTTGGGGTTTTATCTTTTTTTTTTGTCAATAATGTATATTAATTAATTAAAACGATTTGGAAATTCAAACCGAAAGAACATAGTTTACAAAAGTAACTAGGTTTTATCGTCTTTTGTTTTGCATTTTGTATTTGTTTAACCTTATGAATTTATGTAATATTTGGAGATGTTTTGTTGTCTGCTGACTTAATTTCCAAAGCTTTAATTATTTGCCGTAAGTGTTATAATTTTCCAATATATTTCTATAATATATATACTTTTAGATGACAAAACAAAAACCATTAACGCAATTAATGTGTACTATCAAAGCCAAAGAGAATATGTCAATCTCGATGTTGACTTATTGTAAAATGAAGGGAAGAATTTTAAAAGGCAGAGTGAAAACATGAAAACCATTTCTATTTAACAATATAGGAGAAAATAAATTAGGTCTCGGCATTCACTTTCTTTTTGACTTTTTGAATTTTATATTTTGTGATAAACTTTTCACATGTTCTGTATTTTGTAATTTATCAGCCTCTTAGAAATGCGACTCTACTAGCAAAAAAATCTACTTTTCCCTAACCAAACCAAAACAAACCATTATAATTTGTTAAACAAGGAACAATGCTCCACTAAATGGGCCGTGTTGGGTTATTATTCCCATCTTTAAGGCCATATAAAAAAGCTTATGATGATGAAATGAAAACGACATCGTTCGATAAGCTTCATCCTCCACGAGTCTCCTCCCTCCTTTCCCAATTTGACGTTCTTTCATTTTTTCCCGTTATCCAGACACTATCGCGAAAATGGCGGCTCACTCTTCTTGCAACTTTACTTTGGCGAATCCGATAATCTCACAAACCGATTCGTTCTCTAAACAGAAACTATCTGTTCCATTATACTTCCTTTCTACAAGAAACCCTCTAAAATCTTTGACGAATCCATGGTTAGGCGTTGTTGATTCATCCCTCTCTATCAACTCTCCTGTCTCCGCTCTTCAAACTAATCGCCGCAGAATCCATAAATCCGTCATTTCCAGCTTACCCACTGCGTAAATTTCACGAATTTTGATCTTATTTTAGTCCGCTAAATTCTAACGTTATGTGATCGAATTTTGCCATTTTGGGTTGATTTTGATCAATTACGTGCTCGAATTTGTTTCAGGAATCCGGATTTAGGGGTTTCTGATGCGAAAAAGCCCAAGTATGTGTTGTTTCTTTTAGACCTAAGTAGTGAGGATTGAAATGCTTGCTATTGGATTTGAAGTTCCTGATTTGATTTAGGGTAATGGAAATAATGTAGATGGTCATGGAGAGCAATTAAATCATTTGCAATGGGAGAGCTTGAAGCTAGGAAGCTCAAGTATCCACATACTGGAACTGAAGCACTTCTCATGGGTATTTTGATTGAAGGTACTTTACTTACATTTGGTTTATTTGCAATCAAAACCAATACTGAATTTGTGTTTTTTCATTGACATGATACAAAAGCTTCATTAGGATCTTGGTACTGTGATATGTTGGAATAAGAGAGTGTTTAACATTTGATGGGCAGGAACTAGTTTTACTTCAAAGTTTTTGCGGGCAAATAAGATCACGCTTTACAAAGTTCGTGAAGAAACGATCAAGTTACTAGGAAAGGCAGATTTGTATTTCTTCAGCCCCGAACATCCTCCTTTAACCGAAGATGCCCAACGGCCGCTTGATTCCGCTCTGGATCAGAATCGTAAAGCAGGTTTGTCTCCGTTTTAAATCAACTTGTCTCTATAACTTTGTGAATCTCATCTTCTGAGATATGGTGATAAATGTTGTCATGAGAGCAACATTACTTGGAAAAATAGTTTATATCGATCAAGAGACGAATTTTCTGCTAATTTCTTACCTTACGCGCAAATTTTCATGTCTGTTAGATTTGGTTATATAATGTTCCAGTATTTACATATGGGGATAAAAAAATGTCTTCATGAGAGCAACATTACTTGGAGAACAGTTTAAACTGATTGTAAATCTCATCTTCTGCCAGCTGAATTGTATGGTGATAAATGTCGTCATGAGAGCATCATTACTTGGAGAAAAGTTTATATCGATCAAGAGATGAATTTTCTGTTAATTTCTTAGCGTACTCGGAAGTTTTCATGTCGTTGGCTATTAATATTGAGGAAGAGAGATAGCTTTGGTTATAAAATGTACCAGTATATGCATATGAATAGTTTGATTTTAAGACAGAATCTTAAGCACCATTGTTTCACTGGTTACTGTTACAGGTGGTATCGGGGAAGTAATGCCAGCACATATACTACTGGGAATCTGGTCTGAAGTTGAATCTCCAGGTCACAAGATACTGGCAACTCTTGGTTTCACAGATGAAAAATCTAAAGAGTTAGAGTCCTTTGCCTCTGAATCTGGATTTGTAGATGAATAGTATAGTACATCTATCATTTCTCCATAATGCAAAATCTCCAAATTCATAGTTGCAGTTTGCAATAATATTTTCTTATGTGTTCACCCTTGCTGATTCTTATTTTCAGTTCTTTGCTTTGCCGTAAAGACTTACAGCTTTTCCACAGAAATTACTAACACTGGATCCTTAAGCTTTACTTGTTATATAGCTTCTGGACTTTAATTGTCATTGGCTTTTCTTTCCCCAAGCTGGATTTTTTTTTTTTAATCTAGAGGAAAAACAAATTTACAATGTAATGCAACTAAACCCTAGATCTCGATTAAGAACGGATCAAGCCCTTCTCTAGCCTTGAACGCCGAACTTGCACACATACCGAGCAATGGCTTAAACAAGAGATGGTAATATCGTTAAGACTCATATTAATTGGGATTTGAAGAGAAATAGAAATTTCAGTGAAATGGAATGGAGACTTGGTGATCAAGAAGGAAAGGAAGTTCTATTGAAATATAAAAGTTTTGGTGAACAAGAAGATTAAGAAGAATACAAATTTTGAGATTTAGAAAATAGAGAAATACATGAGTTTTCTATTTAAGTAAAATAAAACTGTTTGGAATTAAGAAATAAAATATATATTTTTATTGAAGCTGTTCAAGATTACATCGTGATTGGTTATATAGTGAAGTGTAGATAGTAGGTTGCTCTATAAAGTTTCCTTGGGATTTATTTGCACTAGGTTCAATAAACGTGCGCATTGAAGCGTATGGTCAAGATGGTCAAGATCGAAATGGCTTGAACCGAAGTTTCACAACTTTCCCCGTTAACAACACCAAGTACTCATAGGTCATAGCCACCACCATTTGAAGTTATCGGTTTAGCTCATAATAATATTTTTTTTGTCCTCTTTGACTGTATGAATGTTTGTACTATGACATGGTACATTATCAATAAGTAGTCACTGATTTGAGAAGACTACGAGCTGGAACTTATCTACTACAATTGTTATGAAATAAAGAATCATTAGTTTATGATCTCCAGGGAAGAATATTAAAAATGTACTACGACATATTTCAGGATTCTTAAAATAATAGTCTATATTTAATACTAATTTTTTTGAAGGTCACTATATTTTAAAAACCAATCAAATACTCTAATTTGTAAATTCTATATTTTAAAACCTTAACCGAAATCTTAAATCCTGATCTAAGAAAATTAAATTCTGAATTATATACACAAAACATTTTTTTTTTTGTCAACGATGAATTAAAAACTAAAACGGTTCATAGATTCAAATCGGCGGAACAATGTTTACATAACAAACTTCCTGTGAAAGAACTCTACCACTACGAGCTAAGTTATATACACTAAACCTTAAACCTGAAAATGGTGTATTTTCTTAATTATAATGTTAGCCTATTGGTTTAATTTAGACTTTAAAAAACTAGATTTAATTAGACTTAAGAAGTTAGCACCATGGGGAAGACAATCCAAAAATTTATTTTTAATGTTTGGCGATGAAAATCCACAAAGATTCTGAATTGATGAACTTCGAGCAAAAATATTAACTATATAGTTTGACCCTGAAAGAGCTCCTGAAAGGTTGGACGATTAACTTGTAATATTTGTTCGTACCAAAGTCATTTATTATTTTAGTTCAGAGACCTAATACCTAAGATTTTATTATTTTAGTTCAAATACCTAAGAATTGTTAACGATTTCCTTCGGGCATTCATATTGTTAATAACTTTATATGTACGAGATTGTTATTTCATCAATGTAGAAATATTGTTTATTAAAGAATTCTCTCAAGACTACGATTATATATACATATATATATATATATATAATGTGGAAAAACCTGTAAAATATAAATATAAGGTGGAGTAATAGTACTTTTAACAAAATTTAGGTAATCTATTACAAATGATTATAATTACCGATAATACACATGATCACGTTGGATATTTCCATGACAAATAGTTTTACCATGTACTAGTCAGTATGTATACATTGAAATATGATAAACGGTTATACTTCCACCATATTTATGATGGACAGTTTTACTTATGATACACATACGATTTTACGGTATGTTTGAACATCCAATAAGGCGATAAATTTGCATCCATAATTAGCAAAAAAAAAGACTCAAGAAAATCAAACCTTAAATTTGATGTAAACTAAGAGAATTTCACTTCTATTTTAAACTTGAAAATATATCATTTAATAAATACTAAATATTTATATTGTGTAAATGGGTTAGAAAAATAAAACTTTACAACAAAAATTTTAAAATTCTATAGACAAAAACTAAATCAATTAAACTGTATTTCTGCAACGTTTATGAAAAAAAAGAACAGACAAGAAAATATTTTAAAAACTCTCTAAAAGATATTGATCAATATTCCCTTTTTTTAGAAATCCCAAAAAGATATAACCATGTGTATTTCATATACACAAACGTAAGACAATCAACTAATTTCTTTTTTTTCATCACTTTATACAAAGCACATCATCACCACATTGTTTATTTGTTTATATTCGTCGCTTTATTTTCTGAATATGTATACTAGAGATTTATTTTGTAAAATGTTGTTATATTTTCAGCTTGTTTACCATTTATGATGGTATTAGTCCCTCGTCCTTTATGTTGGTTGAGGTAAAACATCAACTTTCGTTAAATACTTCTAATGCATGATGACCATATTGTATATTCTAACAAAATTCTGATTTTCTATATGCTTTGATATGATATTAGTCTAATTTCGACTCATAATCTACACAGCTATAAAAAAAAATTCGGATTCTTTTTATATTTTGATATAACAAAACAAAAATTATTCAAAATTAGTGAAATCCCTTAAAGTATGTATAACACAACAAAAAATATTTACACCCTAAAATTTGATATCATCAGACGTTATTAAATTTTGTTTTGCACGTATACACGTATATATAGCAATATCAAAACTGAAATTCATAAGATATAGTATCACCGAAGTAATAGTATGAAATTAAGAAGACATAATTAATTAATCACGAGATTCCTCATGGATAGAAGAACCGTTGATATGGTATCATGTCATGCGAGTTATTTTTAGGTTTAGCTTTGTCATTTAGCTCAATTTTGTCTCGACTTTCAAGTCTCAACAATGCCGTCTTAAAGCTCCACTAATTGTCACTTAATTATTATTTAACTCACATGACCCCACCACTTTGACATTAATCTCCTATTATCACGACTTTTTATGAATACTAGTGTGTCCAATCCAGCTTTTGATTAGGAGTTTTTTCCCAACGATTAGGCTATAATTCAACTTTAGGGTTTTGGATATTTGTTAAACAGTTAGTTTTGGTGGTCAGAATTATTAAACAGATTAAAAACGGATCAGTTTAAACTAATTCTAGTGTGCTTTGGTTGATACTGAGTGTTTTGGGTAACATGATATTCAGTTTGCAAAGACTTAAAAAAATATATATATAAAAAGGACCTGCAAATAAAGTTAAATTCTGGGACGTCAAATTTTCTTTTTTGGTTGGGCTCCATTTGCATAAGTTTCAAATATACATTTATTTTGTTTTTCAGTTTTCAGATAAAACTTTCTTTAATATAGAAGAAATAAAATAAGAATGCCTAAATAAAAAGACATCAAAAATCTTACAAACTTAAACGCCATATTTTGGAAAAAATGAATTTACATTGTTTTTTTTTTGTCGACGAATTTTACATTGTTTATAATCACAAATATATTATTTTAGCTTATAGTATTTATTGTGGATTAATTCACCAATATATTATTTACATCAACATTTGTTAATCAGTAGAAAATACATTTATTTACATTTGGCTGGGAGGGGACCATAAATTGAATTCGTGAGGAAAGCAGAAGCACGATAAGATTCGAGGCAATTAGGTGCCATCCACATGGGGACTTAATTTGAATTATTTAATTAATCAGCTTAATCTACCAACTTCTTTCTTTATTTAATTATTTTATCCAAGTTGTGCTCATACAATTGTTTACATATTCAATTTGTCATAGACTTTTTTTGTTCCAAGGTGATAGGTTCATTTATTTGTTTAACTTATTTTTAAAGATATGTGACATAATCTATATTTTCTTTGTGGGCAAAAAAAATTAGGTTTATAGTTTTAATTAACATCACAATTTTTTGATGCTTTACAAGCTTGCATCCCTTTGGCCTTTTACCAATGTAATGTCTGTCTTTGCCTTTACTCCTTTTTTGTCTTCATCACGAATTTAACTTTGACAACGCATGATCTGAAAGTTTTTTTTAGCAATTTTTTTCAATCTAAAATGCATTAGCATTTTTATTATTGTTAAAGTTAATTATACCAATAAAAAAGAATATTCGATTTTCAAATAATTTCACTATTTTACATTTCTACTAGTGATCTCGTATATTATATATATTGTAGAATAATGACGATCAGAAATACCTTAGAGTAATTTTTATTAGATTTTTTGAATGTATTTAAGAAGTATGAAAATGACAAATTCATAAAATAAGAGCATAGCCAATAAGAGCATAGCCAATATTTAACACAATTTGACGGGTTTTTTTTTTCTCTCCAACAACTCGAGTATTATATATGTTCATGTTATATATTAAGATATATAATTATTATTTATAAAATATAGATATTGTTTCCAAACAAAACCACAAACATACATGATAATAACATGTTACCTTACCATATAACGCATTGTGATCTTAAGAAAACAATTTTGGGCCAAATGCTTGTTATTTCATTTAGAAAACGTTAGAAGATAGTCTCTTTTGGTTATCTGTGCCTTTTTTTAGTTAGCAATTAATTTTTTATTTAAAACTAGAAGTGACTAGCTTTTTCAAAATTTTATGGTAAAATTTTTTAACGATATTTTTATTAAGTTTTGTTGAAAAATGATTGGTGACATGTAAATAGTTATAAACATTTTAATAGTTAACCCCATGTACTATTGGAAACGACGGAAACCATTAACTTGATTTGAAAAGTTCGAAATTTTTCCTATAGTTTTTGTAAGTTTTTTTTTAAAAAAAAAATTCTAATGAAAAAGACAAAATGTGCTGAAAAACTTTCTGACCAATTTACAAAAACTTACAAAAAATAAATATCAAGTTTCTTATGACACATCACAAAAATCATGTGATGAAAAATGCGTTCGATATGATGAATAATTTGCCCCTAAGAATTTAACAAACCATTTTAATAATGGAAAAGTGAGAAAATGTTATTTTCGGCTATACTTTTTAGATACTCCTTTAATCTATTTAGTTTATTAGAGTATGTCATATAATAAAAATAGTTTAACCGAACTTTGGGATAGTGACATACAAGATGATTAGAACATCATATTGATATATTATAGAAAGTATGATGTCAAATGTTTTTAACAATACTCATACTTTAACAAAATTTAAACATAAACTACTAAATTATTAATCTAATCAATTAGCAATCCGTAAAATTCGGGATTGAAAGCAAGCTGTCCTCTCTTTTTGCGAGCTTCTGAGCTCAAACGCTGGTCTGATCAAATTCATGCCTTTTGAGGATAATTTTTAGAAATTACAAAGTGACCTCATTTCCCAAAACCTTAATTAATTCTGTTATTTGTAAGATAATAATCACATTTCAAATATGACGTAACGTAATAAATAGTTTTATCTTTGTATTGGGATCAATAATCGTTATCAAACCAACTAATTGTTGGTTTACACAAAACAAAATTTGGCATCTCTTTTGAGAATAATAATACAGTATTTGCTAACAGTTATATATGGAGAACAAATTAAGTAAAAACTGAAAAGATTGATACATATATAATACAGTAATAATAATTGATACGTCGTATGCATATACATGGTTTGGTAAGGAAACGATGGAATATGGTAAACAATATATATATAAAAGAGTATTTGCATGATAATCATAAATTGTTTTTAAAAAATAATTGTAAAACAAATGACAGTTCAATTTTATTAATTATATATTCTTAACACGTGCATGATATATAAGTATATAACTAACTTTTCACAATATACGAAAATGATAATTTTTGCTATATGCATGGTAATATAACAAGGGAATATCACAAAATTAAATATATAATAAGGGAACCACATTCTTAAAATTCAAAAAAGTGAAAAAGGTAAAACCATTTATCAACTATCACTATTTTTTTGGTTGTTTGTGTTAAACTTCGTAAATAAATTTTATTTCAAAAAGATTATATATAAGGGAGCGATTGATTAATTGTATGCTTTTTTTTTTTTTGGATTCGAACAAATGTTTTTAACATGAGTTGGGAATAGAACTTATGAGTCATATTTGAGATTAGATATCAATCTAATAAAGTCAAACATCAACAGCAACTTCCTCGTTTGGTGAAACTGTGTTCTCGTATCAACTTGCTTTTCTTGCAACCAACTATGATCTCATATAAGCTGGTCCAGGTAATCAATAAATTAATTTATTTTAATAAAAATACATAAGGACAATGTATACTTCGAATAATGATAATGTATTAAAAATAACTTAAATGTATTTCATGAAATAAACCATCTTCATTTTTTTCTCGTTTTCATGTGAATATTTAACTACCCAATTATCAGTGGTGAATCTAGAATATATTTATACTGGGGTCAACATATTATATGAAGAGAAAAAGAGAGATTTAAACCTATGTTAATGGGTCAACCTAAGAAATTTTAACCATGTTCTCTAATTTATTCTTAATTTTTAATTGCAAATCAGTTAAAATATAGAAGTTATTGGGGTCAAGAGACTCCCATTCCCACCAACCTAGCTCCGACATTGCCAACTATGATAAAATGTGTTTACGGAATATATTATTTAATGGAAAATTTACTGATGATCAAATGTGTTTAAGGAGTATATTATCTATGTACAAATTGTGATAGCTTAACCATTTAAAATAATAGTGAAATCCAAATTATTCTAGTGGTTAGCCAAAGGTTTAGTGTTTGTACGCGAGATTTAGAGTTCAATTACCATAAATCTTTACTTAATTATTAATAGAGTATGGAAATAAATTTACGGAAAATCTCCAACGTAATGTAAATAGAATTGTCTATAATGATTTTATGTGTTAAGCATAAAACTATCTATCATGAATGGGAAAAACGGCCAAAATCAACCCAAACTATTTGCGATACGTTTTTTCATACCTGAACTATGACATCCGGTATTTTCATATATGAACCATCAATTATTTCAAATTTCATATCTGAACTACATTAATTTACCCGATTCATACAAATCACTTAACGACGTTAATTAGTCGTCTAACGGTGTTGACTCAGCTGCCAACGTGGCAGAGAAAAATGTCAAAATCAATCCAGACTATTTGCAATACGCTTTTTCATAACTGAACTATGACACCCACTATTTTCATACCTGAACCATCAATTATTTCAAATTTTAATCCTGAACTATGTTAATTTAGCCGATTCATACAAATTACTTAACGACGTTAATTAGTCATCTAACGGTGCTGACTCAGCCGCTAACGTGGCACGACACCGTGAAACGACATTAATTTGGGCGAGCTCTTTCGATATAGAATCGAAGAACCCAAAATCCAGAATCGAAGAACCCATAATCGAAAAACCCAGAATCGAAGAATCAAGAACCCAGAATATAAAGAGTTCGTCCAAAATCGAAAGAGCTAGTTCAAATTTCTGATTTCTCTCGATTGAAAAAAATCAGAAATCAGAAATTTGGGCGAGCTCTATCGATTCTGGGTTTTTCGATTATGGGTTCTTCGATTCTGGATTCTGGGTTCTTCGATTCAAAATCAAAAGAGCTCGCCCAAATTAACATCGTTTCACGGTGTCGTGCCATGTTGGCGGCTGTGTCAGCACCGTTAGACGACTAATTAACGTCGTTAAGTAATTTGTATGAATCGGCTAAATTAACATAGTTCAGGATTAAAATTTAAATTAATTAATGGTTTATATATGAAAATGTCAGGTGTCATAGTTCAGGTATGAAAAAGCATATCGCAAATAGTCTGGATTGATTTTGGTCTTTTTCGCTGTCACGTTGGCGGCTGAGTCAGCACCGTTACACGACTAATTAACGTCGTTAAGTGATTTGTATGAATCGGCTAAATTAACGTAATTCAGGTATGAAATTTGAAATAATTGATGGTTCAAGTATAAAAATGCCGGATGTCATAGTTCAGATATGAAAAAGCGTATCGCAAATAGTTTGAGTTGATTTTGGCCGTTTTCCCATCATGAATGTGTTGTATGTGTTGTAAAAACGTATATTGTAGATGTTTATTATGTGCGTAGAATTATCGGTTTTATAGTTGTCTTGTGAACTATTTTATGTGTTTTAAGTGTTGTAAAAAGTAAAATTCAAATGTCATGAATGACAAAGGCATAATTTATAATACAATAAAAATAGTTTTTTTCTTTCTAATAATGATATAATAAGACGAATCAATACATTTAAAATAATACGGTTTGGTAGTTCAATATTGGAGTTTTATTTGAGTACTATTGTGCTATGATCTATATCTTTTGAAGACGTACGATCCGAGGTATTCTATTGAAAACTTAAAACATCTTAGATATTAAGGTTTTGTATATTTGGTACATTAACCACATTTGATACAGTATGAACATGGTATACAGCATTTAAAAACATGAGGCATAAAACTTGTACACCAAATAGACCAGTCTTGTTCTACGTCCAAAAAGAATACTAGATAGATTTAGTTATTCTAAAAGTTGCACAAATTAATAGAAACTAAATGATTTTTCAGCAATTTTCATTAATCAATATTTTTAACGATAGATAAATTATAAAACAAAAACATATATATACACTTTGAACGTTCCGTTGCTAATCCAAAATGCAAAACGAGAGGAAGGAGAAGGGCACGTGGAGAAGGAAAGAGCATGAGAGCCGACAAAGAGCATCTTTTAAGACATGGGTTTGCGTCCACAAGAGTCATGCCACTGCCTCTCCGATCCTCTCTCTCCCTCTCTCTTTCTGCACATTCAATTCAACAATCTCTTGTCTCTCTCTCTCGTGCTTTCTCCCTTTGGGTTTGAGATTTGTCAGCGCCTTCTTCGCGTCTTCTTATTACTTCACTCTCTCCAATGCCATATCCACACATCGTATCCTCTATCTTTTTCTTAATATAGTATATTATAAAATAACATTTATCTACTTTATATATTGATCATGCGCTTGAAATTCAATAGTATTTATTAAAACAGTTTTAACTATATATCTCTTTTCTTAGTACTTAGCGATGGCCATATCCTGCATTGCCCTAGAAGTTAGAAGATTCTTATTTTTATAGAGAAACACTTACATGTGCATACATATATATGTGTGTGAACATATACACCTATAGGTGTAATTATTATACAGGTTGTAAATATAAAAATTGGTGCTAAAAAGTTATGAAAATTGATTTAAACTATTTTCATATATGAATTTTAGGATTACCAATCGTTAACATTGAGAGTAGAATAACTATATGATAAATAGTTTTTAGTATATCAGTACCATTACAATAACATAATTAGGAAGAAAAAAACACATGGTGATCTATCGAATAAGTACGTCTTTGCTAGTATTCAGAAATAACGAACAACCCATTATGTAAGAGTAAAATCTACTAATCGAAAATGAGCCTAAGTAAATAAGATCGTTAACGCAAATGAGAGCGACTGAAACGTTAAACAAAGAAAAAATGGCGTAGAGGTGGGGACCAAAGCACCGCCTAAAACATGAAAATGATGTCATTGTCATAAGCACAAGAAAAAAACAAAAGCTATACATCTCTCTTCTCTTCCCCCTCTCTTTCTCTTTCTTCCTAACCCTAATTATATTTACCAATCACCAACCAAAGCAAATTAAGCAGACAACCCCCACAGACACCTCAAAACCCCAACACATCTCAAATAAACTAAAAAGGAAAATTACAAAAGAAACAGTGAGAAATAAAAACCTACCAAAAGCCCTTTTCACTTCCTCCCAAGTACAACTCAAATCAGAAGAGAAGCTATAAACAAATCTAGAGATAAGAGAATAAGAAGACAAGAGAGAGAGAGAGAAAACCTTACCAAATCAATCAAAGAATAAGATGAAGAAGAAAAATCCAGCTTGATATTTGTTGTGAAACATTATTATTCTTTTCCTCTCCTACCTAGAGTCTCTCCTAGGTCAAATCATCAAAATCAATTCTCATCTCTCCCCCACTGATCAATCTCAACATAGAATGGATCCAGTTCAATCTCATGGATCACAAAGCTCTCTCCCTCCTCCTTTCCACGCTAGAGACTTCCAGTTACATCTTCAACAACAACAACAGTTCTTTCTCCACCATCATCAGCAGCCGCAAAGGAACCCTGATCAAGATCACGAGCAGCAAGGAGGGTCAATATTGAATCGATCGATCAAGATGGATCGTGAAGAGACAAGCGATAACATGGACAACATCGCTAATAACAACAGTGGTAGCGAAGGTAAAGAGATGAGTTTACATGGCGGAGAAGGAGGAAGCGGCGGTGGTGGAGGAAGCGGAGAACAGATGACAAGAAGGCCGAGAGGAAGACCAGCAGGATCGAAGAACAAACCTAAAGCTCCAATAATCATAACAAGAGACAGCGCAAACGCGCTTCGAACTCACGTCATGGAGATCGGAGACGGATGTGACATAGTTGACTGTATGGCTACGTTCGCGAGACGCCGCCAAAGAGGCGTTTGCGTTATGAGCGGTACAGGAAATGTTACTAACGTCACGATACGTCAGCCTGGATCGCCAGCTGGCTCGGTGGTAAGCCTCCATGGCCGGTTCGAAATCCTCTCTCTTTCCGGATCTTTCTTGCCTCCGCCTGCACCACCTGCAGCCACCGGACTAAGCGTTTACCTAGCCGGAGGACAAGGGCAAGTGGTTGGAGGCAGTGTGGTAGGACCTTTGTTGTGTTCGGGTCCTGTGGTGGTTATGGCGGCGTCTTTTAGCAATGCGGCGTACGAGAGGCTACCTTTGGAAGAAGATGAAATGCAGACGCCAGTCCACGGAGGCGGCGGAGGAGGAGGAGGAGGTGGTGGAATGGGATCTCCACCAATGATGGGGCAGCAACAAGCTATGGAAGCTATGGCGGCGGCTCAAGGACTACCACCGAATCTTCTTGGTTCGGTTCAGTTGCCGCCGCCACAGCAGAATGATCAGCAGTACTGGTCTACGGGTCGGCCACCGTATTGATTAGATTGCTACTATTATATATATAATTCAGACATGAATCGAATATATAGAGCTATGTACTTATATATATGTACCTATTTACTAATAGATCTTACATATATATAAAGCAAGCTAACATGGAATGATTAAAGGGAGGTGTACGAAGTATGATGAGAAAATGAAGACGGCGATGATGAAGAAGCCTTTCCGATGGGTTTGTGGATCAAAAATTCAGTAGATGTTTCAGGTTTTTCTTTGTTTAATATCTTTTTTTTTTTTGGGTTCGTTTTAGTTGTAGATCTTTTTTTCTTTAATGTTTGATTTTGTGAGGTTTAAGTTGTTCTTTACTTTATTGAGATCGATTTCTTTGATGAATTTGAATTTGAATTATGTTCGGTTTGTTTTCCTTGTTTACAAGAATTACTAATCCAAATTAAACTATTTCTGGTTCTGCGTTATTCTATTAACTATTGTAATTCAGCTCCCATAGATTTTTTTTCATCGAACATCTTATTGTATTTTCATATAAGATCATCTTCTCCCATTTCCAAGTTAAATATGGGATATATATATATATATATATATCTTTTCTTTGTTGCTATGATATATATAAGTTTTAAGTAACTTCATTTACAAGGATAAAACAAACCAAAAATTATGCAAATTTTACGTTGAAATATGTACGTAAAACAAAATCATAAAACAAAGTTCTCAATTTATTCTATAAAAGAAATAGTATGTTTATAGATATTAGGAGGGGCGGAAATATGTTGTTTACGGAGGGGGTAATTTTCACACACAACTACATATGGTAAGTGTGTTGTTTTAGAAATATGTTGTTTACAGAGAGAAGACGGCCAAAATAGATCTGCACAATTTAGTTTTATATTTTTTTCATATCCTAATTATGGTACCATGCATTTATCAACATAAACTAACAAAAAATTTCAAGTTCCACACCTTAACCATATGTCTATTATCGATTCCAGCAATAACTTATACGATGTTAGTTAGCCGTTTAACAGCGCTGAGTCAGACGATACCGTGGCGAACATGTGGTATATGGACAAAGTAAAACGACTTCGTTTTGTCGTTTTATATTTGGGAGAAAATCTGAAATTAGAATTTTTCATTTTTGAAACATAGAGTGAGCAAGCTTAATATACTTAAAAAACTACTTTCACTAGTAAAAAAAATTCATATAGCCACAAACTAGCCACAGAATAGCCACGGAAAAGCCACGAAAAAAATCAAAATAGTCACGAAAAAAAAAGTCACGAAGGTATAGCCACGAAAAATTTCCGTGGCTTATCCGTGACTTTTTAATTTTCGTGGCTATTTTGATTTTTTTCGTGGCTTTTTCATGATTTTTCGTGGCTTTTCGTGGCTAGTTTGTGGCTATATGAAATTTTTTTACTAGTGTTTGCCTCTTCTTTTTCATAAAATACTTAAGTTTCTACCATGATTAGTACGCTTAACTCGCTCCACGATTTGATTTTTGGATGTTTATCATATCTTGTTGACATAAGACAAGTAAACAACTTTGGTTTTGGTGTTAGAGAATCGAAAGTCTTTGAAGTTATACTGAAATGAGTTTGTTTGGACCTTGTTCTTTACAAGGGTTTGATTTTTGTTTTTGCCAGTGGCCGAAGAGACTTTGGCGAATTCAGCGTTTACAATCCCACAAAGAGACTCTACCGAGTAGTCTGCCAACTGAAAGTCTATTTCTGTTTCGTCTCTGTTCTTTCGTCAATTTTGGATTGTCCATTATCCAGGAAACGAGTCTGGATTGGTTTATTTTGTACTTCCCCAGCCGCATCAATGGTTTATTGTATTCTTCTGTAGACCTGTGTACTATGTTTAAGTCAAAATTCTAATATTTTGATTATTAATTTGCAGTATAGGCCTCTATTTTGAAACGATAACATAACTTTGCATGGTACTACGTGTGGAATTTGATTTTTTTTTTTTTGGGTTTAGATCGATAAATACATGGTACCATAATTCGGATATAAAAAAGTAAAAAACAAATTGTACGATCTATTTTGGCCGTTTTTCCGTTTACGGAGGAGGTAATTGCCACCCATAATTACATATGGTAAGTGTGTTGTTTTAGTGTTATATATAAGTATATAATTCTACCAAAGGGCTGGTGGTCTAGTAATAGTATGAGCAAATTGATTTTTTTTGTGATCCGGGTTCAATTTTTTTTCTGGTATAAATATTATATTTTAGATTGAAATCTAAAGTCTGATTTGGGATATCGGAAGAAATTATAGCTCGAAGACCCGAAACTTCCATGATTTATCAAATAAAATTCTAGGATGTTTCCAAAAATAGAAAAAGCTGGCCTCACTTTTGATTTTAATTATCATTGGTGTGAAAGTAGACTTTTTATTAAAAAAAAAAAAAAAAGGATCGGAAGCTTTTATTTAGTGTTTGATTACATTCGACGAAACCTCAACAATTTTTTATTTCTTCTAACGACATAAAACTAATCATGTTTAAACTTGGATGGAGATACATCTACATAGACGACATAATATAAACTACTGTGTGAAAAATCTCAAAATAAGATAGATCCAACTTTATTGAGTTTTAGAAAAATATAAAACTAAGATATAAAATAAATAGTTGATTGGAGCTTTATTGTGCAAAAATGTAAAAAATGAAAAAAGATTTAAGTTGTCACCAAGAACACAAAAAGATTCTTAAATTAATTGTATATAAGATGGAGAATGGAGTTACAGAATCCACAACTCCAAAATTACATCTTTTCTTCTCACTACACAAGTTTATATATGAATCTATCTTTATGAAAATCCTAAACACACTAGCTAATGACATTACATTGGGCTTGTTGGCACTACAATAAGTTTGTGTATTATGTGCTCTAATAATCTCCCGCAAACTTGGCGTGGGGTGAAAGCAACACGACAAGTTTGAAACTCAAATAAAGACGACTTTGACATGAGCATGCGTCATCGAAGCAAGATAGATGTGATGTAGATAGCAACATCTCTTCACCATAAATCAGTCATTAGTGTGAGAATTTTCAGGTTCATTTGACCTATTTGTCTCACAAAGAGTCCATGTTTTCCTTACCTTGCTTAACTCCCGTAATGTCTTATGAAGAGGAAGAATTCTCTTTCCACAACTAGTTAGATCCTACTTGCTATATTCTTCTCATCCTTTAGCCAACCAGAGTTTGCATCTACACAATATGGTTTTCTCTTTGGCATTTCACCAAACACCTTATGTGCGCTCAGCAAAAATCAGAAATTTGCAGCCATGATCGCATCCATATCAATACCCAAGAGCCAGTCCAGACCTTCGTACAGTCCCTCACCCAGTGGTGGTGCACGTACTTTGGATGTACCTAAAGAGAACAATCGAACAATGTTGGTTCTCTGTCTTGAGACTGCAAAGTTAATAACAATGCAAAGCAACAAAGATCTTCTTGATAATCTCACCAGTGATGCTGCCTGAGAGAGTGGATCCAAGCTTATCAGTTATCTCAGTAGCATTCATTGCGTTCGGAAGATCCTGCTTGTTGGCAAACACATGCAGTACTGCATCACGAAGCTCGTCCTGCAGATACAGAGCATTAATGTCAGACAAGTATTAGAGCCTCAGATACTCATGCTAGTACCGCATTAAGCGGACAAGTCAGTTTCCTAATCGTATACCAGATTCATCAAAAGAAAGGGTGTATAAAGAGTCAGATCCTGAAATTGCGTCCGTTTAACATCCTGTGGAGTTCAACGGGAAGTTTGGCTACCTCGTTTAACATCCTGTGGAGTTCATCTCTTGCTTCAACCACGCGATCTCTGTCATTGCTATCCACCACAAACATCAGACCTTGAGTATTGTGGAAGTAGTGCCTCCACAAGGGACATCCCACACGGTGAAACTGATGTTTTTGTATTCAATTGTCTCCACATTAAACCCTGTAAAAAACCACATACTCCATCAAGTCTCCCTGTCTAAGCATGCTGATGATTTCAATCAGGCTTCACAAGGACACCTTTCTCTAGTAAAGGCGTTTAAATGTCAATTTATATATATATCCAAATTCAGAGAAGACTCATCAATATTTTTTGCTATTCCTCATTTCTTGCATGAAAGTTGTATACGAAACAAAATATAATTAGATCAAAGTCAACCAAAATACGATTTCGCTAATCATCTCAATACGAAACAAAATATAAATTAGATCAAAGTCAACCAAAATACGATTTCGCTAATCATCTCAATACGATAATATTTGTTTGATTGGTGGCATTTGTAACTCAAAAAGTTCTCTGATAATGTTTAGTTTCGTAAATGAAACAATTCGTAATTCTCAGATTCGAGTGCTTTTTGTGGTATCCATTGATGGTCTTGTATTTGTTTGTTTTTTGGATTTTGTAACTCAAAGTTTTGTTTGAGACACATTTATCACAAGACCTGGTTTCATTTACTGTTGAAAAGGTTGTATTTACTATGTTATTAAGCCGGATCAGAAAACATATGAAGAACTTTCGGTAATAACAAAATTGCCCACAACTTTTTGATAATAACAAAAATGCCCCAAAACGTTTCTATAATAACAAAATTGCCCATTAACTTTACGATAATTGCAAACTTCGGTTTCTTTTATCGGGCAAATATGTAACTATCGAAAATTTGGGGCAATTTGTAATATTCAAAAAGTTATGGGGCAAATTCGTAATTATCGGAAAGTGATTAGGCAATTTCATAATTATCGATACGTTGTGGGGCAATGTTTTAATAATCGAAAACATGTGGGGAAATTATGTAACTATCGAAAGTTATGGGGCAAATTCGTAATTATTGGAAAGTAATGGGGCAATTTCGGAATTATCGAAAAGTTTTGGGGTAAACTCGCAATTATAGTAATTTATGTGACATTTTGTAATTATCGGAAAGTTTTGGGGCAAAGCTGTAAGTATCGTAAGTTTTGGGGCTATTTTGTAATAATCGAAAAGATCTGGGGCAAATAGTAGTTGTCGAAAAGTTATGGGTTATTTTGTAATCATCAAAAAGTTGTGGGGCACTTTTTTATAGAAGAAATTTATAGGGAAAATTTATAATTACATAAAAGTTACGGGGAAAATTCGTAAATATCGAAAGTTATTGGGCTATTTTGTAACTACTGGTAGTTTTGGTGAACTAATTATCGAAAAGTTTTGGGTAAATTTGCATTTATCTAAAAGTTTTAGGTCTATTTTATAATAGTCAATAAGTTTTGAAGTAAATTTGTTATTATGGGAAAGTTTTGGGGCAACTTTGTAATTATCTATGGTGTGATGAATGCTCACAGTTCCAACAATCATCAACAGGCACTTACCATTCCAGGGCCTCCTGTACATGGACCTCCGATCAAAGCTACAATTCTAGCCCCAGTTTCAGGCAAGCAAGCTCCAAGAAATCCTGCAGCTACACTCAATGCCACGCCTGTGCATCGTTGGAAACGATGACCAGGCTGAACAGGCCACTGATCACTTTGTAGCTCATCCAAAAGCTGCATACCAAACATCATTCACACAAAGATGGAAGAATCAGATGAAATTTTTTTTGACTTGACAATCAACACGAACTAAATAATAAAGAACTTAAAACAAAGATACAGAGATACCTTCTTTGGTGTTCTTGGCTACCCGATTGTCTCCACAGCTTTAATTCTTTCTTTGTAGGAATAAGAAACCTAATTAGCAAGAAACCTTTAGCACATATACCTTAACCAAAACAAAAAAAAATACAGCTAAAGAAGAAATTTTACTAGTCATCCTACAAAGTCTAGATGTTTGCTAGCTTTTCGATCTTGATAGGGTAACACAAATTACGAACATTATCCCCCAAAACCTCTGAATCACCTTAGTGAATAATATATAAGTGAAAATGAGCCAAAAAGACAGGTAAAGAAAACATATAAACCATTCCAATAAAAACATGATACAACGAAAGATAATTACCTTAATACAGAGTATTGGGAAACGTCTGGCTTTCTCATATTCACAAGATTCTTCTACTACTTTAAACTTCAATATCTTTGATCAGATCCCTTGTATATTTTTGAATCTTATTACTCTAAAATGGAGATTTACCAAAGAATATTAGAGGATTAATGTATACCTTAAAAAACACACACACTTAACAACTAGAGAACACAATATCTACCTTTTATTCTTATGAACGAACATACCTGGCTCAAATGTAGTTTAAACCATCGTAGATATAAGACAAAAATGATACAGAATATTACCCCTTTCTGTATACACGAAACCATTTTGGCAGTAGTCGCTTGATCAATAAGATACTTGATTTGTGAGAAACAATCTTACAAAAATAAATATCTGAAAAGTAAAATCTCACAGCAAGTTCTTGACATTGAATAGAACGTGCAGTCGTTGGGTTTATGCATCGCTTGTTCATTCTGTTGTTTAGATTTGTGTTCATGACGTTTCGAGTTTAATGTTTTTTGTTTGATATTTGGTTTTCTGTTTGAATGTGTGTCGTGTTCTGCTTTTGTTTTGCTTGAGTGTTTGGCGTTTATGTGTTGTGTTTGAGTGTTTGGTATCTATGTTTTGTGTTCTGTTTTGTTATTATTGTTGTTGTTGTTGTTGTTGGTGTGTGTGTGTATGTGAGACAGAGAGACAGAGATACCTTCTTTGTAGTTCTTGGCTACCCAATTGTCTCCACAGCTTTAATTCTTTCTTTGTAGGCATAAGCAACCTAACTAGCAAGAAACCTTTAGCACATATACCTTAACAAAATACAGTGCCAAGACAACATCTTCAGGGTTAGTTAAACTAATATCACAGCTAGTAAACAAAATTGAGGACAAGTGAGAGGCTTCACATTTTTTTTGTTTATATTGACCATGTTAGGTTTGACAGTTGCTTAGTTAATACCGATGCTTGTGAAGGCCACACTTTCAGAGACAAGAATAAAGTCATAAATTTATCATTTATGCATAAAGCAAAACCAGCACTGCCTATCCACTGTCTGCTATGAGCCTATGAGCACTGTCTGCTATGAGCACTGTTAAACTCGGAGCAATGTTTGACCTTCAGGGTTTTGGTAACTGCAATCAAGTAAACAACAGTAAATATGATACTTCTGAAAATGAAGCCCACAAAATAATGCAGAAAGGCACCGTTCACATGAAAAAAAAAAACAACAGATAAATACAAGACTGAAACACTGCCCAAAGTACCTTGTGAGAATCTGCAAATAATACTGTGGATTCGCAGCTCCAGGAGCATTTGACCCGCTTGAAGATATGTCAGTACTACCGTCAAACACGTACTTTTATCAAGGCCACACAACCTCCAAGCAGAAGTATTCCCTTCTCCCATAACCGTGTCAGCAACACTAGCACCTTCTTTCTGAGAGGATCCAAATAAAAGAAAAAAATAAATTTAATTGAGAAGAGATAGCTTCACTCATCTCACAAATCGCTATCAATGCATTTTCGAGAGAAGGGGATCTTCAAGGACTCCATGTTTAACCTTCTCTAATGGTGAGCATGGCGCAATAGCCCCTTGAATTTTGATGTCCTGTGAACAACAGATCTCAAGCGTCCCACTAGATATAAACGATTCAAGGTCAGTTTATATTGAAGTACGCACATAATTTATTTTTACATACAAGCTTGAAGTGTATGATACTTAAAAGAAAAGAAAGGTTATTGCATTGCCAAAATTTTCTTTATCATGTAATCATATATCAAAGAGAGTGATGCATCAGCAAAGTAGAAACTTACTTAAAGCAGAGGCCAAGAGCCTGATCACCATCTTGACTTTGAATACGGAATGGCCAAAACTATCAGACAGAACAACAAGGCCACCAATTCTTTCAACTGCAACTTTCATCTCAGCAACCCAAATCTAATTATATCCAAAATGCAACAGCGGAAATAATTATAATTAGATATCCAATTTAGTTATCAGAAATGACATCACGACAAAATACAACAAGCAATGCCTTATGTTGACTAAAGATAATAACTATTGGAAGAAACGTTGTAGAGAAAAACATCATCAAAAACAGGAAAATGAAGGGGTTTAACGATTATGGCCTAGGTTTTCTGTAGTAATGTGATCTGGGGATCTCGAGGAAAGATTTCAAAAGTTCCAGCCAGGCTTGCTCTAAATATCAATCTTGTATCTTTCCTCGAAAGATCCCAAACCCCTTTGCAAAGACAATATCATATCATAGAAGCTCTTTAGCTTTACAAAGATTAAAATAATAAATACAGTGGCAAGACAACATCTTCAGGATTAGTTAAACTGATATCACAGCTAGTTAACAAAATTGAGGACAAGTGAGAGGCTTCACATTTTTTTGTTTATATTGATCATGTTAGGTTTAACAAACAGTTTAGTAAATCCCATTGCATATCAAGGCCACACTTTCGGAGACAAGAATAAAAGATGCATTCATTTTATAGATTTCCAGCTAAAAAAATACAAAACAATATTACAGTAAAGATTTAGAATCCAGGCGTTGCAACTAATGCAAACTGCACAATCAAACTTGAAGAACTAATTCAGAGCTTAGTGCACCAACAATTTATAACCATGTCACAGTAGTACCTGATCAAGTTCATAAGCAAAAAGGTCTAGCACATGACCCTGAGTGACTAGTTGCTTCGCGATGCTATCATAAAACTTGACAGCCTTCTTATAGTAAGGAGCGGCATCTTTATCCAAATCTTTGTGAGAACGCACAGGATGCGATAAATCTTTTGAGACAATCTGTACAGAAGAGATTAGAAAGAAGAATTTTACCAAGACTGGTTACAAACATGCTTCATACACATGGTGTGATGAATGCTCACAGTTCCAACAATCATCAACAGGCACTTACCGTTCCAGGGCCTCCTGTACATGGACCACCGAACAAAGCTACAATTCTAGCCCCAGTTCCAGGCAAGCAAGCTCCAAAGCAATCTTGCAGCTACACTCAATGCCACGCCTGTGCATCAATGGGAATGATGACCTGGCTGAACAGGCCACTGATCACTTTGTAGCTCATCCAAAAGCTGAATACCAAACATTATTCACTCAAAGATGGAAAAATCAGATGAAAAAAAATCTTTGGCTAACACGCAACAACTAAACAAATACTAACTTCCAAGAGAACAATTGAGAAGATGAATTCCCAAACTTAGAATGTCTACATGATGGTTATGGCAAGTAGACACATATCATCACTATAATTAAAAATCCCATGTCGCTAAAAACCAGAGAAAATGAATCATCGAACATGAAATCACATTATCACCTTAAATTGCTAATTGTTTCTAACTAAAAACCTAAAAACCAGATAAGAGGTTGAGAATTGAATACCTGATCGGAAAAGCGTTGTGTTACCTCCGATGATCTTTTGGGAGTGTTTTTTCGGAGTAATTATATTCAACCATGCCACAGCGATGGCGACAAGAACCATCTGAAGCAACGGTCAATAAGATCAACCACCGTATCGATCGATCATCATCGTCGGAGCAAAAAGGTCTCCGACGATTGCATTCCCGAATCCGATCAATTGAAGAGAATCGGATTACGTGAACTTCAGGAGAAGGGATACTTATTGGAGACTGTGAGAGCCATATGAAATTTGAAAACTGATAGCTGTTGAAGAATGAGAGAGTTTCTTGGTTAAGTGAGAGACATTTGAAATTTCGAAATCTATTGGAAGGCTCATTACTTCTACCCGTTAGCATAATTTGTAATTACTACAATACCCCTTCGACTTAAAAATTCGAAAACACGGCTTCAACTTTTCCCACCAGTTATACAATTAGATTTTGAATTACTAAACTACCCTGTTAATTTTTTTGGATCTACTTTTATTTCGTTTCGTGTAGTTTAAAAAACTTAAAATGTAGTAAGGACTTGATCGACTAGAAAACAAATTATTTACAAACTCATTAAAATGGGATTTTGGATTTTGTAAAAAAATTGGTAAAAACTCTTAGAAATCTAAATTTCCTATTTTTAGAGAATCTATTTTTCTATATTATAATAAATAGTAGAATTGTTTAAAATATCACCAAAATAAACTATATATTAAAAATTTGGTGTATTTTAAAAAATGAACATAATAAATATGTGTAAGTATATTTAAAAATAATAATAATTTGAAATATTTTAATATGATATTTCTATTAGATTTTATTTTTAATTCAATTTTAAAAAAAATTAAATTTTTTTTTATATTATTGTTTTAATTATTTTAGTTATTTTCAGTGGATTCGATACTTGTGTTGACATTTGTTAATATTCACGGATATTATGCTAAAATTTAAAATATTAGTAGACATTTGTTAATATAGTTAATAAATAATTAATCTTAACTTGTATTAACGACATCGTGTTTTTTTTGGTTTTATCCATAATTACGAAATTTTATCTTCCTTTAAGGCTACAAATACGCTATATATACGCTATATATATAAATATAGAGAAAATGGTGAGGACTTATTTTATCATCTACATGTTCATATTTACTTACTTGGTGATGATACCAGCATCATCCCAACCTAATCCTACATGTAGTCATACAAAAGCTTAACTACTGTGGCCACTCACTTATTTTAGTTACTCCATTGGTGCCTCCATCGAAACAGTGCTGCGAAAATTTAAAGATTGATAAGATGTATTGTCCTTGCAAAGCTGTTACAAAAGTTTTCATGCAATATTATGATGTAAATAGGCTTCTCAAACTCTCTCACGCATGCGGCAACTTCTTGGCCCCTGGATCTTACTGTGGAAGTAAGTATCATTAGACTCGCATTCTCAAGTTTCATCATCTATATCTTTATTTCATTTATATTTGTGTTAATGTCTCAGTTTACAAATTCCTGATGGTATTAGTAAATAAGAGTAAAGGAACGCGTTGATTAAAAAAATTATATTAGTATAATTTTATATTAAAAATTTCTGATGGTATTAGTATAATTTTATATTAAAAATCAGATTCGGGCGAGTTGATTAGTATTATATATTGGAAAAATTAGCTAAAAGGGACAAATCTAAAATATTTTTGTGAATCTAGGCTTTTTGGTTATTAGGCTTTATTAATTACAAAAATAACCTTAATCTATTTTAAACCTAAAAAATTAACAAACCATCATTCTTCTAAAAAACTGAACGATGAACGATACTTCTCACAAAAAAAACTGAACGATGCTTTACTGAAATCGTTCAATCTCCAAGCCATCGTTCCATTTAAATCTTCAAGCCATCGTTCCATTTGAATCTTCAAGCCAATCTTTCAAATATTATCGTCTACGTCGTCGACCAGACATTCAAAGTTTACTCATTCTTCAACCTTGGAACGATATTTAGTCAATTTTATAGGCTAATCAATCAAAGATTATCGTTCAATCTTCTCGTTCAATCGTTCTTTAACAAGTATCTCTGCTACTCTATTGTAAGTTTTTTTATTTCTCCTTTATTATTGTAACTTTGATTGATATTTTACTTTGATTGAAGAAGATTTAAGGTTTGCAGTTTTGTTAAATTTTGCAATTTTACCTCCACGTAATCAAATTGTTGCGTCTCTCGAACCATTCATAAACTATTGAAGGTAAATGTTCAGTTTGTTATACTTCTAAATTATTTTGCATAATTTGGTTGAAACGATCGGATTATTTTACATAAAAAAGAAGATGACTATGTAGTAGTAGATCTTATGAATTATACCTAAAGGTAGAATACGTCTTCTACCTGATTTAGGTAGAACACGTATTCTAGATTACCGAAAGCAAGTAGAAGACATATTCTAGATTACCTAATTCAGGTAGAAAACGTATTCTAGATTACCTAATACAGGTAGAAGACGTATTCTAGATTTCGTAAAATAGGTAGAAGACGTATTCTAGATTACCTAAAGTAGGTAGAAGACGTATTCTAAATAACGTAAGATTGTATCGTTTTACCTAGATTTTGAGTAAACGTTTATGATTTCTCTTCTTTCTGTATGTCTAACTTAATTAATTTGAAAATATCACAGATGAGTATGTTGGATGCCTACATAGTTTGTGGTGCATAGAAATCGCTTCGTAATACCGAGTGGAAATTTATCGTTGATAGAGACAAATGTGGTAGACTACTTATGTTGGACTCCAGTACTACTTTTGAAGAGTTGAAGAGGATTGTATCAGAAGACTTCAACATAGAGCAGAGTAAGGTTGATGTGGAAATCAGTTTCTTACCTACTGGTTTGATCGGCAACTTCGAATCTCCTCCAGTTATTATCACAAATGACCGTCAAGTAACAAATTTGTTTGGGTATTTTTTTAAAAAGGAGACTACGCTACAGATGTGTGTAACATTTATAGCTAATGGTGATGCTCAAATGAGAAGAGTCAATATTGATTTGAATTAGTACCCACATGATTCATGTGATGATGAGGAGAATGAACATCAGAATATTTGTGAGGATGTGGATAGCTGGCCTAAGTTATCTAATGGATGTGTGAATGGAGCTAAATGGAAAGATAATGTCAAACGAATTTCTTATGATGCTGAATTTGGTGGTGAAGATGACTTAATGTCTGGAAGCAATGCTGATAGTATGAAAATCTGTCGGGTAGTAAACGATATAAAGTTGCATCAATATTTCAAAAGCAAGGAAGATCTAAAGAAAACTTTAGAAATATGTGCCATGAAGCATAACTTTGACTATAGGGTTGCAAAATCTTGTACGAAGTTTTGGTATATACGCTGCAAAGATAATGTATGCAATTGGAGAATTCGTGCATAATGTTTAGTTGGGTCTACATATTTTCGCATCAATAAGTATGTGGCAGAACACACATGTGCGCCTTCAGCTAAAAGTGAATTCTCAAGGAGAGCTTCAACTTCTTAGCATTGTCTAAGTTTTTATCAAGCAATGTCTTAATGCTGATGTTTTCTTTCCTCTTTAGGAGAATACTCCAAAACCCATCATCATCTTCAATACTGTCTACCTCAGTGCTCACATGATCATCCTCGTACTTAAGCCCTGTAATCGCATGAAATTCTTATAGTGAAAATCTCAACGACCTTCCTCCAAATACACAACACACTTCATATTTTTTCTCTGTTACAAGTTGTCTACACATCATGCTGTGTATTAGAAGAGCTGAGTAGCCTAAAGCATTCTCCTTTATCGGCAGAATATTTGCAAATACTGATTTTTTTTTCACTTCGATGTATTCTGCCGGGAAGACCGTTTCTAATTTTACTATAAGAGGAATCCTGCAACGATTGTTAATGTGGTCCACTTGTGGCTCATGTCCAGTCTTGAAAAGGCGTTTTGGAAGTTCATCTCCCATTCTTACATGAATCAAGTACTAAATGACAGTTAGTATTATAAAACATCAGAAAATAATAAAGATAGAGCATAACGTTGACAGGTTAAAACTTCACTTGCTGATGCAATCATCGAATCATACGACTTTTTTTTTGTGCAACGATAAAATCATATGTAAGTATCCCTAATGTCCAAATGCAGCTGAAATTCAGTGATACTAGAAAAAATCAGAAAAGAATATGCAACAACACTTAACCAAACTGAAAGAGAAACACTGAATCATACACTTAAGCTTGGGAAGCGCATCAATTCAATTCAATTGGCTATTTGATTAGTAAGGTATTCTACATAAAGATATGAACTCTCAGAAACTAGCAAACTTTATCTTACACCAAATAGTAAGTAGATACAAAAATTGCAAACATAATAACAAAAAAAAGTTAGTAGCGCTTATAAAAATACAAAAATTCAAAAGCTCACCGCAGAGCTTTCTAATTCCCTGCATTGTTAAAATTAACAAATCATGAACAATCTTAAGTTCAACTACTTTCAATCCAATAAGTTATTTTGACAATTTATTAGTGGGTTTGAATTACATATCGAAAGATTAAGTGATGACAAATTCTTCTAGGAACACGATTTTTGGCATTGTTCTTATAGTTTTCAGTATTATTTGAGTGAGGTAGGAACTCTAAGATATCCTAAGTGGCTTATTCATAACACGGCAGTTGGTACCCAAGATATTAGAGTAGATGTCTAAGTTCCTTATCATCCCTAAAGACCACCATAACTTTTATCTTTAGACAGTTAGAGAATATTTTTCATAGAAGTCCATTTAGATTATAGTGATCGTTTTGTCTCTAGAACCCAAAAATATCTTATCCTCCGTTCTTTCACACAATTTTTAAGATCTAGTTTAGCTAAACATAATTTAGGCTCTTAACACCATTTACTACCATTGGAGTTTCGAAACATAGAACAATGATTCAAAACTTGAGTCAGTTTAAGTGAAACATCATAGTACCAAATGAATTTTGACCAGGTAAAATAAAATATGGATGGAAACGCGTTATTAACTCGAAGCCATACAATGAAATAAGAGAAACAAAGCTTAGACCATCAAAGTTTAAAACCATTAAGAACACCATAGAGAAGAGAGTCTTGGTTTCAAGCTAACCAATTTCGATGGTTAGCTTCAAACTAGATACATATTCTAAAATTTGTAACAGAACATGTATAAGTATTGGTTAGTTAAACCTTCTCGTTATGCAATTGAACAATCATAGATTCAAGATATATACAAAGATAAGAGAGAAAGAGACTCACGAACCTTGTAACACAAACGATGACGAATTGAAGTCAAATTGGGATTTTGGGATTTACGTTCGAATTTGGGAAAGAGAGAGAAAAAAGCGAACAGAGAAAGAGAAAGAGAGAGATAGTATAAGGAGGGAGAAAGGTAGATGGATGAGCTAGAAATCAAGAGGTGGGTGTGAGTGAAGAAGATGATGGAGGGGTGAGGACGGGGACGTGAAACAAAGAAGAAGAGAGAAAACTTTTAGGGATTTAGTTATTTTAGGGATTTGACAAACTTTCTCCCTGTTTTAGAGGGTTTACCAAAAAAATAAAAAATAAAATCAAAATCAAACAAAAAAAAACCAAATAACTAATAAACTTTCTTAATTATAATTATGAGGGTATAGTTGATTTTTAATTAATATAAAGGTTAGTTTACCAAACTAACTACAGAAATGTTTAGATTCACAAAAATATACTAGATTTGTCTCTTTTAGCTAATTCTCCCGTATATATTTTCCCAATATAAATCAGACACATTTTTAGAGCCCACTCACCAATATTTCGACCCAAAATCATATGCAAGGGATAATACCACATTTGACCCATGTTTAATTTAAGAAGTTTATTTATAAATTTACACAATAATATATAATTATACAAAAACTTTGTTTATTATAACTGAGAAGCTTATAAAGTTATAATAATATATAAATTTAACTTTGTTTTCCTAATCTAAAATGGAAAATTAAAAATAAAACAATATGAATATACTAGTTTACATGTGTATTTCTAAAACTTTTCTAAAACATGTGTATTTATAAATACATCATCAATTATTGATATGTGATATATTTTTCAGTCAAAATAATTTTGAGTCAACAATTTTATTGGTTAAAGAAACTATACAAAGTGAAAGTGAAGAGATGTAATTGGCTTAGTGTACTCGTAGAGACGTCTTGGAGATGTTGGGGATGATAGTAGAGAATATACTTTAACGGTAGAAAATAAATGGGTGTAAACACACATTTTTAGTGGTATACTATATAGTAGATGTGTAATGGATGTAAATAAGATAACGGTTTTACCAGTGGTTTTTGATGTAGAACATTTTTGAAAAAATTGTGAAATCATATAATAGACAAGAATTGGGAAACTATATTTTTGTGATTTGGCAATAATAATAATGATGAATAATTGGCAAAAGTTTGGTGATTGACAATTTAACATTACTAGATTATTGTAATAAACATTACACTAAATTTAAAATCTAGAAATTAGTGTATTAAGACAAAGACAATAAATAAATGTTTTCTCTAACTAAAAAAGTTCTCTACTACTTACTTCCTAAAAATATTTTTTACTTGCAACAAATTTTAAATTTATCTTTTTGTTAAATTTAATTTCATTTTAACAATCAGATTTGGGCGAGTTGATTAGTATTATATATTTTCCCAATTTAAGTCGCACACGTTTTTTAGAGCCCACTCACCAATATTTTGGTCCATAATCCAGTTTTTCTTTGAAGTTCTGTATGTATATACCAAAATTATCTGAGAATCTATTTCTATGTTCCACTTATCTTATAATTGTCCTTTTCCAACACAGTCACAGGTGTTATCTCATGACCCGACGACACACCACATCAAAACTGATTGAGACCACCATCTTTTTATATATTGCCCATTTTCTTATTAATTCTAAAACAAAGGCATCATGTTCAATCTCTTAGTTGAATCAAAACAGAACCAAGAAGAAAAGCAAATAGATTGAGTCTCATGTCGTGTCTAGTTTTACAAGATATACGAGCAAAGAGACTCCATTTTAAGAGACTTAAGAGAAACCAAGAGCAGCAATTTTGATTTTGATTAATGGAAACCAAAAATCGAACATGATCACATCACATCAACATTCCCGGAAGAAACTGATCAAATGCAGAAGACAAAGAAATACTTAAAAAGGAACAAAGTTTTTTCAAATCCTCTGGACTTTATCCGCCTTAATCACCGGATTCGCCTTTGCGATTGCATCACGCCCAACTTCTTTGAAATCAAAGCTACACTCATGCTTCTCAGGGTACCTATGATTACCACAAAACGTGCTACCGCATTTGCACTTAAACCCCATTACCCCAACCTTCTTGTTACAGCTGAAACACCTGTTCGGTCGTACAGGTCTCGATGGCTCTGCCTCGTCCTGTTCCGTAGCTACAGGAACCGAAGACGGCTCAGCGGTTACAACAACGGTTTCCACAGGTGCTGGTTTAGGTTCCAGAGGCTGTTTTTGTTCCGGTGCAATGATACTGCAAGATGGAAGCTTTAAAGATTTCTTGACTGCAGCTTTGGCTACCGCGGTTTGATCTTCTTCAGCACGTAGGCTTCTGTAACATTTCGAACAAAGATTCATGTTGGATGGTGACCCGAAGAACCCGCATCCGTTATCACAGAGCTTTGGCTCTGTTGGTGGAAAGCTTGTGCTGTTGTTCTGCTCAGAACCCATTTTTTTTTGTACCTTCTCGATCTATTTCACCTTCAATAAACAAGAAAATCATTGATCATCTGACAACAGAAGAATCTTTTTTAAGGTTGTCGTCGATTCATAACATGATAAGATTCATTCAATTTGCCTCAATTCGATTTAACGCAGCTTCAATATAATCAATCAATTCGATTTAACCCAGCTTCAATACAATCAAAATTGATCCAATTCAATTTACCCGAGCTTCTATATAATAAAAAATTGAATGGATTCGATTTAAACACAGCTTTTCTATAATCAAATCGATTCAATTCGGTTTAATCCAGCTTTGAAAAGATCTATCACGGTATCAAATTTCCCCCAAATCCAATTTCAAATCACGGAAATTTCAAATTACACGGATTAATCGTTAAGACAAAAACTAATAAACATTTCTCTACACATAACCCAGACAAAAAATAAAAATCCCCAAAAATGTTCAGATCTGTCCAAGAAGAGCCAAAACAAATAAAATCAAATCAAACAAAGAGAAAATATCTGAAAGAAAATTTACCAGAACAGTCAGATCAAATGAGATTTTGTCACCAACGTTCAAAGCTTCTCCCGATTTTTTTTTTTTTTTGCAGAAAACAAATTTTCACAGATCGATCTCTTAATCTTCCAGAGAAGATGAAGGGAGGGATCGTTTCGTAGGTAAGATTCTAGGGATTTGTTGTTAATTCTGTTCAAAAGTTTGATCAGAACAAATCCCTTGATTTAGGTGAAAGAGAGAGAGAGAGAAGAAGAGATAACCAAACACGCAACAATGGTTGATGAGACAAATGAGTTTTTGTTATATAATAGTAATGGTTTGGGTTACGACGAGACACGGTTTCCTTTTTTTTAAAGTCGGTCTTGTCTTTTTTTTTTTTTTTTTGGTTCGTCAGGGTTGGCGTGCTTTTGAATTGTTTTTAACCGTTGGATATGTTACGACCGACGTTTATGTGACGTTACTGTTTTTATCATCGAACGGCTTATTTGGGGTAATGGCATGGTCGTAATAAATAACAATTTTAGAGGTTAATAAATTCAGTTTACCATTTCTTCGCAGTCCACTGTTTCTTCCTCTTTTCCACAATCCATTGGATTAGTCTAAATTAACATTTATAGCTGATATAAGAAAAAGTCAGATGAAATTAAGGTGAAATTATTGTTGCAAATATGTCTTCAAGCTTAAGGTTGTTTTTACTTTTGGTCTTAAACATAAACTTGTTTTCTTAAGAAAATGAATAATTCTCTTCTTTTTTATCTTTTTGTATTTTAAATCTATACTATGAAAAGATACTCTGCCAAAACAATTGAGACAATGATTAAAATATTTACAATGAACAAATAATTGATGTAATCAGACATGACATTCTTCTTTTAAGCAAAACCGCGAATAAGTTTTATAGATAATGCTTAGATCATCTTCCACCATGATTCATAAGTCATAACCATTGTGATTAGATACCCTTTTTCATTTATTTATTTTAATTATGTTTGTTGGAGCAGGATTTAGCACAATCCAACCTGCTCATAAACCCAAGATGCGGCTCAATCCATAAACCATGACCACGGCCCATAAAGCCCAAGCGATATGAACAGGTCAAATAAGGAAGTTGAGATCTCCTAAAATCTAGAAGATAAAAGAAGTGGAGAACGAGTCAACGCAAGACGTGGGGACTAAAGACTTGGATAGTTGGATGAACTTGACCTTTCATTTTCATTGATAAAGCAAAGGACCATGAGATAACCTAAAGACCTCAAAGAAATGATTTGAATATTACAAAGTATTAAAGAAGGAAGATGCTCAGAATATAGAATAATGCTAGACTCATCGGGAGATTATCGAGAAGATACAATATGTTCTTATTGTACTTAATAAAGGGATATGGATCTAGAACATTTACTCAAAACTTACCTATACGTAATCACACGTTCAATATCCATTTTCGCATGAACACAATTGTATTCTTGATACATTGGTTCCAGGAAAGTCTCAACCTTTATATCACAAGTCTTACACGTGAAGAGTAAATAAAAACTTGTATTCTCGGGTTTATTTGAAAAAAGTTTATATTCCATAAACCCTAATAAATCTATGTTAGCCTCTGATGAATAACATAAGCGGAAGCGTACCTGATGAATCCATGGTGGAAGAATGATTTTGGGAATGGATCTTCCAAAGCAAACCCTGAATGGCTTTAGGTCTCTGTTGATGGGATGTAGAGAGTTTTCTGTATTTCTCGTTAGGGTTGCTTTGGGGACCATAACCCGTTTATATAGTAAAACAATTTCTAATTCGGCCCGTCATCAAATTAGAAATTACCAAATGTATCCACACATAAGTTTATTTTCATAACAATTATGCCTTTTAACCTTTTACTTTATTATATAATTGACCACTTAATTTAGGTTACTTATATGATGACCCTAACACATTTAATTAATACATATGTGATCCAAATAATTCTTACAATCTCCCACTGGATCACATGTGTATTCCTGAAAAATGTGATAGATTTTATGAGCTCAAAATTGTCATCATATCTTAGAGCATAGACAATCTCGTCCATTGACTACAACATTCCAGGAGAATGGCGGTCTTCGTTATATATAAAGCATAACTAAACCTTCCATACTCACAAAAACAGTACAGTCAAATGACATAGATCAATTATGAAAAGTGTGGCATGAAAATCATATGACAGGTGATCAATACATGTCGATTCTCAACTGGTCCTACTTTAGTGAGATCAATCAACTTTATTATACAGAGTTCCAAATAAAAACTGAAACTTTATTTCTGATCAGAAAAATGTGTCTAACACAAGCCAAAAAACACAAAGGACAAACTCCCACTAAACCAAATGATCCTCATACACTAAAACACCCATTCGAGCAGTATGCTCATGAAAGACCTTTGGTGGAATACCTTTTGTAAGAGGATCAGCTTTGGAGTTTGTTCCTATGTGTTCTATAGAAATATCTCCACTATGTATCCTCTCTTGAACGACTAAAAACTTAATGCCAGTAAACTTCGACTTCGTCGTACTTCTATTTTTATTAGAGTACAAAACGGCTGACTTATTGTCACAATAAATCTTAAGCGGTCTTTCAATTCCTTCAAGAATTCGCAGCCTGGTGACAAAATTCTTAAGCCAAAGTCCTTGATTGGATGCCTCAAAAACTGCTACAAATTCTGCGGCCATGGTGGAGGAAGCTACGAGTGATTGTTTCGCACTACGCCATGAAATAGCTCCACCAGCCAGCAGAAATACATAACCTGATGTAGATTTTCTACTATCCTGACATCCCGCAAAATCAGAATCAGAATATCCAATGATCTCCATATTATCTGACCTTTGATATGTGAGCATATAATCCTTTGTTCTCTGCAGGTACCTCATGACCCTTTTGGCTGCTTTCCAATGGTCCAAACCTGGATTACTTAAGTATCTGCCCAAAACTCTAACAATGTACGCTATATCCGGACGCGTACAAACTTGAGCATATATCAGACTTCCTACAGCCGACGCATAAGGAATCTTTTGCATTTCTTGAATTTCTAAATTTCTTTTAGGGCACTGATTAAGACAAAATTTGTCTCCTTTAGCTACAGGGGTGTCTCCTGGTTTGTAATCATGCATGCCAAATCTTTTAAGTACTTTATCAATATAACTCTTTTGTGACAATCTCAGAATTCCTTGATTTCGATCTCGGATAATCTGGATTCCTAATACAAAAGATGCTTCACCAAGATCTTTCATTTCAAAATTATCCTTAAGAAAATTCTTGGTTTCATGCAACATATTGATGTCATTAGTGGCCAGTAATATGTCATCGACATATAGAACCAGAAAAATAAGTTTACTCCCACTGAACTTTTGATACACACAATTTTCAACCAAATTCACCTCAAAACCAAATGAGATGATTACCTTATGAAATTTGTGGTACCATTGACGAGAAGCTTGTTTAAGCCCATAGATAGATTTATTTAACTTGCATACCATTTTCTTCGAATCATGAGATACAAAGTTTTTTGGTTGCTCCATATAAATTATTTCATCAATGTCTCCATTGAGAAATGATGTCTTTACATCCATCTGATGAAGCTCTAAATCATAATGTGCAACAAAAACCATGATTGTCCTAAAAGATTCCTTTGATGAAACTGGAGAAAAGGTTTCTTTATAGTCAATTCCTTCTTTCTGAGTATAGCCTTTAGCAACTAGACGAGCCTTATACCTTTGCACATTACCACTTGAGTCCCTCTTGGTCTTAAATATCCATTTACAACCAATGGGTTTTTGTCCTTTTGGTAACTCGACAAAGTCCCAAACCTTATTGTCTAGCATCGACTGATACTCTTTTTCCATACCTTTAATCCACTTTTCTAAATTGGAACTACCCATAGCCTCACGAAAGCTGACATGGTCATCTTTCAATTGGGTTTGATTTTCCTCTTGTTCCATAAGAAATACTATATAATCATCCGGAATAGCATTTCTTCTCTCTCTAGTGGATCGTCGTAAAGGTACTTGTTCTTGTTGTACTAATTCTTGAGGATTTTGAATTTCCTCATGTCCGATATCATCGTCATTTTGAGTCGGAAGAATCTCAGTATCATTTTGAGGTTCCAAATTTGCTTTATCAAAAACAACTATTTGAATCGGATTAACAGCTGAAACCGACTCTTCCTCAAAGATGATATTCCTAACTTTATTTCTTCCCCTAAATTCACTACCTCAAAGAACGTGGTTGTTCCCGTCTCAAAAATATTCCTTAGGGTGGGATCATAAAACTTATAGCCCCGTGATCGCTCAGAGTAACCAATAAAGTAACTGCTCACAGTTCTGGAGTCCAATTTCTTTTCATGTGGTCTATACGGCCTAGCCTCAGCCGGACATCCCCATATGTGAAAATGCTTTAGACTGGGTTTTCTGCCAGTCCAAAGCTCATAAGGTGTTTTTGCAGTTGCTTTAGTTGGCACTCTATTAAGAATGTAAGCTGCAGTCTTTAGTGCTTCTCCCCAGAGTGAATCAGGTAAGGTGGAATGACAAATCATACTCCTTACCATGTCTTTAAGAGTGCGGTTTCGCCTTTCAGAAACCCCATTCATGCTGGGAGACCCAGACATTGTATATTGTGGGACAATTCCACACTCCTCTAGGTATTTAGCAAATGGTCCTGGACGTTGTTCACCGGAACCGTCATACCGACCGTAATATTCACCACCACGGTCAGATCTGACAAACTTTATTTTTCTTTCAAGTTGGTTCTCAACTTCAGCCTTAAACTTTCTGAACACGTCTAGAGACTCTGATTTCTCATGAATAAGAAATATGTATGCATACCGAGAATAATCGTCTATGAATGATATAAAATATTGTTGACCAGTCCAAGATGCCGTAGGGAAAGGTCCACAAATATCCGTATATATCAACTCAAGGACTTCTGTAGCTCTATATGCACCTGATTTCTTATGTTTAGTCTGTTTTTCTTTAATGCAATCCACACAAATTTCACAATTTGTAAAGTCAATGGAACTCAAAATACATTCTGACACAAGACGCTCAATTCTATCTCTAGAAATGTGACCTAGACGTTTGTGCCACAGAATTCCAGAACTTGCATTTTTGAATTTTCGTTTTGTACCTCTTGTCTCAATATTTAAACTTTCATCTTGAGAATCTACAGTGTCAAGCATATAAAGACTGTGATTTTCTAGAAGTGTACCAGTTCCAATTATAACTGAATTCAAAGACAAAGTAGCTTTTCCATGTTCAGTTAGACAAGAATAACCAGATTTGTCTAAATAAGAACCAGAAACCAAATTCCGCCTAAATGACGGTGCAACAAAAGTGTCTTTCAAATCCAAAAAACGACCAGTACTAAAAAACAGTCTGAAATGCGCAATTGCCTCCACATCTACCGGAATCCCATTAGCCACATAAATGCGTCTTTCAACACTAGTTGGTTTTCGGTAGCTCGGGCAACCCTGTAGAGAAACACTGATGTTAGTAGTTGCTCCGGAGTCTAACCACCAAGTGTTTTTAGGTACTTCAACTAAATTAACTTCAGTACAGACCATAGCAAGGAAACTACCTTTCTTTCCACGCCAAGCGTGGTACTTAGTGCAGTCCTTCTTCATATGTCCAACTTTCTTACAAAAGAAGCAGGTATCATCAACCTTAGTCTGCTTCTTTTGAGTTGGACCTTTAGCAGCATCATTCTTAACAACCTCAATTTTTCTTCTTTTGCCCTGAACCTTAGAGGTGTTAACTATATGAGCACTTTCAGATCTTTCTTGTTTCATTCTATCCTCCTCTTGCACACAATATGAAATGAGCTCATTAAGAGTCCATTTCTCTTTCTGTGTGTTGTAACTGGATTTCAACTGATTGAACTGTGGAGGAAGAGAGTTCAAAACAAAAAATATGAGCACTTCCTCTGGAAGCTCAGTTTTGAGTGCCTTCAGCTTTGAGACAATATTGGACATCTCCAAAATGTACTCCCTTATGTTTCCTTTGCCGTGATACCTCATGGTGGAAAAGCGATACAAAAGCGTGCTTATTTCAGCCTTATCGCTTTTTGCAAAACGCAAATCCATCTCAGCAAGGAACTGCTTGAGATTTTTGATCTCCTCATCACCTCTAAAGGTTTCTGGAATGGTGTCCATAATGATCATTAGACTAATGCGATTAGAACGTTCCCACTTCTCATAAACCGACTTATACTCAGCAGTGCTGGTATCTGTAGGAGAGGTGGGTTGTTCCATCCTTAATGCAAGGTCAAGATCCATACACCCAAGCACAATTTTAACTTTACTTTTCCACTCCTTGAAGTTGGAACCAGTAAGTGTTGGAATTGAACCCAAGTTTGCAGATACTGTAGCAAAATTCGCTGATACAAAAATAGAACAAACTTTAGTACTCACTTCTTAACTGAAACAAACCAATAATAAATTATAAACAAATTGTATAACTCATCTCAAGATATCAAGTGCAACATCAATATCAAGTCTTTGGACAGTAATATTAACTGCTAGTGATACTCTTGTTGTAATAATCAAACACTGACAATAATGCATGACGAACGGTAAAACTATCTTTGGATCGATTTATCATCCACATGTTTATTCCTAATAATTGTCACATGTTTATCATCACAAGTATATATGTAATTCGGCCAAATATAAAACTACCTTTGGGTCGTTTTAATATTCGCATGAATATACATTAATACAACATTCAATATTTTCATTAGAAAAACATCCTTAAGAGAGGTCACTTTGGCGACATCATTAGTTAATCCAATTTAAATATTAAACAAATACAATTAAATTTATATATTGATTCAATTTTTTTTATTCTTGCTTATATCTAAAAGATATAATATACTTATACAAGAAAATAAATTTAACATAATGGTTGGAGATACCTAATGACATAAAAACTGGACCAACATTTTATTAATTAAAATAAAACAAATTTATCAAATTGTCAAAATCTCCAACCCTTTTGCACAATTTTTGCACGAACTAAAATTACACGAAATTTGCACGTCTGAATTTTTGTATGCCCGAATTTTCGTGTGAACTAGAAACGCACAAAAAATTGCACGCCTGATTATCGCACATTGAACGATTAACGCACAAATTTTGCACGGCCGAATATCGAACAACGATTTTCGCACAAAACTTGCACGGCCGAATATCGTATTATCGTACAAGATTTGCACGGCCGAATATCGTATAATGATCGATTATCGTACAAAATTTGCACGGCCGAATATCGAACAACGATTTTCGCACAAAATTTGCACGGCCGAATTTTCTCAAAAAATAAATCTAACCATGAAACTTAAAATAGATCTAAGCAACCACAGATTCCAGAACGGAAGCGTACCTGATGAATCCATGGTGGAAGAATGATTTTGGGAATTGATCTTCCAAAGCAAATCCTGAATGGCTTTAGGTCTCTATTGATGGGATGCAGAGAGTTTTCTGTATTTCTCGTTAGGGTTGCTTTGGGGACCATAACCCGTTTATATAGTAAAACAATTTTTAATTCGGCCCGTCATCAAATTAGAAATTACCAAATGTATCCACACATAAGTTTATTTTCATAACAATTATGCCTTTTAACCTTTTACTTTATTATATAATTGACCACTTAATTTAGGTTACTTATATGATGACCCTAACACATTTAATTAATACATATGTGATCCAAATAATTCTTACATTATTGACTCTGTTTTGGTTTACTATAACTGGGTTTTGTATCAGAACCAATCAAGAAAAGAAAAAATTGAAATTATGTTAAACTTTTGATGGGTAAAATCTTGGTTCTTTTATAAAAACCATAACTAGATCATTACAGAAACACTAGATCGTTACAAAAACAATTAGAACAGCCAACCATAAAGAACAGAAAATGTTCCGATAATCGCCAATTAAGATTCATGTCACTACTCCTTTCTGTTTTTCCATATGGTAACAAGCGAGACACCCATTAGAGACATAACTACCGTCTGCAAAAAAATCAAAAATTTCGGGTAAAAAAAAAACATTGTTAAGAACTAAAACCAAATAGATGCAACAAAACGAGGTTGGTTTTGAACTCACGGAGATTGCTGGAGGCACTCCGACGAGAGGATCTTGAAAGAACTTTGTCGCGAGGGACAGAGCGAGAAGACTACTTTGCATTCCTGTTTCGTAGGAAATTGTTCTTTGTAGAGCTTTTACATCAGGTGCCTTGCTGAAGAAGAAACCAGTGAAAAAGTAACCCGCGACGAAAGCCAAGAGATGAAACGTGATGACGAGGAACAAAATTGTTGCACCAAACGGAGACAAGATTGAATCTATGTTCAAAGCGATGGGTGCTCCTATGCAACAACTCGTATCGATTATTGTTAACGCCGGGAGAAATGGTTTGATTGCATTAGACAACCTTGGAAATAACCTGCAGTCAAATTTCTAATGTAACGTTATTTTTTAGCTAACATCACAAGTGTTTAATCTGGATATACCGATCCTATCCTATCCAAAACTAAACTGAATGGGAATTAATAAATCCGAAACTGAGTCTGAACCGAAAATATGGATATTTTCGATTAATTAAAAGCAAAAACTGAATTTGTATTAGGTTTTCATTTGGTTAGTAATGTTATTTATAAACCGAAAATTTTGAAAACCCAAAATTTGTTTGCCCATCACAACATTTCTAATTGATTGTGATGATGTCCTACCGGTTTAGAAGTAGTCCTGCCGCAATAGGTGTAACCACGACCTGGAGAATGCTAGAGATCATCCCAATCACATCAACGGGAAGCTTTTTACCAATGAGTAAGAGTGAAAGCATGGGTGTAACGAGTACCGCGGTAGCGGTTGAGAGAGATGTCATGACGATGCTAAGCGGTGCGAGTGTAGGATCGGTCAAGAAAGTTGCGTAATTCGATAGCTGAGCTCCACTAACACATGAGACCAACATGATTCCAGCACCAATAGAAGTAGGTAGATTGAAAAGAGAGACAGCAGTTACGCCGAAAATGTAACCTAACAGAGGTTTTATCAAGTATTGTCCGATGTAACCGGCTAAAATAGCATCTGGTCTTTTAAGAGCTTCGAGAAAGTCTCTTTCGTTAGAGTTGATTCCAACAGCAAACATCAAGAACCCTAAGCCAGGAACAAAGTACCTACAGAAGGAGAAATAGCTATTAGAGATTCTGATGTCTAATTAAAGTTGTAATCAAGATCGATCAAATGAGTAATTAGGTTGATCCATACCTTGGCTTGAACCATGCGAAAGAAGGTGGGTAGATAAGAGCTAAGATTGTACTTAAGAGAATTGAATGAGGAATAAAAGAGTTGGCTTGCTTTAATGTTTCCATTATAGAAACCTTCTTATGGTACATCTGAAACAAAACAGAACTGTTACTTGCCAAGAAAGCGACAAAAGTCGCAATTTTGTTGTTTTTGTTTTACCTCGTTTGAGTCAGATTCGGAGACATATCTCCTCCAAGGATAACTTGACTTGCCATCTTTGGATTGTAGAACACACAAAATCAAAAATTAAAAACATTCAAAAATTGAATTGCTTCACCCCTAAAAAACAAAGAGAGTTATTAGCTGAGATATTACTTACTTTGTGAAATCGAGTTACTTCGTACTGGAAACTCTACAGAGCATGATTCTACAAGAGAACTCAACTCATCAAAAACAAGAATTGAAGACTAAAGAAATGAATACATCTCATAAAAACAGAGGAGAAAGAAAGTGAAACCTAGAGAAGAGAATGAGAAGCTGTTGCACCGGAAATTTGCAACTCGTCGAGTGTTGTGCAAAACTACTGGGTAGGAGCAGTCTCGAGGTTGAAGAAGACGATGTTGAGACTTTAAGAACAAAGTCTCAATCGGAGAGATCACACCCATTTTTTTTCAAAAATAATCTTGCTTGAGACTTGAGAGAGAGAGAGAGACGTGAAACGAAAACGCAGCGTTTTTTTTGTTTGCTTTCTATCTTTGTTTAGTAAGATATGCACGAAGTAGGATTACCAACCTAACCAAAGGAACGTTTCATTAGGCGTGTAAATTATTGATACATTTCCACGATACGCACGTGCGAATGCCACACCAACCTATCGTCTCAAAAGCACTCGTTAAGAAAAAGAAAAAAAATTCACAAAAGATTGGGTTTCGATTGGATAATTCTCATTTTTGAGCAAACATTTGAAGAAACAATTTCATAGGATTTAAAGAAATGTATCGTCCTTTATTCGTGTAAACGTGAAGCAACACTTTGGTGTTTAATTAGCATTGAAATAGAAAATCTTATCTTAAAAAATAAATGGATTTTTTGTGGTATTAGTTTGTCTTTCCTTTTTTTTTCTTTTACATCTTTTCCTCTTTACGGCAACCAATAAAGTTTTTAATAAGCAATAAAAAACCCCGATTAGTCTTGCTCCAATTCAAAATACTTTAGTTTGTTAGATATTGAAACATAATAATTCAGCTGATAATGAAGTTTCAGTTTAATCCAGTTTGGTTTTCTGTTTGAGTTAAGTTCCTTTAAAAAAAAAAAATCAAGTTCCTTTTTTCTCCATATATGATTATTACTTTTATTAAGGATAATAAAGTTAATTAACTGAAATCTTCTAAAACTCTATAAATTTGGAATAAGATCTTCTTATAAAAATTTAAGTTAAATAAAATAATGAATTTAATCCTATTTAAGCCAATTAATATATCGTAAATAACTATATACATGCCTCTAAATTAATATATGAAGTCCACTCATCTTGATATGGTAATGAAGATTTTATTTTGACATTTTGCAATTGGTTCCTAGTGCAAATTATAAAAGCTACGAATCTTTTGCTCTTCACTTCTTACCAATGTCGTCATACTATTCTGTCTTTGTAGTTTTGATCTCAAAGTAAGAAGAATTCAAGCATACTTTAGATTGTTCTTGTTTCATTTTAGTACTAAATTGGTAGAAACTATTATTTTTATTTTTGTTTGTAAAACGTTTAAGTTTGTTGATATTTCTTTATTAATTCTATATAGTTTTTTTTTAATTGTCATATACGTTTTAGTTAAGATTTTGAATAGATAAAAGACAAAAAAAACATTATACAACCAGTCTTTTGACAATTAATGGATTATAATAAAAGAAATTAATATTTTGGATTCTTGGGGTCACTAGGTTGAAAACAATCTTGAGAAACTCAGAGAAGAAGAATGGAATTGCAAATAACGAGTTTTATCTTCCCATGGAACTTTTAGTTCTCATATTTTCTCACCTTTCTCTGGAAGACAAGATATGTGCTTCTGTTGTTTGCAAGACATGGCATGAAGTTGTTGTTTCTGTTCGAGGTCCTTCTCCTTGGTTTGTGTACTTTGATATTGATCCAAGTGGTGTCTCTTATGGATTTTTTGACCCAATAGAGAAGTCTCTTATGGATTTTTTGACCCAATATAGAAGAAAAAGACGAAGGCGATGAAGCTAGCTAGCTAATCTATCCTGTTATACAAATATTTATTATTCCAAAAATGCGTGGTTGCTCATGGAAGATTTACCATGGTTCAAATAGATTATTGTTTTTCAGTCCATTTACTGTTGATTTATCATTTTGTTCATCAATTTATAATCTTTTCTGTCGACTTGTTTATTCATGGTAGACTTACTTCATTCTATGTTGAATTAATAATAAAATCAATTTTTTGAACTGTTGACTTATATTTTATTTCCGTCGACTAAATTTCTTTTTTATCAATTTATTTTAAAACAGTCTACTTATATTTTAGTTGATTGAGTTTTCACATAGTCGTTTTTTTTAACTGTTGACTTATTTTTCTTGTTTGTCGATTTATAATTTGTTTCCGCTGATTTGTTTATTTTTGGTAAACTTATTTCATTTTATGTTGACTTATTAATATGGTTATTTTTTTTAATCTGTCTACTTATATTATATTTTTGTTGACTTAATTTTTCTCTCCATTGAATTAGATTAAAATAGTCGACTTATATTTTGGTTAACTGACTTTTTTACATTGTCGACTTTTTTAAATTGTTGATTTATTTATTTTCAAAATCGTAATTATTTTAGTTTATAAGATTTAAATAATAATTTCTTTTTAAACAATGAAATTTAAATTATATAATTTATATTCTAATTAATTAAATATATATATATTTTATTTTAATATATATTTTTTTTCTAAAATCTTGACTAAATGAAAAAAAAATAAAAAAAATTTGATTATATATTTAAATTCGTAATTAATATAAAATCAATCATTATCCAAAATATTGACTAAATCAACCAAAAATCTAGATAATTTTTTTTATAAATAATTAAAATTCATAATTTATTTCGTCATAATTTAATTCTTTATTATCTTAAATTTTGACCAAATCAAAATAAATTCGAGTATATAATATTTTCTAATTTGGACATTTTAATTTTAAATATTCAATATATTTGTAAAAACTAATTGATCAAATTATTTTATTTTTAGTTTCTGAATTTTTTATTATAAGTAAGGACTAAAATTTCATTTAAAAAATATATAAGGTATTTCTCAAATTCATAAAAGTTATAGGATAGATTTCAAATTTATAATAAGATTTAGGGTATATAATCAAATTAATCCAAACAAAAGACATCAAAAACGAATGATATATGAGAAATAAATTTCTTGAATAGAGAAGCAAAAGGGCACTAGCAATTTTGTCCTTCATTTTTAAATGATGAAAGCATAGGGTCATGTCAATATGAAGTATGGAATAAGAAGATTCAAACTATTATAGTGTAAAGCATATGTTTTAAATCAGATATATGCAAATCATTCAGAGGCTTTAATGAAAGTGGCTTTGAACAAAATTATAAGAAAATGTTTTAACCATACTTTTAAATACTTGATTGGAGCAGCAGATAAATGTAGGGAAAACAGAAGATAAAACCGATCAGGACACAAGATGTTTACACAGTTACAACAAGCAGGAACTATATAAGAACCAACTATAATTATACATTACATTACATGATATGGGATACATACATACAAACTAAACAAACCTATACACCCAAAACCGTATTCCTTTTCTAAGAAGAATACGGCTCTTCAGTTTTACAATTAAGCCCAACACACAACTTGTTAAAATGAGTAAAGAGACAAGAAGACAAGATCGATAAGAGGAAAAGGAGTGCCAACGGCTAGTGGAATGGTGGAGCGTGAGCGGCCGCTAGTGGAGGAGTAAATCATGCCCTTGACCGAGTGATTTCTGGAGGTTGTCCACGCCTCCCCACCACATTTGTACACAAAGTTCTCCAATCTCTTAAAAATAAGCAATGTAATGTTACTCACTGAAAAATACAAGAATAATTCTACAATCTCTGTACTTGTTACACAAGCTTTCTCTCTACTTATTACTCATGCTTTCTCTCACTCTCTTCAGCTCGTGTACTACTAAAATACTCAATCTCTAAACTAAATTCAACATGGTATCAGAGCAAGATTAAAAGATCTTGAAACATTCTCATCTTGTCTCCTTTTATTCCGTTTCCTCTTCTCTCAAAACTCTCATACTACCTTTCGATTTTCTTTAAACTTCTCTCTTCTCAAACTTGTTACTTCTTAAGTCCGTAAAAGAGTCATGGAGACGCAAAGACAAATCACTCTTCCGGTTACTCTCAACGGAAACAACTACCTTTTGTGGTCGTGAACCACCAAAACAGCCCTAAGGAGAAAGGGCTTATGGGAACACATCGAGACTCCTTCCGGAACCAAAGGAAAGGAGAAGAGACCGACGACAAATGGGAACAAAATGATCAACTTGTTCTTGCGGTCTTACAAAGCTTTCTAGACCCATCTATACTCTCGGCCTACTCCTACTCGGAAACGGTAAAAGAGCTTTGGGACACACTAGGAGGAGTTTTCGGGAATCTATCCAACATAAGCCGATTCTTCGAAGTAAAAAAGGTTTTGAACACACTCCACGAAGAAGGAAGACCCTTCAAGGAGGTGTTCGGTGATTTTAGGGGATTGTGGGCCAAAATGGAGATGCTTCGACCATCAACCTTAGACTCTAAAGGGCTAGATGAGCGCCGGGAACAAGACCAAGTGTTTGGACTACTCTTGACCTTGGATGACACATTCAAGGATCTCATTAAGCATATTTTGAGATACGATAAGCTACCAAGCCTCAATGAAGTATGTTTGGCCATACAGAAGGAGGAAAGATCAAGAAGTCTCTTTCAAAGTCCGAGTGAAAGGGCTCATCTTAGCCGCAGACCGTATAGGGACAAGAGGATGATATTTTGTGGCCATTGCAAGATGAAGGGCCATGTCAAGGAAAAATGTTGGACTCTTTATCCCCACTTGAAACCGCAGAAGTTTTGAACTCATGGACAAAGGACGAACAGTGTAAGGGAATTAGGTCATATGGTCAAAGAAGATGATGGTCTTGTGAGAAAATCGGATTTGGAGGCATTCATCAAAAGCATCTCCGAGCTCTCGGAGTCCGGTAAGTGCTTCATGACTAAGGGTAACACTTCATCACTCAAACCCAACATAGTTGACTTCGGTGCCTCTCATAATATGAACCACATTATGGGAAGGTGAGTGTTGCAAATGGTGATAGTGTGAAAGTAGAAGGAATGGGTGATTTACATATCCTTAATGGGAAAACTAAGGCTATTTTCTTGCCTAAATTCACGAATAACCTATTATCCGTGTACAAAGCAACTAATGACTGGATTGCAAGGTTGTTTTCGGTTCTAATGGTGTGGAATTTCAGGAAAATAAGTCCGGAATTATGATCGGTGAAGGAGGTGTTAAGGATGGCTTGTACACGGTGGAAGGAAGTAGTATAGAATCGGCTAATAAGATCGGTTTGAGTGCCAAGTATTCCCCTATCAAGTGGCACGAACGCTGATGCGGAAAGGACCTCGGGATGAACTCTAAGGTGGTTGAAGGGATAAATCCACGACTTCAAATGATCACACCGAACGCAAACCTTAGGTATATTAAACCTAAGACCCAACATTCACAAATGGAACCCTTGAAACGAGGCTGGTGGATACCTTAGCGTGTAGAACTCACCAAACAAGAACTAGAGGTATATTAAACCCAAGACCCGTTGTCTACAAATGGATACTACGAACCTTGGCACGAAGGCGCCACAAACGGGTATGGATGAATCGTTTGATAAGCCAACACGGATATGACACACCGTGGTTGATCACTCAGATATTACACACCGAAAAGATTGAAAAGCTCACAAGGAACAAAAGGAGAATCACTCTCACGTTGAATAAAAAGGTTTTGATGAAAAAGTTAGATATGTTCTCCAATGGAGATTGCATCTATATAAAGGAAAGAAAACTCGAAAGAAAAGATCTAGATTATGTCTTGGAACTAGAATAAATAAAGATAAGGAGTTGAATGTAGAAGTAACTCTTGAACTTCAAGAATGACTATTGAAATCCCAAATTCGTCACTCTTCATACCCGACCTCTTCGTCCAAAACGCGTTCCAAAACTCTTCAACAGGAACAAATTCCAAGAAGGCATCTAGGAACACATATCTGACCAGGCGCGTTCCAAAATACCATTCTGCTTCAACAAGTACATATTCCAGGGAGGCATTTAGGAACACATATATGACCTCGTGGTCGGAGATGACGATTTGGCCATAGAAATGAGACTTTTAGTTTGGATTTCTTGAACTTGAATTAGGATTAAAGTTGGCTCGTCTTCATGTTTATCATCCCCAAGTCTCTTGTTCATGCTCTCCTTGTCCAGAATATCATGAATTAGTCCATTTAGTGTATCCTTGATCTGCTTTGCCCGAGCTCTTGTCTTGGTCCAACGGGTACATGCAATACATCCTCTTGATCAATCTTGCTGTTATACATGATCACATCATCCCCCTCCACTTGAAATATATTTAACCTCAAATCTAGCTGATCATCTGAATTGAAAGGAGTCAAGTCAGAGACATTGAAGGTAGAACTTATATTGTACTCACTTGGTAAGTCTAGCTTGTAGGCGTTATCATTGATCCGTTCTATGACTTGAAATGGACCATCTTCTCTTGGCAAAAACTTAGATATCCTTTAGGCTGGAAAACGTTCATTCCTCATGTGAATCTAAACCCAATCTCCTGGTTCAAATATCACTTTGCGTCTGCCTTTGTTTGCTTGCTTTTGGTATTACTCAGTCCTTTTCTCAATGTTCAGCCTTGCTTTTTCATGAATCTGCTTAATAAGTTCAGCCTTTTGTTTTCCATCTAAATTCACACGTTCATTGAAAGGTAATGGTGATAAATATAATGACGTCAATGGATTAAAACCATAAATAATCTGAAAAGGGGAAAACTTAGTAGCAGAATGAACAGAATGATTATAAGCAAACTCAACATGTGGCAAACAAACTTCCCAAATTTTGATATTATTTTTAATAGGTGCACGCAGCAAAATAGACAGAGTTCTATTCACTACTTCATTTTGACCATTAGTTTGAGGATGAAAATTGTTGAAAACAACAACTTAGTTCCTAACTTAGCCCACAATGTTTTCCAAAAGTAGCTTAAGAATTTAACATCTTTATCGGAAACTATGGTTTAAGGCATGCCATGCAATCTAACAACTTCTTTAAAGAAAAAATCAGCAACATGTGAAACATTATCAGTTTTATGACATGGAATGAAATGTGCCATCTTAGAGAATCTATCAACAACCACAAAGACAGAATCACTTCCCTTTTGAGTTCTAGGCAGTCCTAGCACGAAATCCATTGAAATATATGTCCATGGTTCAGTAGGTATAGGCAAAGGAGTATATATACCATGTGGCTGCACTTTGGACTTAGCCTGTTTGCAAGTTATGCATCTGCCACAAATTCTTTCAACATCTCTTCTCATGTGTGGCCAATAGAAATGATCCTGCAAAATATTCAACGTTTTGACAACTCCAAAATGCCCCATTAGTCCTTCTCCATGTGATTCCCTAACCAAAAGATCTCTCAAAGAAAAATTAGGCACACACAATTTGTTAGCATGAAACAGAAAACCTTCATGCTGGAAGAACTTCCCATCAGCAAAGTTCTCACAAGTTTGATACACATCTTTAAAATCAAGATCAGAAGGATATAAGTCTTTAATGTGTTTAAACCCTAACAACTTAGCATCAAGAGTAAAAGTAAAGCATACCTTCTAGACAATGCATCTGCAACAATATTTTCCTTACCTTGCTTGTACTTGATAACATAAGGAAATGTCTCTATGAATTAGACCCAACATGCATGTCGCTTGTTCAGCTTCTGTTGGCCCTTCAAGTATTTGAAGGACTCATGATCAGTATGAATCACAAACTCTTTAGGCCAAAGATAGTGCTGCCATGTTTGCAAAGCCCGAACAAGTGCATACAACTCTTTGTCGTAGGTAGGATAATTCAAAGTTGCTCGACTAAACTTTTCACTAAAGTAGGCAATTGGCCTCTTTTCTTGCATTAGCATAGCTCCAATTCCAACACCTGAGGCATCACACTCAATCTCAAATGTCTTAAGAAAATCAGGTACAGACAATAAATGAGGGTTAGTTAGTTTCTCCTTGAGTTGCTAGAATGCTTCTTCTTGAGCTTCTCCCCATTTAAATTCCACATCTTTTTTGATGACTTTTGTAAGTGGGGCAACAATTTTGCTAAAGTCTCTTACAAACCTCCTATAGAAACCAGCTAGTCCATGAAAGTTGCGCACTTCACCAACAGTCTTTGGGCTTGGCCATTCTCGAATAGACCTCACTTTCTCTTCATCATGTATACCCTGTGCACTCACAACAAATCCTAGAAACACAAGATTATCCGTGCAAAAGGTACACTTTTTCAGGTTAGCAAATAGGTACATTTTTCCAGGTTAGCAAATAACTTTTCTTTTTTAAGAACATCTAAAACAAGTTTCAAATGCTCAACATGTTTCTCCAAGTCTTTGCTATAGATCAGAATGTCATCAAAGTAGACAACAAAAAAAATTTCCAATGAATGATCTCAAAACATGATTCATTAATCTCATGAAAGTGCTGAGTGCAATAGTTAATCCAAAAGGCATCACAAACCACTCATATAACCCATGTTTTGTTTTCAAAGCAGTTTTTCATTCATCACCCTCATTCATGTGAATCTGATGATAACCACTTTTAAGATCAATCTTAGAAAACACACAAGAACCATGCAATTCATCCAGCATATCATCTAAGAGAGGGATGGGATGTTGATATTTTACTGTAATGTTGTTGATGGCTCTACAATCGACACACATCCTCCAAGTTCCATCCTTCTTAGAAACTAGCAAAACTAGAACAGCACATGAGCTCATGCTCTCTCTAATGTACCCCTTTTCTATCAGCTTACTAACTTTCCTTTGTAGCTCCTTTGTTTCTTCTAGATTCGTTCTATAACCTGGCCGGTTAGGAATAGATGCTCCTGGTACAAAGTCAATCTGATGCTCAATCCCACGAATTGGTGGTAAACCATGAGGGATTTTTTCTGGAAATACATCACCAAAATCCTGCAACAAAGAAACAACACAACTAGGCAAAACATGATTAAGATCGTTAGAGTTTAAAAGTGCCTCTTTGTACAGAAATACAATCATTGGCTGTTTTGAAAACATTGCTCTCTTAATCTCATAAGATCTCACAAAGAAGTTTATGTTTTTCCTCACAGGTTTTCTCTCACAAGCTTTTTCCTGGGTTTTTCTCAAACTCTCTTTTTGGTGATAAGAAGTGTTTGGGCGGTCATTCTTTGTTTGTTGCTCTTCTCTTTGTTGGAGTAGAAACTGATCTTGGTAAACTTCTTGTGGTGTTAAAGGAACCAGTATGAAGTTCTTGCCTTTAAATCCAAATGAATGCTTGTTGGTGTAGCCATCATGGCTTACTTTTCGATCAAATTGCCACGGCCTCCCCAACAAAATATGACTTGCTTGCATTGGTACTACATCGCACAACACCTCATCTTCATATTTTCCAATGCAAAACGAGACCAGAACTTGTTTTATCACCTTTATTTCTCCACTATCATTCAACCATTGAAGCTTGTATGGTCTTGAATGTTTTCTTGTTTTCAAACCCAATTTCTCCACCAAAGTAGTGCTTGCCACGTTTGTACAACTCCCTCCATCAATAATCAAGCTGCATACTTTGTTTTGAATGATACATCTAGTATGGAATAGATTCTCCCGATGTTCATTCTCTTCTCCTTTGGCTTGCACACTTAAAGACCTCCTAGCAACCAACAACTCTCCTTTGGCTGCAAATTCTTCACAATCATCTTCTAATGATGGCATAAAGTCAGATTTTTCCTCTTTAGTTCCTAGTTCACCATCATCCCTAAGTATCATTGTCTTTCGATTTGGACACTCATTGGCGTAATGACCCCTACCATGGCACTTAAAGTATTGCATCACGATTACGTGCATTAGAAGACTCAGTTTTACCTCTTACCTCATGGCTGGTTTTGGACGGCTTTGTTTTGACCTTCAGTTTCAGTTTTGGAGTTGTCTTCTCTTCCTTATAATAACTCAGTTTCATGTGAAATGAACTTGAGCCATAGGTTTGACGTGTGGCACCCCTCCTCTACTCAACCAAAATAGCCTTATGCAACATATCCTCCAACTCCTCATAGTGTTGCATTTCTTCTCTATCTTGGATTTCTCTATTCAACCCATTGAGAAATCTAGCCATGGTAGCTTTCTCTATCTTCTTCAATGCTTGCCCTCAGCATTAGTATTTCCATCTCTTGGAAATAATCTTCCACACTTCGATTGCCTTGAGATAATCTACGCAGTTTTTGGTGCAGCCCACAGTGGTAATGGCTGGGCACAAATCGTCTCCTCATGAGTGCTTTCATTTCATCCCATGACTCAATGGGATACTCGCCATTTCTTCTCCTGCTTGTCACGAACTGATCCCACCAATTAATAGCATAATCATAAAATTCAGTGGCTGCTACTCGTACCTTCTTCATCTCAGTGTAGTTTTGGCAATCAAAAACTAACTCAATCTTTTTCTCCCACTCAAGATATGCATCATGATCATTCCTTCTATGAAATGAAGGTATCTTCAACTTGATGTCTCCCATACTGTTATCTCTTCGATCCTTAGCTTCTCAAACACGTCGTGGTCTCCTAGGGCTTCCTCTTGATGAATGACATTTAGGAGGTAATAGTCATTCTCTGTTTCGTTGAATTCAGCCTCTAATCTTCTAGGCTGCATTCTCTCTCTTTTAGGCATAGTAGGCACGTTTTGTGGCTGCCTTTGATGAGCCTCTTCTGAGAACCTATCAATCCTTTCATGAATTGCTTCCATCCCCATTCTCATCAGCCTTTGCATCTCTCCCATCGAAGCTTGCATTTGAGGATTCGGGAGTGGCGGTAGTGGATCATCCTCACCATTGTTGTTGTTATCATTGTTGTTGTTTGTTTCAGACATGTTTAAACCTGCAAAATAGTGTTAGAAAACAAATACCTCACAATCTCTCAAGTGTTTCACTCAAAACATGTTTCACTCAATTTGCTTTTTCCCCTCTGATTTCCTCACACACTCTGCTTTTTTCCTCTTTTGTGATGCTCAAAAAGTTCCAATATAACTAATCAAAGACTCCAGAATGTTTATCCAAGGTAATTAAACAAGATATATCAAAGATATTAAAAATTCCCAAGCGTAAGAATATAGGTCTTTAAGAACAAATTGTTCACAAGCTATTACAACACAACAATAAAAACAAATTAAAATTCTAGAAAGGAAAAACAATTTATAACTTCTGATCATTTTCTCTTCTTTTTTTTTTTTGAATTTTTTTTTTCGTTTCGTTTTTTTTTTGGATCTTTTTTTTTTGTTACTGGATTTTTTTCAGAAATAATAAAATACGAATAATAGAAAATGAAAGAAGGAAGATGAAAAACTGAGAAAATGATAGAAGATGAAAAAAAGATGAGAAGATGAAAAGATAGATGGATAAAACCAGATCTTAGAGTTTTTCTGATACCAGATGATGCGAAAATAGGAACCGGGATGAACTCTAAGGTGGCTGAAGGGATAAATCCACGACTTCAAATGATCACACCGAACGCAAACCTTAGGTATATTAAACCTAAGACCCAACGCTCACAAATGGAACCCTTGAAACAAGGCTGGTGGATACCTTAGCATGTAGAACTCACCAAACAAGAACCAAGGGTATATTAAACCCTAGACTCGTTGCCTACAAATGGGTACTACGAACCTTGGCACGAAAGTGCCACAAACGGGTATGTATGAACCGTTTGATAAGCCAACACAGATCTAACACACCGTGGGTTGATCACTCGGATATTACACACCGAAGAGATCGAAAAGTTCACAAGGAACAAAAGGAGAATCACTCTCACTTTGAATAAAAAGGTTTTGATTAAAAAGTTGGATATGTTCTCCAATGGAGATTACATCTATATAAAGGAAATAAAACTTGGAACTAGAATAAATAAAGATAAGGACTTGAATGTAGAAGTAACTCTTGGACTTCAAGAATGACTCTTGAAATCCCAAATTCGTCACCTTCCATATTTGGCCTCTTCGTCCAAAACGCGTTCCAAAACACCATTTTGTTTTCCAAACTCTTCAACAGGTACAAATTTCAGGAAGGCATCTAAGAACACATATCTGACCAGGCTCGTTCCAAAATACCATTCTGCTTCAATAACTACATATTCCAAAGAGGCATTTAAGAACACATATCTGACCTCGTGGTCGGAGATGACGATCTAGCCATAGAAATGAGACTTTTATTTTGGATTTCTTGAACCTGAATTAGGCTTAAAGTTGACTTGTCTTCATGTTTATCATCCCAAAGTCTCTTTTTCATGTTCTCCTTGTCTAGAATCTCATGAATTAGTCCATTTAGTGTATCCTTGATCTGCTTTGCCCGAGCTCTTGTGATTGGTCCAACGGGTACATGCAATGCATCCTCTTGATCAATCTTGCTGCTATACATGATCACATCAAACGCTTTGGGCATCCTCAACTCAAGATGCTTCGACTTATCGTTCCCAACTTAAGTGAAGAGCTTGGAGAGTGTGAGGCTTGCATATTTGGGAAGCATTGTAGAAGTAGTTTCCGGATTCATCAAGTTCTTACGGTGATTATGTTGATTTGATTCACACCGATGTATGGACCGCTCCCTATACTTCACGAGATCAATATAAGTATTTCATTTCCTTTATTGATGAGAAGAGCAAATACACTTGGGTCACACTCATGACCGCAAAGAGCCAAGCATTTGAGTCTTTCACTCGATTTCACAACTATGTTACAACGCAATTCGGAGCCAAGATTAAAGTGCTTAGGAGTGACAATGGGGGTGAATTTGTGAATAGTGATATGAAAATGTTCTTGGAGAAGTAAGGGATCATACATCAAACTACTTGTCCATACACTCCACAACAAAACGGAGTGGCCGAAAGAAAGAATCGGCACTTGATGGAGATGTCTAGAATGATGATGTTTGCTAGAGGTGTTTCGAAAACATTTTGGGGAGACGCCGTGATGACCTCAACATACTAGATCAACCGGTTACCAACACAGGGCTTGGAGACCAAGTCTCCGTATGAGATCCTCAACAAAACAAAGCCAAAGATTGATCACCTTAGGGTGTTCGGATGTACTTGTTATGTCTTTGTTCCGGAGGAGAATCGGAACAAACAAACGAGAAGCAAGGAGTGTGAAGTGTATGTTCATGGGCTATTCTTCTACACAAAAAGGATAGAAGTGTTATAGTTCGGAAGGAAGAAAAATCTACGTATCTCGTGATGTGTAATTTGACAAAGATATTGGTTACTTCAACGAGAAGAATGGGTCTAAGGGGGAAGATCTCTTACTACCATCAAATGAAAAAAGGTCATTTAACATTCAGTTTATCTTGAATGGTTTGTAGGAGGAACTTGTGGATAAGAGACACGATGAAACGAGAGAAGGACAAACACGAAACGATATAAGATAAGACGAAGGAGAAAACCTTGGTTCACCAAACTCTCTTTGGAACGATGTAGCGGAAGAGATGGAAGAACCGGTGGAGGAAGGAGTAAACATTGAATAAGAGAATGTTACGCCATTTATCAGAAGAAGCACTAGACCAACGAATTCTTCCTATCCTTATCCCCCAGATCAATGGAAGACCACTCGGGTACAAATAACTAACTTGGCGATAGAGCAAACTATGGATAAAAAAAGTGTGTTTTCTAGTATGATTGGGGAAGTGACTGAGTGTACGACGAGTTTTGAAGGCTCTCCTGTAGGCAACATCCATCCTCAATCACCAACTACAAAACACGCTTCAATGAATTAAGAAACACAACTCGCCAAAACTAAAATTGTGTCATATCCAATTGAAGAATACTACACAACTCAAAACATGCCCGAACAACATCAAGCTTTTCTTATGGAACTGGATAAGGAAGAGATTCCAAGGACATATGAGGAGGCTAACACCAACACCAAGTGGGTAAAAGCCATGGAGGAAGAATTGGAATCAATGCAAAGAAATGGAACTTGGGAACTGGTGGAACTTCCGAGAGGAAAAAAGACCGTAGGGTCCAAATGGGTTTTCACCATCAAACATACAAGTACTGGAGCCATTGAGAGATACAAAGCTCGGTTAGTAGCCTAGGGTTACACTCAAGTATATGGAGAAGACTACAACGATACATTTGCTCCCGTAGCAAAACTTCATTCCGTGAGAGCCCTAATCTCCATTGCCATTAAAAATCATGGGGACTTTGGCAAATGGATGTAAAGAATGCTTTCTTGCAAGGTGATCTAGAAGAAGAGGTTTACATGGAGATGCCAGAGGGAGTGCTTACACATGATAACGGTGAACAAGTGTGTAGACTCAAGAAGGCGATCTATGGGTTGAAACAATCTCCTAGAGCATGGTACCAAAGGTTAAGCAAATGTTTGATGGATAACAGGTTTCTAAGATCATCCTCCGATCATTCTATCTTCATAATCTATGGAGAATAAGGCATCATGGTCGTGTTAATCTATGTGGACGACATAATCTTCATGGGAAGTGAGGTAGACAGAATCACTCGGACCAAAGCTATTCTCAAAGAAACCTTTGACATTAAGGATCTAGGAGAACTCAAGTATTTTTTGGGGATTGAGATGGTAAGGTCAAAAGAGCGCATGTTTGTGTCACAAAGAATGTATACGTTGGAGATTCTTAGTGAGACCGGAAACACGGAGCTAGACCGGCCAAGACTCCAATTGAAGAAGGTTACAAGGAGGAACGTGATAATGAACCATGGGCGGATGTGAAACAATATCAAAGATTAGTAGGAAGACTGATCTACTTAATGATCATAAGACCGGACATATGCTTCGCCGTGAATCAAGTAAGTAAGCATATGCAAAATTCTTCACATCATCATTGGTGTATGGTTGAAAGGATCCTAAGATATCTCAAGCTAAATCCGGGAAAGGGCATATGGTTTGGTAACAACAACACCGAAATAGTGGGATAGAGTGATGCGGATTGGACTGGTGATAGAACGGATAGGAAATCTACCACCGGATATTGTACTTTCATTGGAGGTAATTTAGTCACTTGGAGAAGCAAGAAGCAAAAGGTAGTTGCTCTCTCAAGCTCCGAGGCCGAATATAGAGCCATGAAGGAGGTAACTAAAGAACTTATATGGTTGAAAGAATTTCTCAAGGAATTAAGAGTATGGAATGAGCAACCGGTCACATTGTATTGTGACAACAAGGCTGCCTTACATATAGCGTTCAATCCGGTGTTTCACGAAAGGACTAAACACATTGAAATAGATTGCCACTTCGTTCGAGACAAGGTACAAGATGGAACCATTCGTACATCGTTTGTAAGAAGTGAGGATCAATATGCCGATATCTTCACTAAAGCCATAACTTCTCAAGTGTGTGAACTTATTCATGGCAAGATAGGTTTAAAGGATCCCCACCAACCTATCTTGAGGGGGAATGTGAAAATGAATAAAGATGTTGAGAGACAAGAAGACAAGATAAGAGGAAAAGAAGGAGTGGCCAATGGCTAGTGGAATGGTGGAGCGTGAGCGGCCGCTAGTGGAGGAGTAAACCAACCCATAACCTAATAAGTTGAAATTTAAATGGTTTTTGATTTGACCCAACTCATTTGTTAAATGGATCGAGTTAACCCATAAATCCAATTAATTTGATAGTTTTAATGGTTGATATGACCATAAAAATAAAATAATTAATTAATTAGATAACAATAAACATAAAAATAACTAATTAATAATTATTATCATCCTATATTATCATTTTTCCATCATCATCAAAGGCATATAATATGGATTCATTTTTTTACGGAAAATAATGAAACTGTATTTTTGGCGGAAAAATTATGGAATCATGTTTTTGGCAAAAAAATTGTGGAATCGAGTTTTTGGCGGAAAAATTATGAAATCACGTTTTTTGCAGGAAAATTGTGGAACCTACTTTTTGGCGAGAAATTGTAAAACTGTATTTTTGGCTGAAAAGTTGTAGAACCGTATTGTTGGCGGAAGAAACGGAATAGCGTTTTCGGCTGGAAAAATTTAGTATGATGATGATGAATGATGAGAGTGATGGTATGGCGATGATGATATGGTGATGATAGTATGAAGATAATGATGATGTTAAGTATGATAAAATTTTAATGGTTAACCATAAATCATTACAACCCAGTCTATATGACCTATCGACCCATTGACCCATCAACCCATTGACCCATCGACCCATAACTCATTTAACACATCAATTTATTAGGATCTAAATAGTAAGACCATTAGGATTAAAGGGTCGGATCGACCCATGAAGTTTAACTCATTTTGACACCCCTAGCCACATGTATCAAATAAGGGGAATAAGTGATGTACCAGGTTATTACTTCAGAGCAAATACAATAAACATCTACTAGAATATATTCCGTGCTATAACACATAATGATTTTTTTTAGATTTAAGTTTTATTCAAAAGTTTTGGTTATAGTATTGCAATGATTTTAATATTTAAATAATAATTTTGAGTTACCTTATTATTTGTCATTCAACAAATTAAATGTTATTTCTATAAATGTATTCTCCAAAAGATATTACGAATCTTTGAAGATTCCTTAGTCAAAATATTGATATTCTGAAATATCACGATTTAATTCTTTTTTTAGGTGCTAATAAAAAAAAAGGTTTCTGAATCGATAAAAAAAAGGGTTTGTGAATCTTTCTTCTTTGGAACATATTCCTTTTTGGCATTTGTTTTGTTTTGATATTCCAACGTTTTTTTTTAGGCTAATTAAATAAGATTTTTTTATCAACAGTTCGATTTAAATTTAAAATGGTTTGGAAATCCAAACCGCGGGATAAAAGTTTACATAACCCACCTCTCGCGATAATACTCTTGCACTTACCGCTAAATTATATGCTTTGACATTAGAACGACGTGATATATTTCCAACTGATTATATTAGCTTCTTTATAATCATTATTTTCAATATTGTAAAGTTGATAAAAAAATATTTGTTTGAATATTGACGATAAGAGAATAAATGATTCCAATCTACAATCGTCAATATTTCCTTAATTCTGTTTTGGAATATTTTAAAGAAAAATTAGAACCGATTTAATTCTGTTTTTAGATGCTAATTAAATTAATAATTATAACCTTAATAAGAAATTAGCAAATAGTCTTAATACCAAAGGTATAAGAAAGCAAATATTAACATTTTGTAAAGTTAATTTTAAATTTGTACTCTCAATTAATGGAAAAGAACCTTATCTAGTCCAAAATCTGCAAGTTTAACTGCTCCATTAGCGTCCACGGTGGACGGTCCACCAATACATTTGCACATTTGATGTCCCTTGGTAGCATCAAATGAGAAACATAAGTGACCCAGGAAATACAGGAAATCAGAGGCTTGGGATAGACATGGACAACTATGACAAGAGGTTTACTAGTCTAACCTGTGAATAAAACATATATCGTGGAGATATTTCAAACCATCAAGAATCTGTCTTGTGTACAAGTAGACTACATAGTCTCAAAGCTGATAACTTTGGTAGAGCTTTTGAAGGGACCCTTGGTTTACAAGTTCAAGAAAGATGTACAAATTCGACTCATCCTGCAAACAGCAAAATGCGTTATATTTGCTGACATCACCACCAATAGCCACAACATCATTGGGAAAAAATACCATCTCGACTTCACCAGAATAGTCAGTGTTTGTTCAATATCACGCATATTCTCTACAGTACCCCCAACAACAACTTCCTTATCTGCTGGAGTACCTAAATTCATGGTATCGACCACTAATGCACCAAGTTGGAATATGTGTGAGACTTGATTAAACAGAACTCTAGCGATGGTTGTCTTACCAATCTTAGATGGTCCCAAATCCCAATCATCCTTACTTCATCCAAATCTAGGCGTAACAACTGTTCCATCCTTTCCATATGAGCTCTCATCCCAACTAAACCATCGAAATATATTGATGGTGTGGAGCTATTCAACATGTTTCAAACATCAGTGGCTATTTTTTCGAACATGGCAGCTTCATTGCTCCTAACATTGATGGATATTGATAAGCCAATAAAAGTAAAGCAGCCAATAAAAGTACCTAACACTTCCTGCAACGCAATAACGGATCTCTTCATCAGTGTGCAAATGTTCTTCGAAAAAACTCTTTACTTTTTCTTCATAGTTTGGAAGCTTTTCCAGGCACACCTCACAAAAGTCCTGGAATTTAAACACTTTTCTATACTCAAAACAAGACTTCAGTACATTAAAATGTTTGCAAACCATCAACTGATTTTCATAAACAGTTTCATTTCAGTTAAGTGTTACAATTGAGTAAAACCCTCAAAGCATCTAGCATTCAAAAGTAAAACATCTAGCATTCAAGTCTAATAATGGGATAGCAAACAAAGATGTGAAAAATCATCAAATAAAGGTCACAAACCGTGTAAGAGTAACCGCGATATTCGCGGATCTTTTTCAAATCCTCATCGGTTTCATAATTATCAGCATCAAGTCTCCAGCTAAGTACTCCGAGCTCTACACACAAACAATACATGTGAAAAAAAAAAACAAGACAATAGGAAGCATTACAGAGAGCACAACATTGAATTGAAGACACAGACCTGCAAGTTTGTCCAGAGATATAAACTCCTTAGGATCTTTGTGGTGAGGAAGTCTTTGATCCTCTTCGCTATCATCCATATACCATGCCTGAATCACTTCTTCTCTTTGATCCTGCACAAACACACCCAGAACAAGAAATCATCATTTTTTTATGGTAAGCAAAAACACATCCAAATTGGGAAAAAAATGTTCAGGCATTACTAAATCTATTTTTTAACTATGATAAAAAATAAACAATTAGAGAAAATCATCGATTGCAAAAATCAGAGATGATGCCAAAAAAAGTAGTGATGATGATTCGAAAATCGTCGAAACGAATCAAATCACAAACCCAAACCTAACGGAAAACAATCGGCGATTCATGATTGTATCGCAGAAACTGGAAATTATCAATTAGCATAACCAAATCAGAAGCAGAGGAGAAGAAGATAAAAACATACCTTCACCGCTTCACCCATCGTCTTCTTCGTTATGCCTTATTCCTCTTTGTCTTCAAAACCACGCGACGATTACTCAATTCTTCTTCTTTTCAAAACAGGGAAAAGAAGAATGAGTCAATAATGCAAAAATTTTCTTTCGATAATCCCATTATCAGGTTTCACTCAAGTCCACCCATAGGGTAGTCTCAAGAGTTTAATCCGATATGACCGCAAGTGCACAGTCAATGCAATTGTAGTACATACGGGTCGATTCACATGGACTGAGAATAACACACGAAGAATACAATTCTAAATTTAATCTAAGCAAAATAGAGATATGGGATTGATTCATAATCTAATATGCATAAAATAAATAAAAGAATAAATAAATAAAATAATAAATTAAACTAAACTAAGCATAAATTAAATGCATAAAAATAAATAAAGTAAATTGCATAAAATAAATAAACTTAAACATTAAATAAAACTTAAACTAATATTTATAGAGAATTGGGTGACAGTCAGATTTCAGGGATTCTAGATATAGGATTCATATTTTACCTAATAAGTTTATGTTTGTCGTTCTAGGGATTTTCCATGTCTCGCTAGTCCACTCTCGTGGTATGCTAGTCTCTATATTCAAACTCACTCTCGTGGGGAATGAACATGCATTTCATACAATCCCATCATCGAATACTTTCATGAGTGATAGACACATCGCAAGGGTTGTCACACCTCCATGCGATTTAATAGGGTCAATATTGGTGAAAACATGCCTAAGACACAAAGCAAATGATAGATCTATTTCTAGAGTCCATCCCACTCCCGTAGTGAAGTCCTCCTGAGATCTTAACCTAACTAGGCCTTCGTTAGACTAAGCATATAGTTACTCTATCAAACAACAAACTCGAAGCTAGCTAGTACTCCCTAGTATACAGATCTAAAGTTTTATCCCACTCCCGTGGCGCTAAGAACTTCTAAACATACAACACCTACTGGATTCAGTTGTACACTTAAGCATCTCCCATAGAAGAATACTTAGCATTAAGATGTATAATAGAGTAGCTAGATTGATTAAGAACAATTAAACATATATTAAACCCTAAAAGTAGATCCCATCATCGACCACCACCCTCGTGGTCTAAAAGATCTACTCTAAAACAAAAGAGAAGAAGTAAAAAGAATAACTCTTTAAATATGAAAGGGGGGCTACAAAAGTTGTAAAGTGTGGAATTAGGTTTATGAATGAGATTACATATATATTTATAGTCCTAGGGTTTTAAGGAGCAAACGAGTTGGGCCTTTAATGTTTATAAAAGCCCAAAACGCGAAAATAAGAAGTTGTCTCTATCTTGGATCGCCACATCATCAGATTTCCTTTTTTCTCGGGATCGCCATCGACCTGATTTGGTCGATGCCTTTGGTCGATATTCAGCCCTCGTCTGCAACTATCGACCCCAGCAGGTCGATGCACTCGTCCGGTGGATGGCTCGGGAACACCATCGACCCCAGCAGGTCGATGCACTCGTCCGGTGGATGGCTCGGGAACACCATCGACCCCAATAGGCCGATGCACTCGTCCGGTGGATGGCTCGGGAACACCATCGACCCCATCAGGTCGATATCATGGTCGATGCTCCCTTCTTCAGACTTTACAAAATCTGTCCTCTAACATACATGACCCAAGCAATGGCACCAGTTATTCCATAGACTTTAGTAAGCTCCAGAAACGCTCCAAATTCTTGTGTTTAGCTCCAAAAACCTAGAAACACATAAACATATGCAAACATACTAAAACTATACTAAATGTTAGTTATAATACCTAAAACTAACTTATTATAATACATAAAAACATGTAAATATGAGTCCTATCAGGCAACATCCCAATGGTTTTTCGTTGCACTCTTTTTCCCTTACCATGGTTTTGTCCGAAAGGGTTTTTCTTGGTAAGGTTTTTAATGAGGCAACATCTAAATGTATATTTTAACATCCCAATGTATATATATATATATATATATATAAATTAGAAGAAAAATACTTCCGAAACTTATTTCTATACGAATTTAGAAGAAGATTACTTTATTGGAGCCCTTAGGCTCTCTTCTTAGAGCTTAAGTGATTACAATGTTGAAACAACATATAAATTGAGAAAACAAGATAGACTAGCTGTTGCAAATACATTAATGATAAGACATGCATGAAGGAGAGAGAAGGACTTCAATTTCGTGCATATGCATGTAGGAGAGATAAGGAAGTTAATGCCAAATGCTTCCAAACAGAATCCAGTACATCATGTCGGACCACAAGGTCTGAAACGTGTTCCTATACGATCTCATGTTTGTCTTCCAGACGCCATATAGGACCACCACGTCCTAGATGTGTTCTGATACAGAAGTCTGTTTCATATTTCAACATTTCCCCTCAAGCTTTGTCGGTGAGAAACAAGAGACAAAGTTTGCCAACATGATGTCAATCCACCTTGATTTACATTAGGATGTTGCCTCGCTAAAAACCTTACCAAGGAAAGCCCTTTGGGATAAAACCATGTTAAGGAAAAAAAAAGTGTAACGCCACCAATGCATATTTAACATTCCCCTTCTAGCTTGGCTGGTGGATGACAATAAGCCAAGCTTGCGATAACGTGATTGCACACTTTTCCACCTTTAGTAACGATTGACAGATTTTGCTGATTCAGCCATATTGAGTACCACCTCGGTCTTCCTCTTGGGTTCACCACGCTTGGGTCCACCACCTCGGTCATCCCTCAGGTCCTCCTCTTGGGTACACCACTTTGGTTAGCCATGATGGTCAGAAATTCAGAATCCCATTATCGCCCCCCCCCCCCCCCTCCCCTGCAAGATTGGCTGGAGTATTACGAACGATCTTGCCATGAAGAACTTTGTGCATATCATTCCTTGCAAGATAAAAGAAAACAAAGTATTCATGTATTCTAACAGATTAAAAAAATAATATGAATAAACAGATTTAAACAAACGAAAGAAATGAGAGAATCATAAGATGATCAACTGAATGTACAACATTTAAGAGAAACGAACAGATGTGATATATATATATATAAATAAAAGGATAGATATAACCTGATGTGATAGATGAATAATTTCACTGATCCCAATTTGATTTGTAAAGCCAACGTTTTGTTCTTAGCTTGAGAGGGATTTCCTGAACAAACCATTGGACTATCACCTCGGTCTTCCTCTTGGGTTCACCACGCTTATAACTGTTGGAAATCGTAACGCTTTGTACGATCTTGGATTTTATGCTTCCTCTCTCTATGTTTCTTCATACACAAGAAATAGAAGAAGTAGAGAACAGAGATCGTTACTTCTGTGTCTCTTCAACAAAAGTGGAACACATTCTCTTTTATTATGACAAAACAGCATGAGTTATCACTTACACAACATAGTGTATATAGTTACAAATAGACACAACTAAACATTTACACCTTTTTGACATGAGACGTAACTGTTCGTTCGCATCGCTTCGTTGACATTTTTGTGCCTATACTCTTATACACCTGCCTATTGATATAACTTATACATAACTATTATAATATAACATATGAAACTCAATTATATTCTAACAAGAACCACCACCTCGGCTCGTCCTTCAGGTCTTCCTCTTGGGTTCACCACTTCGATAGTCTTCATGGTCTTAATTCAAGCTTCCGCCCATAAGCACCAATGGACTAGATCTGCTTATGATGGATGCCTCTTCGGCTGCAACATCCCTCACAGATATATATCATTCTTTGTGGCAACACCTTGGAGACAACCACGTGCTCCCATAGCCCACACTTAAAAAAAATTTGAGATCTGAAGTATGGAGAATCAAGAACACAACTTGAAGAATCGAGAATGGAGAATAGATAGACGAAATTTCAGAGTAGAGAATTTAGAACAGGGAATGGAGAATGAGAATATTTGGAGAATAGAGAATTCAGAACAGGTTTGCAAAATCGTATTGCTCTTATACAATGTGTAGAAAGTAGAACCGTGATTTTAGAGTATGAATATGAGAGAATAAGAGAGAATTGAGTATAGGACGAATTTAGAAGAAGATTACTCTTAGAGCTTAAGTGATTACAATGTTGAAACAACATATAAATAGAAAAAACAAGATAAACTAACGGTTGCAAATACATTAATGATAAGACATGCATGAAAGAAAGAGAGGGACTTCAATTTTGTGCATATGCATTTAGGAGAGAGAAAGAAGTTAATGCCAAATGCTTCCCAACAGAATCCAGTACGTCATATCAGACCACAAGGTCTGAAACGTGTTCCTATACGATCTCATGTTTGTTTTCCAGTACGCCTTATAGGACCACCACGTCCTAGATGTGTTCCGATACAGAAGGGTGTCGCATATTTCAGAAACATAGATGACGCAACTCCTGCAGCCTTCTTGTTCTTCGATAATCTTCTGCTCAGAAAGAAATTTTTTTATCAGTATTCAGCGATTAGGAATGAGTGCCAGTATTCACACGACATTATTGTAACAATAATTGTTACTTCAAAGCACCTGTTCCTTTTTTTCAGATATCTTTGCAACGAAACTTTTCTGTTAACCTGACGCACCACATCTTGACCAACAAAACACAAGAACAATGGTTAAACACACAGAATTCCAGGTCATAAGTCAAGCAGAACAAGCAAGTTAAGTTTATCACAATAACTACTTCCTTATCTGCCGGAGTACCTAAATTCTCAATCTTATTCGACTCGGAAGGCATCAATTCAGTAAAATTGGCATTGGGATTGGTTACAATTGGCAATTTTACGTGGCTCCTGCAGTCTACGAATCTCAGTTCTTCAAGAGCAGTCAGATAAGATATGGGGGAGGGTGGCTCTTTAATAGCCGTCCTGCTTAAATCCAAAAACCTTAAGCATTTCATCCTTCTCGACAAGTCTGGAAACCGCTCCAGGCTTGTGCAGCCTGACAGATTTAGAGTTTCAAGATGCCTCAACTTGCAGATGCTTGTTGGAAGATTCTTGAGATGTCTGCTATTTTCCAGGTCCAGTTTTTTAAGCAATACCAGGTTCTTAATAGATGACGGGATTTCTTGTATCATAGTCCCACCCATAAACAGTTCTTTCACCTTTGGTGAGATCTCCGGGAAATTCTCTAGCTTTGAGCAGCCAGAAAGATTCAGTACCTCAAGCGATTCTAAATCAACCATACATGGAATACTCTCCAGCTTCGAGCAGTCTTTTAGGTTCAGAAAAACAAGCTTTTTAAGATAAGAGATGGACTGGCTAATGCTCAACAAGCTGTTACAACCTTCAAGATCAAGAAGCTCAAGATTTGGCGCACTTGAAAGTCTTGGGATTTTTGTTAACTGGTAGGAGTAGCTAAGTCTCATCTTTTTAAGCTTTTCCAGACTCTGCAAAAGAGAGGAATAATCATGAGTAACTTCATGGTTTACCATATTTGACTGACTTGGTAGTACAAAAACTTGCCTTTTTTCCTTTCCAAAGTTTCTTTGCACAGCTACTTGGCAAGTTAAGCTCTACAAGGTTCTTTGGATCAAAATTTTGCGGCAAGGAGCTTAGAGGATAATATTCCCAATGGAGAAGCCTTAGCTTGCTTGGCAAATATTCAAGACCTTGAGGAAAAGATACCTCATGCTTCTTTTCCACTTTGGAGCAATACAATTTCAACAGTCTAAGGTTACACATCATCTCGAACAAATTGGGATTTGCATCAAATTTAAGATTCAACATGTCTAGGAAAATGCCCTCAATAGCAGATGTGCCCTGAAAACAAAGAGAATATAAGTCAGCCTTCAGAAATAATTTAGCTGGAACATACTTACAAGACTACATAGTAGAGAGACCAAAGATTGTTCTGATGACTTACAGTGTCATTTATGAATACATCCCTGATATCTTCGGCATTCCACAACCTGCTGCGGTCTCCTGGCCTGTCAGCTGATTCTTGGCGAACAATTTCTCTACCAGTTGCCTGGATAAAACTGAGCATGTCCACCAAGTTGTGTTGTGATATTGTTAACAGTGATTTGTCAATAAGGCCTTTAACTCCAACATGTGCGGAGAAACCACAACCATCCAGCAACATTGAGACATTGTCTTTATCCATCCTATTAAAGAAACATGCAATGTCCAAAAATATACTCCTCTCGTTGTCATCAAGCCCACAACAGCTCCTTTGAAATATACCTGGAATGTAAATGGGAGATGCTGTCTTAACTTCTTGTAATAACCTGTTCCATTCTCTATCAGAATTGCTCAAGAACTGAAGAACCTGGGGATTTCCATTTGAAAATTTGACCAGCTCAAGTGACAATGTCTTGTAAACCTCAGGTGACAAAACAATCTGAAATTTCCCATGATCGAGAAGTAGTAGAGATTTAGGAATATCTAATGGCTTGACCTCATAGACATGATTGATTTTACATAGTACGAAAACACGTCTATTTCTAGAGGTCATGATCAGTCTGCTTCCTGGACCAAAATAGTTAAGCTTCCCCAAAAAGGTTTCAACATCTCTGTAATCATTCACATCGTCCAGAATAACGAGGACCCTTTTACGCTGAAGCCTGCTCCTCAAGATACTTGTTTTAATGCCAGAAATCCGCAAAACATGTGGTTCTATCTCTAAAACTCTAGACAAAAATTCCTCTTTCACAGCATCATGCCCTTTTAGTTCTATTTCTTCGTGAAGGTCTTTCAGGAAGATGCAAGTATCATACTGGACGGAGATTCTTCGAAAGATTTCTTCAGCAATGGTTGTCTTTCCTATACCAGCCATACCCCATATACCTAATCTGTGAACATCTGGGGACTCGATGCATAGTAGTGACAAGACCTCCTCTACCTGCACATCCATCCCAATCATGTTCCTCATCTTATCATTGGAACATAGCACCTCAGAAATATATATAACAATCTCATCTATAAGTTCAGACTCGGTCCTGCAAAATTTACAATAAAAATCATTAGTCGAATCCATAGAAGGATCACATATCACAGTTATTTAACCTTAACAAAAATTCGAAGAGAATTTCTTGTAATAAAATCATGACAAAAGAACCACTGACTAGTGCACCTAAAGTCGATCTAAATCAAAATTCATCCAATTTTCTGTAATCAAAGGCTATCTAAATTCAGAAACTGGAAATAACTTACTTATCAGCCAATATGTAGCCAGACATCTGAGCTAATTCTTTCAAAGCAGCCCACCACATTTTCGTCTTCTCGCAAAGGAAAAATCTCATATAGCTCTCAATCTTACAAATCAAATCAGATGGTGTTAGTCCGTAAAATATCGGAAAAACCACATGATCCTTTGTTCGTCTTTGTTCTATAATGTCTGCGAGGTTCGAAGAGACATAATTTCTAGTTAAAAATATGACCAAAACCTTGCATTTTGGAACTGCAATCTCTGATTGGACTTGTGTTGGAACTTCAACAAAGTTTTCATCATAGACACAAATCCCTCTCCGGCAGAGAGCAGCACGAAGATGGGAAATGAATTCGCTGCGTATGTCCCCTCTTCTGTACATGAAAAAGACATCAAACCCCACAAAGAAGGATTCACTCAAAAATCCTGGAGAATCTGGTCCTTGATCTACGAATTCATTGCTACACCCCGCGTCTTGCAGACATGATAAGGGCTCTGGTGAATGATCCGGGAAAGCCCATCTATCTACTGCAACAAAATCATTTATGTTTTCGTAAGCTTGACGCTTCAGATCTTCAAGAAGCACCTGAAAACACGAGCAAATAACAGTGTTTCTTTTAACCAACTACTCCCTCACGAGTTCAGGCTACAAACTAAATCATTGGTGATTAGAGGATATACAGACCTTTTGGCTGGAACTAAGCTGATCGGAGTTTAGTGACGTGACTCCATCTAACGACACTTTAGTCAACTCGTAAACAGAGTTGAAGAGAAGAAAGGCTCCTTGAGCTTGCGCGTGGAAGATGTAATATTCTGCCTCATCCAAAACGCATTGCATCGCGTGGGATACAATTGTGTCCAAAACTTTCTCTGACAGCCATGTTCCTAGTATCTGTAAACATATCACAACAAAAGAGCATAATATGGTTGAATGATGCACTTTGCCACCAGCACATAAGCTACCACCAGTCACTGGTTCGTAGTTTTACCTGGCGTAAAGCATCCGGATTCATCGCAATAGATTGGCGAAGGTCCTTGACGGTATGGATCTTAAATTCCGCCAAACGCAATGCTTCGCGGCTATTTTCGTGGATTCCCTCTAGCCTCCAAACTTCACTAGTGGGATATGGAGGGTGATGCTTCCCAATCCCAGCAGCTACAGTATCAAAAAAAAGAAACAGGATGATTTCTAAAACACCAGCGACCCGTGTTCTCATAGAAAATTGTTCTCATCTACGAATAACTCACATGGATTAGTACGTTGCTTCTTCATTTTGTGGGTATCTTCCTCGACCCTGAGAGGTGAAGTGGAAGGATCATAGATCAGTGGCGCCGTTTGTAGAAGCCGTGGCTTGTATGACGATGATCCGGTGAGAGGTGAAGGGCTAGGACCATAGATCTTGAGTGGCGGCTTCTGGTTCTGTTGATTGGGAGAATTCCCGCCGGCGGAATATTCCGACGAATCCATGCTCCAAATTCTTCTTCTTCTTCTTCTTCTTCGAGTTTCGATCTCTTTTCCTCCTCTGTTTGGAATTGACCAATTTGTAAAAGCTGACCTATAATATTATCTTTTTATATATTATTAAAAACAAAAAAAAAAACCAAACGTTTTAACTTTGAACAGAGTTAAACTTCGTCGTTTTGGAATACAGAAACGAACGCCGACGGAACACGAGAAATCGATCGTCCATTCTGGTCATCATCCTATCGACTCTGTCGGTCTTCTTTGATTTTGAATATATAATCGATTCCGGAAAAAAACTGATACGAAAAAATCTAACGATTTTGATTTCTAAGTTCAAACAAAACTCCCAAAATGGAAATTAGTTAGGGTTCGGATTCAATTTTGTCAAAGAAGAATGTCTATCGATGGACTCCTCGTCTCCAAAATTTACACAAAAAGACACTTAGATATGGAGGCACTTTTGCGAATATCAGCAGTTAAAAAAAAAAAAAACAGTAATCCGTTTCCGTAATTTTACCCGTTTCAAAAAGCTGTGTCGTGTATATAAGTTCCCTGGCAGTGATCTGGTTTCTTGATTGTGTGGCTGTTAACTTAATATTCTCATTAAAACTCATTAAAACTTACAGCTGGAAGTTCATCTGTATCTGTTAAAAACAGAGAAAGGGCTAACTTTGCAAGCTTATCGGCATCTGAATTTTCAGATCTAGAAACAAAGAAGAAATCAACAGCTGAAAATTCCGGAATTAAGCTTAAGATATCCGCCATGGGTCCGTAAATCTTACTTTGTAACTCTTATCTATTAGGAATCAACTATTACTTTTCGACCACAATAATTTTGGAATCAAACAAAATTAGCAGTCCAAACGTTTCGGCAAAATAACTGAATAAGGGGACAAATTGCATCAAAGCCTCTCTCCCATGGAGTCTCTTCATGCTTCTTGCAGATATAGAATCAGACTTCGACAGGTTCAGCTTTTAGTTCTGCTCACATTTTACGCCTAAGCAAATACTATTTGTAATTTGTAATGCAGGCATTGTTTTGTTGTATTTGCTAATATTATTACCAGTACTCCATATTGGGTAATTCATTGCATTATTATACCTTCCATATTCATTTCGGCACAAAAAAAAGAAACTAAGTTATTGAAAGTTGTCATAAAATGGGTACCTCAATTTAATATTTGTACCTAAATGTTCAGAAGTGAGTGAAACACGTTTGAAATTTATGCTAAGAAAAACCAACTTTTTCAAGTACAGGAAAATCTCTTTAAATTAATAATATTAGAATTATGATATTTATTAATTTTATTAGTTTATCGATAAATTAATAATTATTTATTTATAGAGAGATTTGCCTAATTTTATATTTGTTTTTAAAAAATTTCTAATCCAAATAAGAAATTTTCATTAAAATTAATATTTTTAAAAATTTCTTAATTTTTTGATGCAATTCGAGAGGACAACACAAAAAGTTTTTCATGCAGTAAGAAATATTAGATATAAGCTCCAACAAGAATGTAAATTTAAAATATTTACAAACAGCACTAGAGTCATGTTTTACTTAATTATCTTAGTAATATCTAGATAAATTTATATGATTATTAATTTATGATATTAATGGGATCATATATTTACATAAAAGTTTCAAAAAAATTATAATGTTATTATTTTATCGAATTTTGTTAATTTTTACACTGGCTCAACTTGGAACTAGATAAATCTATTAATTTATAGTGATTATTAATTTATCGAGTATTAATTTATAGAAGTTTTACTCTAGAGAATAAATTATTGAAAATTTTCATAAAATGGGTACCTCAATTTATAGAAATGAGTGAAACACATTTTCAAATGTATACTAAGAAAAATCATATTATTCTTTTTTAAGGAGGCAATAAAATATTTTAAAAAATGTTAAAAGCAATATATATAATTGGAAAATTAGTACTCTTTCCGTTTGATATTAAGTGATGTTTTAATATAAAAAATTATTTTTATTTTGAATGATGTCTAATAATTTAATGCAAACATTAATTTTAATTTTATTTAAAACAATTTTATTTATGAAACGTGGAGAGTTTGGAGAAAGCCTGAAAATAAAAGAAAATAAGGTATTGTGACAGGGCATATCTAAGAGTTAAAAGCAATAGATAGAAAGACTGAGAGTACTTTAAAATGGAAAAAGTACAAAAAAAAATAATTGTTTTAACTTTTAAGGTGGAAATGACCGGATGTATTCGGAAAGATGACCAAAAAATGACCAGAAAGCGGTCGGAAAAATAGTGAGACTAAATTTCGAGAGCAACGAAACGCAAAGTGTTTTTAGAATGCCCTGAAAAGGCATAATAATAAGGATTCCCTCTCTTGTTATAAAGTGGATAGTATTTATAGAGTTTTCGTTATCTCGGTGTAAGATACCAGGTCATGCATTCAAATCTATTGGTTTGGACTTGTTCTAGTCACTCAAGTGTTTTTCACCTATCGTCCTTGTCTTATTTGTCAGCTGGCTCACAAATAAATTCCGATTATAATCACGGCATAATCGGTGATAAGTAGAGTCTCTCAAAAAGGTTTTGCTCCTCTCTTAGGTGTTCGCCCTAGCCGCCGATCTGAAGGTAAGTTTTCGCCCTCCGTCGCTCCGTCGCTGCCGTCCCAGCCGTTTCTCCTCCGCTCTAGTCTTCTGCTTGTTTGCGTTCTCGTCTTTGTCTCAGGTTTCTTTTCTTCGTGGAACCTTCTCCTCCGGTGCGGTCACCGGTTCCGGCCAATCCATCAACAACGGCAGAAGAATCGTCCTGCTCTCGCCATCTTCGCGACCATTCACCTCCGAAGGCCTCGGTCGGGGCATCTTCGCAGCTTCTGGAGGAAGAACGACTCTCCGCATCTCCACTTCTCCTCGCCGTCCATTGGGTTTCCCCGATGCCGGAGCTTGGAGTCGACGATTTCCACCTCCCTTCGCGGCCGCGTGTCGCCAACCTTTTCATCTCAACCATACTACTCAACTTTCATCCTTCATCACTCTCTCGGTGTTTAACCGAAGAACAATCACAGATCTGAGCTCGACTTCGCTCGGCGACTGTCTCTCTGCTCCAGATCTGAAGAATTTCAACAGTGGATCCCACCGGAAATCTTCGCTGGCTCGTCCAGTGTATATGTTTCGCTCCCGTTTCCATTGGAACCCTATAACCGCCTGTAGGCGATGCTCACCTCTCTCCCTTTCGCCGGAGTTCACAGTCATCAGAAGGCTAGAAGCGTCCGTGTTGTTGGAGATTGCGTCGGGATGTTTTTCCGTTTTCAGTTTTTTATTATCATGTCTAAACTGTTACGAGATCTTCCCTGAAAAATCATTCGCCGTTCGTCAGCGCCGCTGTTGATGAAGGTTTGCTAGGGCAACCTCTTTGTCACTCAGATTATGGGCCAGAATCTGCTAATTTTGTTACTGGGTCGGCCTTCGTGGCCCAGCGCAGAAATTTTCAATCTTCTGGAAAGCTTTAAAGGGCCTGTGAGCCCAATTATCTGTTTTTCAAATTTGCTAAAATTTGTTTGTACTTCATTTGCTGTAGGGCTTGGTGCCTCTCTATCCCCTGTAGCACATTAAGGCCTTTTAACTGAATGACATAAAGTTCAGTTGTTGACCAAAAAAAAAAAATCACGGCATAATCGTACTGGTTCCCGCATAGGATGTGTCTGAAATACTTTTGTTGTTTTAATCGTTATATGGAGCAGAGATTAGTTGTTTTACCTATCACACTAGAATTTAACTCCTGGTGTAACACAGAAATTTGTTTTTTATTTTGCATTCAGTGATATTTTATTTTATTTTATTTCCAATTTGTTATATATTTTTTGCCTAAAATTTATATGATTATAATATATTATTTTTTACAGAATATAAAATAATTAGTTTGGAGTATTATAGATGTTATTGTTTGTTTGTCATTTGCATCGTTATTACGTGATATTTGATCATTTTAAATCAATAGGTGTGATAGTGTAATGGTGTTAATATATATGTATATTACATTCTTAGTGATATATGATCTTTGTTTATACATTCACGAAGATCACTAAACCGATGAGCAAATGAAAAAACAGGACGACCTAATGTAATTGAGATGCATTGTATGTAATTTTTTAGAATTTAAATTTTATTTTTAAATGTGTACTCCTAAATATTAATAAAAAGATTAAATATTTGATTTTTTAATATTTTTTATTTTGGTATTAGTAGTTGAATGATATCCACATGCATAATCCAAATTATGATGGTGCAAAAAGATATATTCATTTTCTTTAGGAAATTTGTTGTATAATCTTCAAAATGAATAAAAAAATATTTAAAACAACTTTTTTAAGAGATATTTCACAATCTTGGAGATCAAGTATAATCAAATCTCATTATATATATATATTTTTTACAAAAATCTTCTTCAACTATACTTAATATTATATATATATATATATGGTTTTTTGTTAAGATTTTTTTTTTGTTAAGATTTATTATAGTAAACCGTGATTAATGCCAACGAAATTATAATATTTATAATTTTACTAACCTGCAATTTATTTTTATTAAAAAACATATTATATATATTATTAATTTAATACAGTTTCTATTAATTTCACGTTTACAAAAATATTAGGAAACAAATCCGAAATTAATGCATTATATGCTTAACATTTTATATTATAGAAGATACCATATCTAAATATTTTATTTAAAATTTCTTTATTATTGTATCAAAAATTCGGTTTAGATTGCGTAATTAGATATGATTTAATGTTTTAGATTTATATAATAAAGAATATGCCTACATTTTATATTTTTAGAAGATATCATATCTATATTTCTATGTAGACATCTAGATATCGACAAGTTTCTATACAAATAGTACCGAATTAGTAAAGATGGAAGCAACACCAGAAAAATGGTCCACATTCGCGCTACTATTAGAAGAGTTGAAGAAGAACAAAGATTGTTTTGATTTTTTCTCTATCTCTCTTATTTCCCGCAATTTGAATTCAAAAGCAGACAATTTAACTCCGAGTGCTAGATTATATGGTAAAAATGTAAGTTATGTAAACTCTGTAACTCTGGTTTGGATTTCCAAACCATTTTAATTTATAAATTGTTGACAAAAAAATTCATATCTGCATTTCATTTCTATAAAAAAATTAATTATTGTATCTAAAATAATTGTTGCATCCGAGTATTAGGATTAGCCCTAGGCTTAAGGTCCGAACCGATCGGTCCAACCCGAGCCGAACCGGCTAAGAATTTAATCGGCCCAATACCTAGAAAGGCACATACCGATCGATGTTGGTTATTTTTGCATTCGGTTTTTGGTTAATATTGGTTCGGCGTCGATTACTGATTAAACCGATATAATTCTGATAACCTAAGACCAATACCTAAGACTAAACCAATCTTCGCTCATTTTTGGATTTCACTAACATAAGAATTTTTTTTCCTCTCTAGCCGTTCTTCGCGATTCCGATTCCGACATCAAAGCCGATCAATTTTCATCGATTCCGACCACTTCTTAAGATCGAAGGTATGTCTATGTGGCTCTGTTTTTCCTCTTTAATAGATTTGTGTTGTTCATCTCTTTCCCTAAACCGAAACCCTCTCAACCGAGATATTCACAAGTTCAAACCCTAATTTTGATTTCTTAGTCTTTTCTTAAAATCGATCTCTTATCCACCTAATATATAGATTTCTTACAACTAAAAGTGTGAAAGGCCTAAATAAAATCGATTACTTCAAACCTTAACTCGATTTGAAAAAACCCTAATTTCGATTTCGTACTCTTTTCTTATCTTCCTAATATACCGATTTCTTACAACTAAAAGTGTAAAACCCCTAAATAAAATCGCTTTCTTACCTTCCCAAAATCCCTAAATGAAAGTTAGAAACCCTAAATCGATTTCATCCAACCAAACCCTAAATTGATTTATTCCTTAAAAACCCTAAATCGATTCTTTAATCTTCCATTTATTTATGGATTCTGCTGATGGTGCTTGATGGAGAAGACAAACAAGATAATCAGAACCATCAACAATCTAATTTGCCGCAAAAAGCAAAGAGAAAGGTTCCTCCTCGGGTTATGGTATGAAAACATTTTACTCGTTTAGTTGATGTAGTTGATAGGAATTTTGTATAAGTATTGTGGTTTAAAAGTAGGCTACAACTCATATGCACTCAACAATGGTTGCAGTCTCCAAACCAATCTCTGTTCCTCATCAAATTCCTACATTGGTGCAAATGTTGGAAAAAGTAGATTTTTATGAATCTTTGGATAATATCAATCTCTTTTCTTATTTTGATATCATTGCTATTTCAATTATCTAAAAACATCTATTATTTTGTATATTCTCGGAAACAAGATGAGTCTCTTGCACAATATTGAAAAAGATGAGTCTCGATAGTTTGAAGAATGAGAGTCTCGATAGCTTGGATGTGAGTCCCGGTAGTTTGAACTGTGAACTCTATAACCTTCAACAATTTGTTTATGTTATTTGATCTTTTGCTTGTGTTATTTGCTTCACGTTTGAAGTTTCAACTCTCTTTGCTTCACTTTTGAAGTTTGAACTTTATTTGCTTCACTATGAACTCTATTATCTTTAGTGTGAACTACAATGTATGTTTGCTTCAGTTTAATTCTGTTATCTGCTTCATTTTAATGTTGTAAGCGGGTTTCGGTTTAATCGGTTGACCAAAAATAACCGATTAAACCGATTTAGTTTAAAATTTCGGTTAATATTAGCTAACTTTAGTTTTTGTAAAACCGAACCGAATCCGAATTAGCCGAACCGACCGAACCGTTAATTTTAATCGGTTTAATTCAGAATTCATTATCAAAAACCAAAAAACCGATTGCCGAATACACCGAACCGAACTGTTCGAACCGCTAGCATATATCTAATTGGGATGGATCTTTGCCGATCCGATCCGTGAATTAAACAATTGTTTAAATCCTAAATTTACCTTTAATGGTCTTTCTAATTTGTTCTTTTAACTCAATGACATTTCAAGTTAATACTTTTAAAACTAAAAGGTATATTCTCATTTGTACTTCTTTTTTAATAATATAGAGATGTCTACGATAAATAATTTTAACCAGTTGAACAAAAAGAAGAGTTTGAATATGCGGACTTTACGGATTAACATGTTCTTAAAATAGAAAAACAGTTTTAAATTTTAAATATTAGATTTTATAAAACAAAATATATTATGTTTAAATTGGAGAGAGAATATATATTTTTAGTTTCTAATATAATCGATTTATGATTTTGAATAGTATTTGTTTATTTTTATAGGAAAAAAAATTATTTGTTTGACAAAAATGGTTTTCTAACATATCGATTTGTTGACTGTTCGTCTTTTCATTATTTTCTAATTTGGTATATTATGTTTTTTCTTTGACAGTGTCGCTACTATCAGAGAAACCTAACAACCTTTGTGCTCATCGTTGACTTAACATTTTTATCTTCGTTGTAATCCGTAAGTAATGGAGGAACTGGACAAATTGCAACAGAGCTTTTCTCCCATGGAATCATCTCCTCCTGCTTCTTCTGCAGAGTTCGATGTGTTTCTCAGTTTCAGAGGCTTTGACACGCGCAACAACTTCACCGGTCATCTCCAAAAAGCGCTCCGCCTGAAAGGAATCGACTCCTTCATCGACGACAGGCTCCGTCGAGGAGACAATCTCACTGCGCTTTTCGATAGAATCGAGAAATCCAAGATTGCAATCATCGTCTTCTCCACGAATTACGCAAATTCCGCGTGGTGCCTTCGAGAGCTTGTGAAGATCCTCGAGTGCAGAAACAGAAACCAGCAGCTGGTGGTACCGATCTTCTACAAAGTTGACAAATCGGACGTCGAGAAGCAGAAGAAGAGTTTTGCGGTGCCGTTCGAGTTACCGGAATTGACTTTTCCCGGAGTTACGCCGGAAGAGATTTCATCATGGAAGGCTGCTCTTGCCTCAGCATCCAACATTCTCGGTTATGTTGTCAAGGAAATTAGGTAATTTTTTTTTTTCTCATAGACTTAATGCAAGATCTAAATCGATGTCATCAATGTCACAAAAAAAAAAAAAAAAACACTTTCTGTCTTTGTGTGCCCTTTATCTTCTTATAGATGCGATTAAAGTTTGTGTTATGTGGTTTATGCTAAATCCAACTTTTTTTCATTTTGTTAGCACGTCTGAGGCCAAACTTGTGGATGAAATTGCTGTTGACACATTCAAGAAGCTGAATGATTTGGCTCCAAGTGGGAACGAAGGTCTCGTGGGGATAGAATCTCGTCTGGAGATTCTTGAAAAGCTATTATCATGGGAGGATTTGGATTCCGTTCATATCGTAGGCATTGTTGGAATGGTTGGGATTGGGAAAACGACTCTTGCTGATTGTTTGTATGGACGTATGCGTGGTCAGTTCGACGGTAGCTGCTTCCTTACAAATATCCGCGAAAATTCAGGTAGAAGCGGATTAGAATCTTTGCTGCACAAACTCTTTTCCACATTACTAAATGATAGAGATCTGGAGATTGGAGCTCCTGGAAATGCACATGAGAGATTTGAGCGCCGGCTTAAGAGCAAGAGGCTGCTTATTGTGCTTGATGATGTGAATGATGAAAAGCAAATAAGATATCTTATGGGGCACTGCAAATGGTATCAAGGAGGAAGTAGAATTATCATTACTACTAGAGACAGTAAACTGATCGAGACGATCAAAGGCCGAAAATATGTGCTCCCGAAATTGAATGATAGAGAAGCCTTGAAGCTCTTTAGCTTGAATGCGTTTAATGACTCTTGCCCTTTGAAAGAGTTTGAGGGTTTGACAAATATGGTTCTAGATTACGCTAAAGGCCACCCTTTGGCTCTTAAGGTATTAGGATCTGATCTTTGTGAGAGGGATAATTTGTACTGGGAAGCTAAATTGGATAGACTGAAAAGTAGATCACATGGAGATATCTACGAAGTTCTGGAAACAAGCTATGAGGAGCTTAGCATTGATCAGAAGAATATTTTTCTGGATATTGCATGTTTCTTCAGATCAGAGAATGTGGATTACGTGACAAGCCTTCTCAACTGTCAGGGTGTGGACGTGTCTAGCGTGATAAAGGATCTCGTTGACAAATGTCTGATAACTCTTTCTGATAATCGCATCGAGATGCATGACATGTTGCAGACGATGGGCAAGGAGATTAGTTTAAAAGCAGAAACAATAGGAATAAGAGACTTTAGTTGGCTATCACGACATGGTAACCAATGCCAATGGCATATCAGACTATGGGATAGTGATGATATTTGTGACATGCTAACCAAAGGCCTGGTAAGGACATATCCCGTTGATATAATATTCAATTTAGTATTATAATTTAGCATCTTGCTTTGAATTAATACATCTACCACTTGATTGATAGGGAACTGACAAGATAAGAGGGATTTTCCTCGACACATCAAAACTAAGAGCAATGCGTCTAAGTGCCAAAGCCTTCAAAGGGATGTACAATCTCAAATACTTGAAAATTTATGATTCTCATTGTTCCCGTGGATGTGAAGCAGAATCTAAACTTCATTTGCGAAAGGGGCTTGATTTCCTTCCTAATGAGCTTACATATCTACATTGGCATGGTTACCCGCTACAAAGTATTCCTTTAGACTTTGACCCCAAGAACCTTGTAGATCTCAAATTGCCACATAGCCAATTAGAAGAAATTTGGGATAATGAAAAGGTATATTTTTATGTGTAGTTTGATCAGTCATAAGCTAAAGTGAATGCTGATTTGCATCCAAAGTTGACCTGTGGCTAGATTTTTTTTTGCACAGGATGCTGTTAATCTCAAATGGGTTGACCTTAGTCACTCCTTGAATTTACGCCAGTGTTTGGGGTTGGCTAATGCTCAAAATCTTGAAAGGTTGAATCTGGAAGGATGTACAGGTTTGAAAAAGTTGCCATCGTCAATGAATTGTTTGGAGAAGCTTATATACCTCAATCTCAGGGATTGCACAAGCCTTGGGAGTCTTCCAAAAGGAATCAAAACTCAATCCTTGAAAACTCTTATTCTCAGTGGCTGCTCCAGCTTAAAGAAATTCCCATTGATCTCGGAAAATGTTGAAGTTCTACTTTTAGATGGCACTGCTATAAAGAGCCTTCCTGAAGCCCTTGAAACCTTTAGAAAACTTGCTTTGTTGAATCTGAAGAACTGCAAAAAGCTAAAACATCTTTCTTCTGATCTTTATAAGCTGAAATGTCTTCAAGAGCTAATACTCTCAGGTTGCTCACGACTAAAGGTTTTTCCAGAAATTAAGGAAGACATGGAATCTTTGGAGATTTTACTTATGGATGATACAGCCATCACTGAGATGCCAAAGATGATGCATTTGAGCAATATCAAGACATTTTCGTTATGTGGAACAAGCATTCACGTTTCTGTTAGTATGTTCTTCATGCCACCTACATTGGGCTGCTCTCGGGTAACAGATCTTTACCTCTCAAGATGCAGTCTCTACAAACTCCCAGATAATATTGGTGGCTTATCCTCTCTGCAGTCTTTATGCTTAAGCGGAAACAACATCGAGAATCTGCCAGAGAGCTTCAACCAACTTCAGAATCTGAAATGGTTTGATTTAAAGTATTGCAAAATGCTCAAGTCTCTACCAGTCCTTCCACAAAACCTGCAGTATCTGGATGCACACGAATGCGAGTCACTTGAAACTTTGGCAAATCCAATGACGCCTTTGACGGTAGGAGAAAGGATCCATTCTATGTTCATCTTTAGCAACTGTTACAAACTGAACCAAGACGCACAAGAGAGTCTCGTGGGTCATGCTCGAATCAAAAGTCAGTTGATGGCTAATGCTTCTGTAAAACATTATTATCGGGTATTGTCTTTTAATCCTTCCCTCTCCCTTTCACCATCAAAATTAGAAGGGAAGCTTATTTTCTTTCTTTTGCAGGGATTTGTCCCGGAGCCTCTGGTCGGAATCTGTTACGCATCGACTGAAATACCGAGCTGGTTCTGCCACCAAAGACTAGGACGTTCACTAGAAATCCCATTTCCTCCACACTGGTGTGACACTAACTTTGTTGGACTTGCGTTATCTGTAGTTGTCGCATTCAAGGACTATGACGTCAGTGCGGAAAGTTTCTCGGTAAAGTGTTGTGGCAAATTTGAGAACCAAGACGGTTCCTTCACAAGATTTGATTTCACTCTCGCAGGCTGGAACGAACCGTGTGAATCCCTTAGCCATGAACCAAGAAAGCTCACTTCTGACCATGTTTTCATGGGATACAACAGTTGCTTCCACGTCAAGAATCTCCATGGAGAGAGTAACAATTGTTGCTACACAAAGGCTTCGTTCGAATTCTATGTGACGGATGATGAAACAAGGAAGAAGATAGAAACTTGTGAAGTGATAAAATGTGGGATGAGTTTAGTGTATGTTCATGAAGATGATGATTGTATGTTGTTGAAGAAGACAAATCTAGTTCAGTTGAGTTTGAAGACTGAACCAACCTGTTCCTACGGTCTTGATGATGTTATGGATGATGTTAGACCCAAGAGAGGACTTTGCCAGTTTGTTGGTGCTGAAGAAACAGATCGTAAGAGAATGAAGGAAGAGAAGATCACAGTGTGATAAATCTATATTTCTAATTTATATCAAAAATATTTATTTATGGAATGTCAGTAAAGATAAATGCCTTTTGTTTGTATCTTCTATTGGGAAATAAGGATTTTCATGATAATTAGGTGTAGCATGATAATTAGGTGATTTCGTAAACAAAGGAATATGCAGACAAAGAAATTGATCCATGTCTTTAAATAAACATGTTTCTCATAATCACCTTTTGTTATTTGATCAAAAGATTCAAAACCATATATATATATATATATTCTCATCTAAGAATGATAAGAAAAAGATAGACAGAAATTTAAGACATTGACCATGTCACATTTATCAAAGATACTCAATTTAATCTGCAGAACATTTAATTTCTCCAATGAGAATGAAATCTGAAGTAAATTGTTTCTTGGATTCCACCTCTTGAGGGATCAAATCCCATTGTCTTCCATTACTGAAAGGAAGATATGTGAAGAATCATCAAATGAGTATATAGATAAAAAGCCAACATAACAAAGATCTGTAATACTAATGCAGAGTCCACACACCACCATTAACAGAAATAAGAGGATGTGCAAAACTAATTTAAAATACAGACATCTTTTAAAATAATTAGGTAATCGTTACGTCCATCCTTATATTCAAGAATCTTGTATCTATTAAAAGATCAACAATGATAAATATAACTTGATAAAAGAATAGCCACAATCCTAATGTAAAAGTAGACTTGACAGTTGACACCTTCAGTTTCATCTTCTTCCGGGCAGATGGAACAGTGCATATATTATATACACAAGGAAAACTTCAGTGAAAGTAGATACCAGACAGGAATAAAGACGAAGCTAGAAGAAAAATATGGAGATATCATAAAAAATAAGACCAAGACAGGAAGACTCATGAGGGGTAAAACATATATAATGTTGTAAATCCGTAAAAATGAAACTAATTTAAAACAAGAAGTTAACTAATCTCTTCATCCATTGTTTTCCATGTCTTTGACATATCAATCACGTGTGTGTGTGCAGTAACCTCAAAAAGTGTGTGAAGTCGCACGATAACGAAACTAACGACAAGCTACAAAAAAAAAAAAAGGAAGCAACAACTAATCTCCTTGTTATGGCCACGTGTATGGCAATAAAGCCACCACCTCCTTTGTTTGATGAATCTCTTTCGGTCCGATTACTCGTACAAATGGCCGAAAGTGAGAGATTTAGTACTCGTTACAAAACCAATCAAATGGTATTATGATTATAATTCTTTCTAAACTTAGTATTTCAATTTAAATATTGCTTTTTTTTTCATTAACCCTAAGTTAAACCGGTTAAATATTGTATGTTTTTTTCCATTAACCCTCAGTTAAATATTGTTAACACTGAATGAAAGCAAATCGAGGTAAGTAACATGAGATTATTTTCTAAAAACACTAAATTTGTAGCCGAAAAAGTCCACAAAGTATTTCCCTCGAATCAAAGACCAAACGTTAATTAATTCTCTTTTCAAAAGCTGGATTCGGATTTGAAACTTTGAGCTCAAGATGAAAATATTATTAAAAATGAAATATAATACCCTAACAAATATGAAATATGTTATTATAAATTACTGAAATTAATTTTGATATAGTAATTGTAAAGTTAAAAAGAAGATGAAACAAAAATAAATTGATGAATAATCGGAAAACAATAATAATAACTTTAAAAGAGTTGAATTTTTTAGTATATCTCTTAATCAAAGATATTTAATTATTACACCAACATCATTTCAATAGCAATATCCAGTTCCACACGCCTATGCCGACATGATCCAGGTGTTTTCAAACTAAATATATTATTATATTTTGTCAACCGTGGGATAACTAATTTATATATTTATTATTTTCTTAAACTGAATAAAATAAAGAAAAAAATGAAAGAAATCAATTATAATCGAAAATAATATATTAAAACAAGGAACATGACACATGTACAAACAAAAGGAAATAAACAAAATTTTGGTAATGCAATTTGTTTCTCTTTCTCAAAATCACACAAATCTTCTCTATATTTTTTTCAATCCTTCCTTCATTCATCTTCAGGTTTCTTTCGATTCGTTGAGTAATTTGATTTTTTTTCATAACTGGGTTCCTCTCGTTCTTCTCCGAAAACGATCGGAGAATCCAGTCGTTCGTCTCTGTTTCTGGGTTAGTACTCGATGACTTATCGCGAAGAAGACGATGCAGTTTCTGAATTTCGGGTGAGAGTTGAAGAAGATGGAGTTGAGAAATTAGGGCATTATGTTAAACTTAGTGATGATGAGTTTGAAGAACAGCGACAAGAAGCAGGAAATGAAGAGGAAGAAGACTCGTCATCACCGTCTTCTTCTTCTTCTTCTTCTTGTGGACGGAAAAGATCTGTGTGGTTCTGGATCAAACTTGGTCTTCTCTTCACATTTCTAACTGCTTTGGGTCTCGCTGGTTACAAATGGCTCGCTCCTTTAATCATGGATAAGGTTCGATTTCAATTCAATGCATGTCTCATTACAATGATTCTTCGTTCTCAGAATCTGCTGTTGAATTGATGTTTTTATGTTCTTCGGAAATTTTTGTTCTTTATCAATTGGGTTTGATTAGGGTTTCCAACAACTGATCATCACTCTCCAATAAGATCTTAAGTGCTCGGCCACAAGTCTGTATGATGTAACTGCTCTTTTAGTATAGAAATTAGGTTCCTTTATAAGATTGGTTCTTGTGAATTCTACCTGCGATTACCTCAGGATCCGATTAGCCCAATTGAGGTTTGTAGTGAGTGTTCTGTGGCTATTTCGATACATTTATAAGCCGATGCTCTTAAAAAATCCTATCTTTAACATCTTTGGCTCTGTTGCTGATTATGAAATTATCCATTTACCTTTGTTTGCAGGAGCTAATCCCTCTCATAGAATGGGAGATGGAGACATTTACACACCCTGTGTGCGGTATTCTTGTGTTTGCATCCGTGTCTTTATTCCCTGTGATACTTATTCCAACTACGCCGTCAATGTGGGTGGCTGGGATTACATTTGGTTATGGCTATGGCCTTCTCCTTACTCTTCCAGCTGTAGCTATCGGTGTATCACTTCCTTACTTCATCAGCTATCTCTTCTGCAACAAAATTCAAGTATGTATCTCGCCTTAAAAATCAGTTCTATCCTGAGTAACGACTACTTGAAATAGATCCATTTGTGCAGGGTTGGTTAGAAAATTATCCAGATCAAGCTGCAATGTTGAGAGCCGCTGGTGGAGGCAGTTGGTTTCACCAGTTTCGTGCAGTAACCTTAATCCGGATTTCTCCATTTCCTTTTGCTCTTTATAACTACTGCGCTGTTGCAACTCGTGTAAAGTACGGTCCTTACATGGCTGGTTCCCTCGTAGGCATGGCGCCGGAGATTTTTGTCGCAATTTATACGTAAGTGTGGAAATGTCTTGCAATTTTGCTGATAATTAATGATTGATTTGGCATTCTGATAGTTTTTTTTGTTTGTTTTTGGTGTTTGCAGAGGGATTCTTATAAGGACATTGACAGATGCATCCACTGCGGAACAAAAGGGCCTCTCGATTCTTCAAATTGTTCTCAACATTGTTGGTGTTGTAGCAACTGTTGTGACAACTGTTCTCATCACTAAGTATGCGAAAAGACAGCTCGAAGTTATGAAGAAAGAGAAGGAAACTTTGTTGTAACAGTAATGGAGACACAACAACCTTTGAAGCTTTGTCTCTGCATCTTCCCAAAGTACAGGTTTTATCCAAGAAGTGAAATAACTCTTGATTTTTGGTCTCTGAGTTTCACTCTGTTATGGTTTGTTTACAGCCGAGAAAGGAAAGGGTTGAAAAGAAAATTATGATCACAGAAAACTCTCTAACACAATATAATCTTATACTATATGTTTTTCTGGATCTATTGTTTTTTGATGTTTGAAAAGACTCAATTAACTGACATTGTTGTTATTGGTATATAATTGAAAAGTTAAGATCATTTCTCCTTCTACGTCTTCTCAAGTAAATAGTTGTTTATATAATAACCCTTTTCTCAAATATGAAGATTGGAAATTGTCAAATTGGAATGTACAACTCGTGATCCATGATAATTATATTAAATATTTATTTTGTAACTAGAATATGACCAGAATATGTAGTCGTTGTAATAGTGTCGATGTTGTGTCAGTCTATCAGATCATCCAGATTCAATAGGCCACAAAACAAAGATTTACATGGGATAATGTGCGTGTAACGTAACAGAGAATGAAAAGTGAAAAGTTGCACTTCGAATATTATGGGCTGAATTGAGAAGCCCAATGTTTTGTCTTTCAAAATCATATAGTCAGATTTACTTATAGCTTCGACATTACTATGTTTTCAAATGCGTTCGACATATTAAATGGTGTAATTAAAGAAGAAACCTTACCTATGATTTTTGAAGTAGCTGCCCATATTAAGCATGTGAACCCAATTCTTGTAATAAAAATGACAATTTAAAATGACAATCTCTTAATATTTTGATTTTAAATATTGTTTGAGTGTTGTTCTCAATTAGGGCTAGCCGCACCTATATAGTCCGGAGGCCGGACCTCATCAGAATTTTTTATTTAACTTTGACGGGTTTAGCGGACCAGTCCGTTTAACACCGTAAATGAAGAAGAATTATATAAACAAGAATATAAGAGCTATGCATTCGTAAAATAAAAAAAAATTAGAACCTATATAATAACTAACTCATTTATTAACTAACTCATTGATTTTTTTTTAGTGTATCAATAAATCATCAGATTCATCACAATATGCATGATCTATTTATGTTCAATGTGAATAATCGAATTAATCTAGACCAAATTGATTTTTTTGTTAATGGTTTTCTACAAAAATTAATGAAATACTATTTTAATTACAAGAAAAAAGCTCTTTGCGGTTTGCGAAACTAAATTGAACCTTACAACCTAAGGTGAATCCGCCAAAATAAAGGACTGAGAGATAATAGGAGAAGAACTATATGGAGACCTCTTGGTGGATGAATCCCGGAAAAAAAGAAGGAAGCCAATTAATAATTATCCATCAAAATCAATTTGGATATTGATGTTGGGGTTTCTCTAGTATTGAAGTCTATACTCTACTCTGCTTGAAAATTCACACTAGTTAAAAGTGGTGCTCGCACAAGTAATTTGTTCTCTTGCATTAGATGCAAGTGGATCAACAGTGAGATGAGTTGAATTTTATTTTAATCTAAAACCAAAAAAATTATTGATTTGGTTAAAGTGGGTTTACTTTTCACATATCTGAAATATGAAACTCAATATAAACCAAACTTATACTTAAGCTATTTCATAAATTAAAGATACACTTTACTAAAATCGATCAATATTATATTCAGGTTTTATATCAGTTACTTTTTTTGAATTTTTCTGATTGGTGCATATGTGAAGCTCTCCCACACACTAAACCGAGCAACAAATATGTTCAACCACTCTCATCCCCAAACAAATGTTGTCTTAATTCCCATCAGAAGTGCTTTTGGTCCAAAACCCGAAATCCTTTTGACACAGTTTTGTCTAAAAGTATATTTAAAGGTAAGCATTTACATCTTATCCTACCTATGAACCACAAAATTAAATATTTGTCCTATTCTCTAAAAACTTTCGTGGGTCTTTGGTGTACATATAATTTTTTTTTGATAATTAGACTAAAATATTTATCCAATTCACAGTAAGAAATTACATGTCAAAACTTAATATAGTTTGCATTTTTGAATCAATATATATGCTTGTGACTTGGTACCACTTACAACATTGTATCTATGTGTCTTTCATGCGAATAAAATCCACTGCTCATTAATGGTAATTAATGGCAATTTGTCATCTGGTGAAACACATGCTCTTATATACAGTAGGTAAAAGACTTTCAAATTCAGTTTCACATTCAAAAATTTTAAATATTAAAAATAATTACACATTACATTAAATGTTTTAAATTTTTTTATGCTTTATAGGATATTTGGGTGGACCCAGCGCATAGCCAACAATTAAATGGAGATTAGTGGGAAGTTTTTTTCCTTCTTCTGTATTATTATTTTATATAAATATATATGTTAAATATTTCTAATATATGTTTTCTATTTTAAGTCTTGCATATAAAAAAAACTTAAAATTTGATTATGAATAAATTAATCGGTCATCTTGACCGATTAATCAAACGCTTAAAGTGATTAATTGAACGTTAGGCCAAATTTAATAATTTTTTGTTAACTGATTTGAAAAAAAAATCAGAATATTCAGATGATTTTGGTTGTTTAGACACGACAGATTTTGGTTAAATTACTGACAATTACAATTTTATCAACAAACATATGATTGTAACATATAAATATGAAAAAATGTAAACACAAACAAAAAAATGTATATCAAAAAAATGTAAACATATGATTCTTTAAAATCTAAATAATAGTATAGAGTCCACACATTAAGAAAATAACACTATTTATTTTGTTTTGGTAGATAAAATGAATTAAAACACGTAATTGACATTTTTGCTATAGTGAGTTATGTGACCTTAAACATTTTGGATGTACCTTTTTGTAACATGTTTTATTTATTTATTTTTGTTGTCAACCATGTTTTATTTATCTATGGATATCCAAATTATCGAATAAACTTTCATTTCGAACATATATATCCTCATTCAAATATCATTGGTTATATCTATCTTCATAATAAATTGCACTCTTATATGAGGGAAATTGAATTTCAATTGATATTTTTGATATTTACAACATATAAATAAAATTATCCAGCAAGATTCGAAAGTTAAAAGGATCAAAATAACATGAACAAATAAAAAAGGGTCTAAATCTAACAGTCAAAGACTAGATTATTTATTACCATAGTGCAAAAATAATAATAATTGTTAATAACAGATTTTTGTAACGTAAATACTAAATAGATAGAGCCAGGTCAAAACGTGACAAACGAATGCAACTGTTGGTGGCAGAATCGAAAATAATCCACATTTCTCGATTCCCCGCCGAAAATTTCAGACTCATCGAACGCCAAACACAAAATTACGAAACCAGCCCTACACTCTCTCACTCGATAGGGGCAATATAGTCTTTTCTACTATCCCTCTCAACAGTCCAATCAAATTCAAATTCATTTGTTTTACATAAATAAATCCACGTCATGAACTGCACGCTTAAACAACGGTGTCGTTTTGTTGTTCTGTAAAAGGAAAATATAAATAAATTTGCCGTTTTGTCGCTTTTTAATTAAGAAAAAAACCTCTGCAAAAAAAAATAGTGACGTTTATTTCCTTTCTCTGCAATTCTTCTTCTCCTTGTGTGTTCACTCATCAAAACCAATGATGATAAAATCACACATAAATTAGGGTTTCATGTGGTGAGTCAGTTCACTTGACGTTAAAATTTGACCAGTGGTTTGTTTTATCTCTGCTGCTTCATTACTGAGCACAGTGGAGTTTTTAAAGAGAGATATGGAGATGGAGACAGAGACGGAGACAGAGACGGAGACGGAGACGGATGAGGATATGGAGACAGAGACAATGGTGTTCGAAGTGACTGAAATCGATTTGGAATATGAGTTTGATGCTGCTCGTTGGTTTGATTTCGCTCGGGAGGAATTGCCTTTGGAGTCTCGTGCTGCTGAACTTTGGTTCGAGACCGCTCAGTCTTATCCACCCTCTCGTGAGTATCGCTCCTTCACTCTTACAGGCTTTTTGATTGTTTTCGTGAAGTGTGCGCTAAATTTTGATTTTGGTTACGTCATCTTATGTAATTCCGTAAAGAAATTTTCAGGAGTATGTAACGATGTGTGAAATTTTGACTCGAAATTTTGAAGAGGTTTAATTGAAATATAATCCTCGTTGTAATCGTGATTTGTGTTTAAGAATCTTTTTTTTTTTTTTTTTTTTCAATTTTCCCTGCAATTTCACTGAATTGAAAGCTTCGTTACAAATACACACCGATGCCATATTAATACATTGTGATTTTTTTTTTTCAGCTTTTGCAATCAAACTGTTCATGAGAGAGGAGGTTTTTTCTGAAGACAAGACTGAGCCTTTGTCAAAATCAGATGATGGTGAAGTTACAGTAGATGTCCAGGAGGGTGACAGAGAAATCTCTCAGCAACAAGATGTGAATCAAACAGGTTAATTTTATATGGTTTTGGATTATGTTCCTGAATCTCTAAACTAGTTTACTGGTTTAGCATTATGTAGCTTTTGGATAACCAACCAGAAAATTGTAAAATGGATCTTGTTTTCTTTCAGGAAATGGAATGAGCTCTGGGGTTTTTACTTTCATTCAAGGTGGTACTTTGAACAAAGATCCAAATCAGTCCTTACATAAAGGTTATCACTTTTACTAACATGACTGAAGAGAACACACATGTGGTTCAACTAATGTTTATGGTTATATATTATTGTCTAATCTCTGACTTTTTTTGGTATTTATTTTACCCAAACTCAGTCCCCCCTACTTAGATACATTATTGCTGATAGTTTTAATTGTTTAGTTGTGCGTCTGAGTTCTCACTTTCTCTACTTCTACCAGGACCTACATTTAGCAATCGGAATCATTCTGATAAACTGAAATGCCGACCAAAGTCAAGCATCAGGCCTATACCTAGAAGCTCAACATTGATGAAACCTACTGCTAGCCTATTGGCAAAACAAGATAATGCCAGGTGATTATGAGATTTTTAAATTCTTGGTATATATCTTCTGTCAACTTAAAAAGCAATGAATGTAATACTTGGTTGTTTTGTTGATCTCCTAGACTCCATATGCAAGTGGATGAAATTAAGCAGAAAGGCTTTTGTCCTTCATCTAGATCTGAAATTCATTCTTCTAAAAGACAGAAGCTCGATGGAGGGCTACTTCGCAAGGTAGCGTGTCTGGTAGACTAGTAGTTATGAGTATCATTGTATCTAGTTCCTACAAGAAAATATGATTTATGCGTTTTTCACTTGTGGCAGTAAAGCTCATCTAACCGTAGACATCCAAATAAATTCTTTTCTGTTTTAGGTTGCTGAAACGGCGCAGGAGATGAATTTGGTCCATAAGGCACTCAAGAAGGTTGCTATCTGTTTCTTGAGTACTCCTGAACATATGGAAGATTGAACCTTCTTGTTGGAAAAGAGCAGTCAGTGTAAATCATTCAATTGGTTGTTACATGGTTTTCAGGATCTTGATAGAAACTCACTACATGCCAGGATGAAGATTACTGTCCCACAGGGGCCTGATTTTGCAACATCACATAGAGCAAATAGGATACGGTTAGGGCCTAGACATTGACTGACAGTCAATTGTTATGGTAAAAGCCAGATCTTACATGCATTTACACCAATGATTATTGCAGGCACAAGATTGATGCTAAGTTGGACCAGGACTCAACATCAGTGCATAGATTCAAAGCACGCCCCTTGAACCGAAAAGTTAGTATCTGCTAATTACCTAACATGGAACTCATTTCGTTATTGTATCCCAGCTCAAACATGTGTGTGTTGCCTGTAGATCTTTGAGGCTCCATCATTGTCCATTCGAAAAAAGAGCACTCCTAAACTACCAGAATTTCAAGTAAGCATTAAAAACTAAGTTGGGCTGGTCTACTCTATGTTTTACAGGCTTAAGAATTAATAATTTAGATTATGTTTCTTGTTGTTTTATCAGGAATTTAGCTTAAAGACCTCAGAAAGAGCTATGCAACATTCATCAGCAGTATCAAAGTCGTCATATCAGGGAAATAATAATCATAAGGTTATACACCAACTGAACTTATATGAAATCATATCATGCTTACAAGATTACTTTATAACAATATGTGTATCCTGGCATGGGATCTAACTGATATTCATCTTTCATCTGTACCACTCAATCAGTCTCAAAGTGCTGATGTTAAAGGATAGAATTTTTCTTTTTGACAGGAGTCAGATAAGCCTAATACAACAACATTTCTTGACGGTGTTAACAGGGAACCAAGAAGGTATGATATTAAAAAAATATGAGGGGCTCTTGCTTACTTACTCCAACTTTTATATGATAGAACTGTGATTATTCTGCGAGTTGAATTTTAACAGACCAAGAGCTATGGATATAACTAAGGATGATGATAGAAAACACCTCTTCAAAGCTCAGCGTCTTAATAATAAGGTATAATGTTTTCTATCTCGTGTTGCATTTAAATGCATAAATTTTTTCATGCTACTAGGTACACTCATAGAGGGTTCATTTCCATTAAACAGATACTTTCAAGTGGACGAGACATTGGCATTTTCACAAAAAGCAAGCGAGAAACTACAACGCCCTTGGTATGTCAGTCTATGGATTATTCTTTACACTTGGTGTCTATATATGTTTATGTAGAGGTTACCTACAATAGACTCAAACTGTTCTTACACTCAAACTCAGGGGTTTAGTTTTCACTCGGAAAGGAGGGCTCAACCAGATTTGCCAACAGACCTTTTCAGTAAGGTTCGATTCACGGTTCCCGAACATTTTATTTTCCTCAATGGTTTAACTTGTGATTGTTCTTATCGTACTCTAGTTATCTGATGAACCCTTGGGTTTCTTGCTTCGTTGTACTGTACAGCTATCCTTATCATCCGAACTCCGGCCAAACAGTGGATCTCGCTTAAGATTTGCTCAGCCTGGACAAGTAAAGGTACAACTTGTGATTTCATTTCATTTAATTTGACTTTCTGTCCCAGCTTTAGAATCATATCAAGTTTTACAATTGTATTTTTGGCATAAGGGCTCAAAGGAAAACAGACTGAACTCTTTTCAAGCAGGGAATGAAGTAAGCTATAGATTCAAGCTTGCTTCTACTACTACCAGTCACAGTTTCTTTTATCATTGATCGATAGTAATTACATTGCAGAGAACTAGCAAGTTTACGGAGAAACCGGTGGTACAACGTGGTATAATTCCTGAAACTAGCCGGCAATGGACTGCTCGGAGTGGTAAGCTCGAAGCAGCGGTGTAACTAAATTAACAAGTAATATAGAAAAGGATACTACTATTTTCCCTCTTATATTAGGGCATTTTTATAGTTTTGAGGATCATTTTAGTTTTCGATTTGGCAGGAGCATAGGTATCCTCGCTGATCGTAGAGAAGAAAAATCTTTCTTAGTTATATGAATCATCTCCATTTTTGTACATTAAGACTTGATTCTCTTAGGTGACAACTATTCAAAAAGCAGGCTAACATTGTGAAGAACTAAAATCTATCTCTCAAAGGGTGTGGTGTGACATTGTGGTCGGTTAATTTTGGCAAAGGAAATGTATATTGTGGATACTCATTTCTTGATATGAATGATATACAAAGAGAGAGGTTCAACATCACTTATGGGTTTTTGAGACAATATATGTTAACCGTTGTATTGCTCTCTGATCTATGTGATGAGTGAATGAATCCACCAATTATTTTGGCTGGAGTCAAAACGAAGGTAACAACTATTCAAAACGAAGGCTAACATTATGAACTAAAAATCTGTCTTTCAAGGGTTGTGGTCGTTTATGTGAAGGAAATAAAAAGAGAGGTTAAAAGGATTCTAAAGTAAACATCTCATGGGTTTTTGACATATCATGTAAAATGTTTGGCTCTGTGATTTATGTAACGAATGAATCAACGGAGGCTAAAAGAATAAAATTGGCACGCCCGGGTTCGTGTCCATATACTCCTTGCAACGGCTAAGTCTCATAATGCAACCATCCATAGACTCGTTCTCCTCCTCAGCTTCCGATGATGACTCATCCTTGTAAAGACTAAACTTGCGAGTCCTCAAGTTTAACAAGACCAGACCATTCTTGTTTCTGCTCCACAGGTATATGATCTCAGAGTTCAAAGGATGCATCACCACAGGGAAATAATAAGCACCACACCCGACCAAAGACGAGTTGGTGTTGAGTTCCCACAAGAGTTTCCATGCCGCAATAGAATCATCATTACAGTACTTGACCAACCTCTCCAAACCCTGATTGTACAGCCTCCATTATCATTGAAAACGTTGCTATACACCACGGATCCAGCAGACGTCGTGATTGTTTTCTTGAAACGGTGATTCCGTTGTTCATATTGCTGGGTACCAGGAAAAGGTATAGTACGACACTCATCACCTCCTGAATTATAGAAATCATAGGATACAGCATAATTTGCGTCTCTGTCGCTACCAAACGCAGAAAGCCAGTGAAGAATCCCGTTCAAAGGAACCGAATACTCTACTCTAGACCAGACTCCAGAGCATGCGACAGTGACAACTAAGCTTTTTGGTTTCTCACAATCAAGTTTCAGAGGAATATATCATAAAAGTGACTTCTTTAGATACCAAAATGTGCCATTATCCACACAACCTTGTAACCCACGGCAATACCCTTTTCCATCTTTACAACCAGTCCAGTGTCGCTAAAATATTTATTCTCCTGTAAGGCTGTAACCTCACGACATCATAACCCGAGAGATGTGGAGGAAGAGGGATTCGAACCCATTGTCGGGTTTCCGACTTGATACATTGGTGCGCCTTTGATGGTTTCCGTCTAAAGCAATACCAATCCATCCGTGCAGCTCAAGACAGAAGTTTTTCTCACTGTGGTTTCAGGATTGTAACGCGTGATGAAAGAGCCTAGAGAATTGGTAAATGGAATCGATTATAGATTTACATTCTTTGCACACTGATCTGAATCTGGCGATGCTCCTCATTGAGAATCGAGCCAAGATATTTACCAGTGCTTCCTCTACTAGAGTCACCATCTTTCTTTTTTCTCCATTCGAGTTTAAAATTTAGGGTTCGCAAGATTATTAGGTTGTGAATGGAATTAGGTCGTTATAATTTTTGGTTTCGGTTTTTGAGTATTGAGTCTTATAAAACTTGAATGGACCCTGACAATAACAAAAACAAAAACTTGAATGATTCGAAACTAAGATGGTTTGACATTATGGTCTGTTAATTTTGGCAAATGAAATGTGATTTGTGGTTACTCATTTGTTAATATGAATGAAATACAGAAAGGTTTTAATACATCTCCATATGGGTTTTTGAGATAAAATATAAAATGTATGTATGCCTCTGTGATTTATGTAATGTAATGATAAAAGGCAAAAGAAAATATTATTGGCTTCGCCCGGGTTCGAACCGGAGACCTTCAGTGTGTTAGACTGACGTGATAACCAACTACACCACGAAACCTTTTGGTTAGTAAATCTTGTTAAGCTTAATTTATAAAAAGAGTAATACATCCATGTCCTTGTTTTTTGTTGGTTTCCTCGTTTTTTTCGTTTGGTTAATTGACGAAATAAAAATCTTTTGAAGAAAAATAATTAAAAGATTACTTCACGAAGAAGAAGGATGTCTGAGATTAAAAAAAGGTCTTGTAAGAACGATCAATCCAGATGAACCAATTCGTTAAAAAAACAACAAAATCATATACGAGTCCTACAACTTCTTTTTCTAGGGATGTTATAGGTTTATTGATTTATAAATTCATATGAAATTTGGAAATCCTTATTGATTTTGAAATCAGACATATGAATTTTAAAATAACAGACTCATGGATTTGAATCTTTCTATTTTTTACTTTCAAATCCATTTAAAATATAATGTTGATTTTGAAATCCAACATTAAATCATTAAACGAATAAAACATGATTTTAACTAATATTTGATTTTAAAATGATTGAATCAATAACACATAATTTTAATTTTTAGATTAATTAAAATCCATAACGAATAAAATAAACCCCTTAATTTATAGTTTTGGACCTTTGGTTTACTCCTTTTTTTTAATATTTGTTATGTATTAACACGTGTGATTCGACACGTGTTGAATTATTCATCTTCTCCAAGGAGTGTGAGTGAGAATTGCTTTCCCGTTTCATCGATGGCTGGCTTTACTCTTCTTCCCTCGCGGTTACTCGCGTGTCCTTCACGCCGTCTGCCTCGTCTTCTTCATCACCATGCAAAGCTGATTCTTCGCTGCAAAATATCTTCTTCTTCTTCCTCTCTCGCTCATTCCATCACGCTCGCGAGCCAACCCAACGAGCCTGTCCTTGTCTCTGCGGCCGCGGGGATCTCTTCTTCTGATTTCAGGTGAGTTCTCGAAATCCGTAGATTTCTCTTGTGAAATTCAGAAACTTTAGTAATCGATTTCGATTTTGTGTTGTGTAGGGATGCAATAGATTCATCTCTCTTTAGGAATTGGCTAAGAAACTTGGAATCAGAGTCTGGAATCTTAGCTGATGGGACAATGACATTAAAGCAAGTGCTTATTCAGGTTAATTCATCTAAAAACATATTTAGATACTCCTGTGTTTCTATGTTAACCACCTCTATATGTTTAGTGATCAAATGGTCTAAATGATGAAACAATCTATCTTTGAATCAGGGAGTTGATATGTTTGGCAAAAGAATTGGCTTTCTCAAATTCAAAGCGGATATTTTCGATAAAGAAACTGGTCAGAAGGTATCTCATCATCTTCTTGTATCTGTTTCAACCAATATAGTCACTATATGCTAGTTTGTAAGCTAAAATGCCATTAGGTTCCAGGTATTGTATTTGGACGAGGACCAGCTGTAGCCGTGCTTATTCTCTTGGAGTCAGATGGTGAATCCTATGCGGTTCTTACTGAACAGGTATCGATTTATGTTCATGTAGTTTTATTTTTTTCCGGAAACAGAAAAGAATATTTTTGAATGTTGAAGATGACAAATATCACATTGTACGGGTTTTTTGAAGGTTCGGGTTCCTACTGGGAAGATTGTTCTGGAATTACCTGCTGGAATGTTGGATGATGATAAAGGTGACTTTGTTGGAACTGCAGTTCGTGAGGTACCTCTATCTTTGTTGAACCCTTGACAACTTTGCCAAAGAAACTGAATGTTAAGATGAAATATTATAGAAGTTTTTGAGTTGAAATACTGTGAATTCAAGTATATGGCTGTGGATGAAGGAGATGAGTTCGATGAGGCTGGTGAAGCTGAAACAGGGAAAAAGATAGAAGTTGACTGCAAATGAAATGGCCTTCAATATGTTTTGGATCTTTGGCTGTTTTACCAAAGGAACCTGAAATTGTAGAGAATTCGAAGTATAACTCAAAAGGAGTCTGACAAACTTTCTGGACTCGTGTTTTGCACAAGTTACATGACTTTTGCTTCGTGGATGTATCAGGTCGAAGAGGAGATTGGTATAAAACTGAAAAAGGAAGACATGGTTGATCTCACGGCTTTCCTTGACCCATCTACAGGTTACCGGATTTTCCCTTCTCCCGTAAGTAACCCTTCCTCTATCCATCTTCTGGTTTTTAGTATACCAATCTGATATTAGTCTCGGTAACAAGCTGCAGAAATTCAATAACGTTCATTATCTCATAGTCTTAGAATCTGCTTGGAATCTGATTGATTGCTTCTATACGTTTGGTGTCTCTCTGGCTCAGGGAGGCTGTGATGAAGAGATGAGCGTGTTTCTGTACAGAGGACAAGTGGAACAAGAGACGATCAGACACTTGCAAGGCAAAGAGACAGGACTCCGTGAACACGGTGAGTTCATCAAAGTCCGACTCATCCCATACAGAGAGCTCTGGCGCAAAACAGCTGACGCTAAGGTTCTTGTGAGCGTTGGTCTCTACGAAATGGCTCAGAGAGAGGGTCTCCTGCCCAGACACTGAAATCCAACTCTGGATCTTCTCCAGCTCTTTGATTGACTTATCCAGATGACATAGATTGAGACTAGATGTTCTAATGTAGTAAAAGGAGTTTTTTAAGTTCTTTGAGGTTATGACTTTATAACATGGTACCAAGAAAGATTGGAAACGCATCTTCATTACTAAAGATCTTACAAACCCGATTTCGGGTTTAGGTTTCCAAGAGTTTACGTTTTGCCAAGTTTGAAACTGTACAAGTTTTGGCAATCAAAAGAAAAAACTTTTAGTTACAATTTTCTGGTTTCTATAAACCACCAGACCAAATGAACATGAATTACACAACATGACAACAACTTCTCCACATCACCATACTATCAAAATGGTACTTCGTGGTAGAGTTTCGCGTTTGGAGTTGAACTCTAGGATGAGTGTCGTCCTCTCTTTTTTGATGATGGCCTGTCCTTTGAAGAACCATTGCTTCTGATAAAATGGTAAATACAGAAATTTCAGAAAGTGCAGGGAAAATTGAAGCTTTCTTTGGTTCATCAGAAGGTTTTTTGCAAGCTTACACATCATCTGTTTTACTTGATGGCTCTTGTGTGGCCCGTAATTGTGGAATCACCTGCAGAGAGAAAGATGGTTTACCATGTAAGAATCAACCGATGATGATCCATATGAAGTTATGAGCATCTCAAGGATATGAGGATAATATGACAAAACATGAATCAAAACCTATACATGTCAGTAAAAAAGTAAGTATTATGAGTTCAAGCAAGAAGTTTAATCCGAAAATAGCAATAATGAATGTTAAAACAGTGATGGATAAACATACTGACAGGAAGACCAAGTTGTTTCATGCATCTGCTGTGGGTTTCAAGGTATTCTTCATAAGACTGCAAAAACAACAAAAAACACAATCACGAGACTTTGTCAAAGATTAGACAACAACAAAACCTGAGCTCATGATGCTTCTCAAGAAACAGAAGGAAGTCCCTGTAACATCACTGTAAAAGGCTAAACTTGAGCCAGACCCTGATATATGTAAGTAATATGGATCAGAAAGAGCTCACTGAAATAGCTCAGAGTTTGAAAAATACTACAAATGTTTTCACCAATTTTCCAGTAGTGTGTCATGACTATCTTTGATTCAACTAGACAATATGACTTACAAAAAATATCTAGTTCGAGAACAAGAGGCTGTAAATGGATGAAATTCTCAGCATAAATTACAAGCAGATATGCCACTACCATGTTAAGAAAATCATCATCGGTAAGGGAACTCGCGAGAGGGCTTTCCAAAGGCAAACCCCATGAGTTGAATCGTAAAGACTTTTCTTGCTCCGTGCGAGAGTTAGAAGCACCTGATGATGTATGGAGATATTCTGAATGTACTCCATATCCTCTCTGTTGTGCAAGATGAAATCTGCTGAGGTCATCCTGGTTTGGGTAGACCCCAGGAGGGTAAGACATTGCTGTATGGCCCCACAGATTGTTATTATACTCTTCGTCTCCTGAGGAAGATGGAGGTTCTACGCGGGACCTTTTTGTTGAATAATCATCCCTAGAAGAGCTGTGAGAGAATAGAATCAAGGCCAAGCAGATCTAAGAACCAAAAAGCCCACTTAGATTTCTGAGGAGATACCTATTCAGCAACCCGTCATTGCAGCTGTTTGCATCAAGGAGTTCACAAAGTGCTTCACCAATATCTTCAGGTAATTCCTAGAGCATCCACACATTTAAAGAACTTCAAGTCAAGTCATTTCCATAAACCTTAGGCTATTCTAGCCCGAGCCATTATATGGTTTTGAGACAAACAATGCATAATATAGGAGGTGATGCAAATAGAAGAAACTTTAGGTATACCTGGCAATCTCGGCTAATCTTGACAGGCTTGTAATCATTCAAAGGATTCTTGAGATGAAGTGTTTTCTGAAAAGGCAATTCACTCAACCGCAACCATTTTACTCTAAAACTACGTCCCCACGGATTGTTTTTACCACCTCCCTGACTCCATATATGGTCTCGCCTCCATCCCACAGGAGACAACATCTCTGCATACCCTTGGAAGAATCCGCTCATGTTCACGCTGAAGATTAAAATCACTCGACCAGATTTCTACATAAAGACTATAAAGTCAGTATACCTAAGATTACAGAATGGTACAAACTAAAAAGGAGAGTTTCTTACATGAAAAGCTCCTTCCAATATTGGCTCATTCATTACTTGAGTGGCCCAAATCCCTTTCTCGACTGAAACTTGAAGATTCTCATAATTTAGACTTTTGATGATGAAATATCTCGTCTGGTACCCCGGTCTACTATTCTTATTCGGGTTTGAGCTTTTAGATTGATCAGGAAAGTTACGTTGATCAACATCTACCTTGGACAGGTTATGGTCTTCCTTGCTTCTGTAACTTGAACTCTCTGTCCAAATTATTTTGAAACACAATTACAACAAGACAGACAAAACAAAACGCAAATCTCCATTAACAAAAAGGCAATAAAAAGCGAATAACAAGACATGCTTCACAATTTACCTGGATCATCAGAGTTTCCTATATCTTGTTTCCAATCAGTCAAAGATGAATCGACAACAGATGCATTTTCCTTAGCAGTATCAGAAGACATGCCTCTTTAAACCCTATATTAACACACAAGAACAAAAAAACTAAATTAAAAAACAATAAAACTTGGCAGCAAAACGTGAAGAAATGAATATCAAACAAAAGCAATAGAATCCACTCTGATCAAAGAGAGCATAACGATCAATCACCACCACAAACAGAAGTCACATTAAGCCATTTAAAGAATAGAATAAAACATGGGTTGAATCAAATCACAGTGCAACAATAAACATAACCAGAAAAATGAAAAATTCACACTTTACATGATCAAAGTGTCTACACTCCAACGAGAAACTAGTGTCGTAAGTAAGCATTTTACCAAATCAATTAGTTTACTAACGAGAAATTAGTGTAGTTAGTAATCATTACTCATTAGTCTACTACAATGAGAAATTAAATCTGAGTCCAAATAGAACCCAGAGCCCCAAATCTGAAACAAGAAGAGAAGACAATTAACCATTTTGATACATTCCCACAATAATTCCAAAAAAAAGTAACGGAACCCATTAAACAGTAGACCAAAAAAAAAAAAAATGAAGAACATAGAACAGTACAGTTAACAGTAGGAAAAAAAACGAACCTTGAACTATCAAAAAGCACAAGAGAGAAACACAAGTGCAGAATAAGAAGAAGATACTAATTTTGTTTTGGTATTTGAAAATCCAACGAAAGCCCTAATCTTCTCTGTTCGGCTTCCACATCTCTCTTTTTTCGCTTCTTCTTCTCTGTTTTGTATTTTTTTTTTTTTTTGTTTCTTCTTCTTCATCTCTGGATTTGGCTCTGATTATGGTAGGGTTACGTGTAGGTGAGGAAAGATGTATATTCAACGGACAGGATGCGATGAAAGATAAATCTAACGGTGCAAGATTTGGCTGTTAAAGCGTCAAGTAAACCGCTGGTGTATAATAAAGTAAAGATAAATGGGCTCAAAATTAGGTGAAAGGGTCAACTTTAAAAAAAAATTAACGTCGAGGCCTTTTGCATTATTAGGCCCACTCTAGAAGAATATTCACTTTGGACCTTTGGTAATAGTAAAATCTTTCATGGTCTCAACTAGCCCTGGGACTTTCGGTTATCGGTTCGGTTCGGTTCGGTTTTTTCGGTTTTCGGTTTTTTCGGTTTTTGAAAATAGTAACCATTCGGTTTTTTTGGATTTTTCGGTTCGGTTCGGTTCGGTTTCGGTTCGGTTCGGTTCGGATTTTGGAATTGAAAATACCGGAAATACTCAAAAATAACCAAAAAAACCTAAAAAATATCCAAAATATCCTGATTTTTCGGTTTTTTTTTGGTTTTTTCGGTTTTTTTTCGGTTTTTTTGGTTTTCGATTCTTTTCGGTTCGGTTCGGTTATAACCGAAAACCGTTCGGTTACCAAATTTGGAACCGTTCGGTTTATATGCAGAAACCAAAACCAAACCGAAACCCATATTTCGGTTCGGTTCGGTTTGGTTTTTCGGTTTCGGTTTATATTCCCAGGGCTAGTCTCAACAATTGAGTCTCACGTACGATCAAAATTTTACTATAGGTGTTAAATCCGAATAAACCAAATCGATTCGATATGTAGTAGTAAACTGAATAACACACTGATTTAATCACCAAAATTTCAATTTTCTAATATGATTAATTTTTTTAGAAATATTCGAGAAGTTAAGTTAAATTTGAACTAAACAAATCTTTTTTTTGTGGGCCTAAAATCTTAAAATCTATGAAAATTTAAGCTATATCTAATATTTTAAAAAGTACATATCGAAACAGTGATTGTATAACACTATAACTCAGTCAACAGCTAATTTGGTTTTCTATTGATTATTATATTTTAGAACCAAATATCCAAAAAAAAAAAAAACCAAATTAAAAAAAAAAAAGATAAAATTCAATAGAAAATCTCCTATATAATATTTGGGGAGTACATTTATAAATAAACATTAACAAGTGTTAATATTTACATCACACTGCCATTACTTCAAAGAACAAATTTTAATATCTCATTAAGGGTATTTTTATAATTAGTTATTATGTGATCATTTAATTAAATCATTTAATTTATATTTAACACAAAAAACCGATTTGTTAATATTCTAAAAAGATTTTTGACTATTTCCAAAAAATTGGATTTGTTAATTATATTTGTTTATAATCAACTATTGTGGTTACAAAAAAAATCGGATTTATTAATATTCCAAAAAAGATTTTTTAGTATTCCAAAAAAAAAATCGGATTTGTTAATAATGAGATATTTTGATAAGATTTGTTAATATTTCAAAAAAGATTTGTTAATATTCCAAAAAATCGGATTTGTTAAAATCTGATTTAATTTTATTTGCATGCTTTGCACAAAAATAATCGAATATTCTATTATTATTAAAAAAAAATCAGATTTGTTTAGATTCATTTATCCGTGTTGTAGCACGAGACAATTTCTAGTACTACTTTAAAACGGAACTGTATAAAACTATAAATCGATGCATAGTAAACTTGATTTTATATTTAATACCAACAAACTAGGAAACTAAAATAGAAAACCAAAGAGTTCAAACCAAACTCTAGCCAAATTAAAAGATAAAATCTCAAATTTATCTCGCACACACACAAGTTTTCACAAAACCTATAGAAAGCCATTTTAAACTAAAAAAAAAAAAAATTAGTGTATTCTTACAGATTATTAATGTTAATTTTTTCGATAAAAGTAGTTCACATAACATAAATGTTGTGATTTTTTTGGTGCGTTATAAACTTAAATTTTTATTTAGTAAATTATATGGGACATCCTTCAATTCGGATTGAAACACCCTAATCAGTTGTTACATCACATCAACTCGCCAAAATTCCTCTATTCCTTGCGAGATTGATCATCCAAAAGCTTCATTTGAGCAGTCCACAACCACCATTAACAATTCAGTTCATGATAGATTTATTACACTCCGAATCATGGACAACCATAAGTTCGTGCTCATAGTCCAATGCATTTATGGACCAAGAATTGGTGAACCGGTTTAGACGAGGAATAGTGTGACGGCTGGTCACATGTAAAAATTAATGATTATCCATCCATTGGGAATAGGCTGATCACGACATAAATAAACATAAGATCATTAATCACTGTTATCAAAACTAAAATTAGTGTTACAAGGTTCCAAAGTTCTTTCTCATAACTAATCTATATTTGTAAATCTATGCCAAAAATACTTTCTTATCTGGACGAAATTCCAAATCTTAAACCAATCAAAATTGTTTTCACACCATACTTTGAAAAACACCGAAAAGATCTGTAAAAGAAAGAAAAAAAATGATATGAGGTTTTATTATCAAAGAAAACGTAGAAACTAAGACGACGAAAGAATGTGTAACATTCCCACACTTTTCCGCATTTTCCATGTCGAGAAAATCAGGGAAAAAAAGTATAAACTCGACAGAAAAAAAAAAAATTCTATAAATGGATCCAAATAAATTTTACCGAATAAACACAGGACTAAATAAATTTTAAGTTCTGAATCACCAAATAAATTTTACATTTCTAATATAGTCATAGTTTTATAACATTGAGAAGTTCAGTTAAATTAGAACTAATCAAGAAAAAAAAATTGTGTCAAAACTTAAATTACTTCGAAAATCTAAGCTATATCCAATTAAACACAGGACTCGTATCGAAAACCGAAATTGTATAAATGGATCCACAGTCAAATTGGTTATATATTGGTCACTATTTCTAGAACCAAAAACCAATTAAAGAACAAACCGAACCGGCGAACTCTGAACCCTAAAAAATACTTAAAAAATGAAGCGTTACAAGAAAATTGTAGATTACATGCAAAAAAGGATCGTGTATATTAAAAGTTAATTAACTAGATATGTATTGCTGACGTGGAACTCTTAATCGCCACACGATCCTGCTTCTCTTATCTCCTCGACTCCTAATATTTCCCTCCAAACAACACGTTGAAACAAAAATCAGAAGGAACCTGAAACTCTAAAACATCAACTTCTCAATTCTCAACCACACATATCGCAAAGCTTCTAACTTTTTTTCTTCTTCTTCTTTCTGGAAACACACAAGAGAAACAACAACGATTTCACTCAATCATCTCTTTCCCGGAAGAATGAGCAGTAAGATGGCGTTTACTCTTACAATCCCTCGATTTTCTGCAATTTCTCGTAAACCCAGCACTTGTTCTCCTTCGAGGACACACTCTGCTCCTTACTTCACTCATGCACGATCAATCTCCCTCAAACGAAGACTTTTCTTGTTGCCCCTTAAAGCTTCTACCGATCAATCAGGTTTTGCCTCTTTAAAGTTTCGTTTTTTTTTGGATTCCTTACTGTAAATCTCGAAGATTCCTCTTTTTCTTTTGCCTCTGATCTTTGTTTTGGAACAAAATTGGTGTGAAAAAGTTTTGATTTTTTTCAATTATAGAAGATACTCGGATAACTAGAGGTAAACATCGTGTGTATTTGCTGAAGGTTTCTAAGTTTTTCAGTCATCACTTTCTGATCACAAGAAAAAAAAAATCACTCAATCTTCAATTTTTAGTTGAGAAAAGTTGTTATATTGAACTTTCTTTTATGTGGATTTTTGGTTTTTATGCTCTAATCAACTAAAAGATTACTTCTTGAGAGTTTCCTTAGTTCTTAAATCATTGATTACTTGTCTTCAGGTCAGGTGGGTGGGGAAGAAGTTGATGGCAAGATTTTACCTTACTGTAGCATTAACAAGAATGAGAAGAGATCGATCGGCGAAATGGAACAAGAGTTTCTCCAAGCGATGCAAGTAACACACCAAATAAAATGTTTATTTGTGTTACCTAAATATAATAGACAAGTTTTCAAAGTCTGAGGATTGTTTCTGTTTCTGTTTCTTTTGCAGGCGTTTTATTACGAGGGCAAAGCGATTATGTCTAATGAAGAGTTTGATAACCTTAAAGAAGAGTTGATGTGGGAAGGAAGCAGTGTTGTGATGCTAAGTAATGATCACTATGATTTTTATAGTTATTTTCATAATCCATTCGCCTAAATTCTTGATTCTTGATCAACTTTTATCTATGTACTACAGGTTCTGATGAACAAAGATTCCTTGAAGCTTCATTGGCTTATGTCGCTGGAAATCCAATCTTGAGTGATGAAGAATATGATAAGCTCAAAATGAAACTAAAGGTTTCAATCTCTTTATACTTACAAATACTATTTCTTAGTTTCATCCATCTTGTTACATTTGACTGGACGAGCATTATGATTGTTTCTTTTGTTTCCGTAGATGGATGGAAGTGAAATTGTGTGCGTGGGTCCAAGATGCAGTCTACGTAGTAAAAAGGTAAAAACTTTAAGACGAAACAGAAAGTATAATTGTTCGGATAGCTCCTTTATTCTTTAGACATTTACGGAACATAACATTAGATTCATTGTTTAAGGCATACTATAGAGATGTTATAGACTTGTGACCTCCTTGATTATGCAGGTTTACAGTGATCTTGCCACTGATTACTTCAAAATGTTCTTGTTGAATGTACCAGCAACTGTTGTTGCTCTCGGACTGTGAGTACCGATTCTGTTCCTTTCTCAACTTTCAAATCACATGATCTCAGCTTTTGTTTGTTAATTTAACATGGCTGTTTTCTTCAACTGTTCTCCAGATTTTTCTTCCTTGATGACATTACGGGATTTAAAATCACGTATCTGCTCGAGGTAAAACTTCTTTCGTTTCTTCTTATATGGTTTGGAGGATATAATACGCGTAACTTTCCAATTTTGCTTGCATCATTATTAAAATTCTTTTTTGCAGCTTCCGGAACCATTCAGTTTCATTTTCACATGGTTTGCTGCGGTGCCTGCAATTGTATATCTGGCACTATCACTCACCAAACTGATCATCAAAGACTTCTTGATCTTGAAGGTAAAACATTAATTATCTTCTCAGATCAGTTCTTGAACTGGAAAAAGAAAAGTGACAGAACCAAATCTTGTTTTCCCAATATGAAAATGCAAAAAACAGGGGAATAGACAAATCATCTATTTTGTGCAAAATTCTACAAATTTAGATGAATTTAGTGCCAATTTCTATGATTTTGATGTGATTTTTTATACATGTTTTTTTAATTTTCTTGGAATCTATCTTTCACAGGGCCCTTGCCCAAACTGTGGAACAGAGAATGTATCCTTCTTTGGAACGATATTATCCATCTCCAACGACGGTAACACCAACACTGTCAAATGCTCTGGGTAAGCGCCTCAGCTTTAGACTCGAATCTATCACAAAAAATTTCTATAACGTTTCTTAAAATCTTTTGATTGTTTTGGTTTAGCTGTGGAACGGAGATGATCTTTGACTCAGGTGCTCGTTTGATCACATTACCAGAAGGAAGCAAAGCTTAAACCTATGAGCCAAGGTTTAGTTCTCATCGTAACTTAACTTTCTGATCAAATCATTCTTGATTCAATGAAAAGTTCAAGATTAGGATTTTTCCTTTTTCTCAGGGAAATGTATGTAAAATTGATACTAACAGATGAAGAAGGTGGAGAAATTAATGAAGAAGAAGAAGAAAAGCAAAAGAATTCGTTTGTGTGCTGTTTTGTACAATCTTCAGATCTTTTCTTGTAGTTCTCATTGACTCATATTGTGTTTGTAAGTAAATGTGATTACTTCTTTGAGAAACTTTGCTCTCATTAGAAAAGTAAAATAAACCAGGAAAAATAGCACAACCTTGTGTAGTTTTGAAATAATACTTGGATTTTTTCTTTTTGTTATAATTTTGAATATATGTGTGTTTCATAATTTTGCATAGAAAATATAGTTTTGTTAATCCATGTGAAACTGTAGTATCAAATATGGTCCAAGACTTTATTAAGAACTTTGTGATTCTATAATTCCTTTTGGTATGATTTCTATTAATAAGATGAAAGATAATTAAAGTGGGAACATGTAATAAGGGTTGGGGATTATTAATCTTTGGAGAGAAAACACAAAGGGAAAAGTCATACAAATATTATAGCATATGTCAATTTCTATCTTCTTGATAAGAGGAAGGTGCAATGATGACCATCATCGTCGTCGTCCCATGCATGCCCTCTTCATCATCATTCACCCAATTCTTTTTCTCACCATTAGACCTAGCTAGCTTCCACATGCTTTCATATAGATCTAACCCACTACTTGACCCTTTTTTCCAGAAGATTCAATTTTGAAGGAGGTAATTATTGTCATTTGTCAATTTCTTGATTTATATTACTAGACCGGGTTGTGTTAATCTAGTGGTTTGTAATAGAAGGTGTTGTATCATTTTATCCGGATTTTAATACAATGGTCTGCATCATTGCGATTTAAATGTTGAAAGAAAAAACCTTATCATATTGTCGTAATCGGATATAAAAGTTTCTTCTTGTTGTTTGCTTATAATTAGGTTTTGATGGAATGATAACATTTTTAGAAAAAAATTTATTGGCTATTCCTCAGGGCCATTACAGTAAGACTTTTGTATAAGTGTGGCGCAGGAAAAACATTTGCTAATGTATCATTACATGATTAAAGAATATAATCAAATCTTTCAAAATTAGTAAATAAATAAATGGAAGCAATGATCTTACAAAGACTACAAAGTGTAAAGTAATGTCACGAGGCTAGCAAAAAAGTAGGATAGTATAGTAAGCATTATAAACATCGGTCATATGCTTATTCATTATTATGTCTTAAAAAATAAATAAAGATACATAGTATATACTATATAGTGATCATGTCTGTCCCCAAAACACATGCCAACAAAGTTAAACATAATCAATCTATTTCTCTGTCTTTCTCTCTTCCTGATCACTTCTCTGTTCAAAGCCCTAATAACTTAATTCATCTTGAATCTTTGGATCCTCCTCACATGGGCTCTATACCATTCATCTTCATCATCCTTCTTTTTCATTTACAGAAATCCAAATCTCAGACGATTGAATCAGCACATCTCCTTGATCTTATGATCAGAGATTACACTATCAGAAACTTCAACATACATTTCAAGACAGGCACGATCCAGAAAATTCATCTTCCTTCGAATTTCTCCTCCATTGATATAGCCACGGCTAAGTTCAGATGCGGGAGTTTGAGAAGACACGGTGCAAGAATCGGAGAGTTTCACTTAGGTCCGGGCTTGACGGTACAGCCATGTGTTGAGAGAGTGATTCTGGTGAGACAGAACTTGGGTTTTAACTGGTCTTCTTATCTTTACTCAACCGGTTATAACTTAACCGGTTACAATTACCAGCTCGTATCTCCGGTTCTCGGTTTATTGGCTTACAATTCAAACCCGGACGGTGTGGCTGTGAACCCTTATGAGATTAACGTAATGGGCACGGAGCAAAACCCTATTTTGATCAAATTCTTGAGCAGCAAGGCAAGCGGTGATGCTAAACCTAACACGAAGCAGAACTCATCTCTATTGTGTGCTTGCTTCACAAGTAACGGTAACATAACGTTTAGAGAGCAAGTTTCAGCGTATGTTTGCTTGGGAACAAGACAAGGCCACTACGCGCTCGTGACTAGCTTTCACGAAAGTGGTGGTGGTGCCGTAGTAACGCCGCCGTCGTCTCCGGAGGTGAATGAAAGTGGCGGAGGGAAATTGAGCCGGTGGAAAGTGGCAGTTGGGAGTGTGATTGGGTCAATGATTGGAGCGTTTCTGTTAGGATTATTGGTGGTGGCGATGGTAGTGAAAGGGAAGAAGAAAGCAATGAGAGAGGAGATGGAGAGGAGAGCTTATGAAGAAGAAGCACTTCAGGTTTCAATGGTGGGTCATGTTAGAGCTAATCCTAATGCTTCGAGAACAAGAACGGTTCCAAGATTTGACAATACTAGGTACAGTAACAAGTAACAACAAACTTAATTAGGTAGATCGTCGTCCTTGATATAATCTTTTCCATTATTTGTGTTAATTGAATTTTTTTTTCTATTTTATGTTGCATTGTAACTTGTAAGATCTTTCATTATTTAGGAGACATAATATGTGGAATTAACTGCTTACAAAATGAGTTATTGAAAATATTGTAACGCGCTTTAAGTTGTTTTGGGCTAGTTGCTTAATTACATACATGTATGTAGATACGGGTATATGCAATTTTGAAATATAACAAATTGTAGTAATATATCACCAAACGTGTAGACATATTTCGCATGTGCTCTTTTGACTATCAACATCAACATAATCATGCAACTCCATTTCAAAATTTTTGAAAAATAATGACAAACTTATATACCATCCAAATACCTTTAAAAATCTACTTAACATTTTTTCAATGTCTTTTTTTCGTGGTTGCTCATATGCAGGCTAACAATTTCCCACTACATCTACATACACAGTATTTAACCTCGTACATACTTTCGTATACATCAGGCTGGCAATAGCATATGTATTTGGAATCTTATCCATAGATGCATCTCATCTTCAGTGTCAAAAGTGATCAGTAAAAAAAATGGCTTCGTGTCATCCATGTTAAATATATTGGCAACCTTTTTACATACATACTCATCATATGACAGGTTGAGACCCTCTTTGCATGTGTTGATTCTCATCCCACGAATTGCTATGCTTCCCAAATCTTTAATCTTGGAAGTCGTTTGAAAGTTTTCTTCAATTTGAATGATTCTTTATGTTTATGACATGCTAATGATTCTTTATGTTTATGACATGCTAATAGGCCTAATATTATCAAGCCCAATTAAAAAAAGTCCATAATATAATAGACATATAAAACCAGATATTAGGCCTCTCTATCTACAATAAAGGCCTAATATTAGCTTTTGAGGTAATGATGAAGTGTAAACAAAATGTGCCGAATTTGTAGAATCTGGTTTTGAATTTGCTGAACATATATTTGGATGTTAAATATAGGAACTTGAAGTATCTGAAGAAGTACAATACCCTGGCTGCGGCAGGGTTTTTGTGGTGAAGTTGGTAGAGAAGGAAGCGGTGGCGATGGCATAGTGGTTTTGGGCAGAGGTGGGAATGTTAAAGCTGGAGGCTGAGTCGTTGGTGTTGATGGGAGAAGGTGACGATGAGCGGATAGGCCGTGAAGAAGCTTGTGAATGTAAGTGAAATGACCAGAGATGGTATGAAGGAGTTCTTGAGAGGAGCCATGGTGCTACTACTGCTGTTGGATATCAATCAAGGTTTACACAACGCTATAACCGGCGCTTTCTTTGTGTTTCAGGTACAAGGCTTAAAGAGGAACAACAAAGAAGATAAAAGAAGATATCTTAAGGTAAAAGACTCGAACTTTACTTAGATGTTTTTCTTCTTTCTCTCTCTGTCTTGGTTCAATCTCTCCCTCTCTGTATCGCCATTGAAACACCTTCTGTTCTGGAACCTAAAGGATACGGCTGAATCTTTCTTGCATACAAAGCTGCTACCTTTTATATGCAAACCCTAGCCTTCTCTCTATTTCATTTAGTAGGTAAAGGAGATGGGCCAGCTAAGCAACTGTAATTACTTCACGCTTGAATTCGGATTTGGATCTGAGGAGAATTGGCCGACGCCCATAAATTAACATATTTATAATATGAAATTGAATTGATATTATAGATTATTTGATATACTTAGTTTTTTACTTTAGAACAAAAATTATTAAACGTTTTAAGGCAACATATATATCGGTACAACTAAACATTATTATTAATAATTTTAAAAAGAAAGTTTATAATATAAAAAATATACATAATTTTTAACTTTTATAGTATATCTAATTAAAAGATGATAAATTCGATACATCACCGTTTAATACAAACTCCGTTTAGTTTCGAAATGTAGAATAATAATCCAAAACAAATTCGATATATTCTAAACTTAAAAAGCCCAATAAATAATCCAGATCCAATGAAAACTACACGAAAGCCCAACATGAACCAATGATATTTCAGTGAATTGACCATGTTAATTTAATACGACTCCTATGTGGTTAATGACTTAATTCAAAGAAAAAACTATCTTTATTACACAAAAAGTGCCAAATTATTAACGTAATTATTGGGCGGAAAACATATTGGAACGAATTTTAAGCCCAATGAAACGGCCCAATAAGACAACGGACATAGATAGTCTTAATCTACTATACACCCTACCACACCTGATCTAACCCTTATTTTCGCACCATTTCCCTTGACGTTTTCTGTTTCCCTCAACAATTTTCCCGGGAAAGAAAAAAAAGCTTTAGTGAAGAGAAAAAAAAAAACAGAAAGGTTTCATTATTTTCAACCCAAATCTCAAATCTGGAGGAAAGAAACAGTAAGAGATTCAAATCAACCATGGAAGAAGATGAATCAACACCGAAGAAGAAAATAGATTCTCAGCTGAATCTTCCACCGTCGATGAATCGACCGACGGTCTCACTCGAGACTCGAATCAACCGTTTAATCGATTCAAACCATTATCACTCTCCTTCTAAGCCTATATACTCAGATAGGTTTATTCCTAGTAGATCTGGTTCCAATTTCGCGCTTTTCGATCTCGCTTCTTCTTCGCCGAAGAAGGATGGGAAAGAAGATGGGGCTGGTTCGTACGCGAGTCTCTTGAAAACGGCGCTTTTTGGTCCGGTGACGCCGGAGAAAAGTGATATTGTTACTGGGTTTTCTCCGTCGCGGAATATTTTTAGGTTTAAGACTGAAACGCAGAGGTCTTTGAACTTGTATTCGCCTTTTGGTTCTGATGAGGCTCCTGGTGTTAGCCCTAGCCCTGTTAAGTCGCCGAGGAAGATTCTTCGGTCGCCTTATAAGGTGAGTGTTTGTTTTGATCTTTGGGGGTTTCTTAGGGTTTTAGGGTTTGTGGGTTGAATTTAGGGTTTGTAGATTGTGTTTTTTATGGATGGGTTTGTGTATTGTTTGATAGATTTAGGTTTTTGAGAGTTGTGATTCTTGATTGTGTTTCCACATTTTATCTTTTTTTTTGTGTGAAATTGTGTATGAGACTCTGAAATCTTTGTGAAGTGTTGGATAGTGGGGACTGGACTGTTTTTGAAGAATACGTACTGTCTACTCTTTACCCATTTTGATTAGAAATGTTTGTCCTTTTTGTTGCATCTGCCTTGTTGATGAGATTAGAGGCTTCTTGTTGTTGTTAGGTATTGGATGCGCCGGCTCTACAAGATGATTTTTACTTGAATCTCGTGGATTGGTCGGCACAAAATGTTCTTGCAGTGGGATTAGGTAACTGCGTGTATTTGTGGAATGCTTGTAGTAGCAAGGTGAGTTTTTTTTTCCCTTTTCTTTCTCTTCCTAATTTGTAACTTCTGTTTCATTCTTGTCTTAGAGAGTGTCTTTTGTGATGGGAATCTCTTTCTGCTATTTGCAGGTAACTAAGTTATGCGATCTTGGGGTTGATGAGAGCGTTTGCTCTGTGGGTTGGTCACTACGTGGAACACATTTGGCGATTGGAACTAGTAGCGGAACAGTACAGGTTAGATAATCAAGACACATTTGATATTTAAGTCCATACATGCCTCATATACATCACCTTTTGCCTTCTTGATTCTGGAAGGGATCTTTTTCAGAAACTAGGTTGAATTAAACAATGGGATTAGACCTTGAGGATGTTGCTTTTGCAAATGCTATTTCACAGGAATGCACTAACTAGTTTAGTTCATCGAATCATATTGTCTGCATTAACCTGATCCTTGGTGGTTAAGATGGATATTTGTCTTTAGATTTGAGGAAGGAGTCATGATCTTTTTATGGAGAACTTACCCTTACTGTTTTCTGTTACTAGATCTGGGATGCGTTACGATGCAAGAGGATAAGGACAATGGAAGGTCATCGTCTAAGAGTTGGAGCCTTGGCATGGAGCTCATCGGTTCTGTCTTCTGGTAGTAGAGACAAGAGTATACTTCAGAGAGACATAAGGTCTCAAGAAGATCATATCAGTAAGCTAACAGGTCACAAATCCGAAATATGTGGACTCAAATGGTCTTTCGACAATCGCGAGTTAGCATCAGGGGGGAATGACAATAAGGTAAATATATATCTTCATTTTGTGTCCGAAACAAACATGATTTTTCAAGCACAGGTAATGATTCTAGGATCTTGCAGCTTTTTGTATGGAACCAACATTCAACACAACCGGTTTTGAAATACTGTGAACACGCCGCAGCAGTGAAAGCAATTGCCTGGTCACCACATGTTCACGGACTTCTTGCTTCTGGTGGCGGTACTGCTGATAGATGTATACGTTTCTGGAACACAACGACAAACACTCATTTAAATTGCATAGACACCAACAGTCAGGTAAACCCAGTTATACTGACTCTGAATAAAAAACCGACATTTCACATTGCAGTTTTATAGCTAAATAATCGTCTTATACACGCAGGTGTGTAATCTGATATGGTCTAAGAATGTGAATGAGCTTGTGAGCACACACGGATATTCCCAGAACCAAATCATCGTCTGGAAATATCCAACCATGTCTAAAGTAAGAATTCTTTGTTCTACATCTTGGTTTCTCTTCTTCGTTGCTGAATTTTGGGATTTTAATGATTGAAATTGTTCTCTTACAGTTGGCAACTCTCACGGGTCACACGTTCCGCGTTCTGTACCTTGCGGTTTCACCCGATGGACAGGTTAGTCTTTTATTTTTCCTCAATGCATAATCTCATACTTTTTCTTACTTATTATGCTGTTGTCTGTCTTCTGCATCAAAACACTTTTCGTGTATTCGTGGCAGACGATTGTGACAGGAGCAGGAGATGAAACCCTAAGATTCTGGAATGTCTTCCCTTCCCCGAAATCTCAGGTAAAGAACAAGCCGCATATATTCCCGATTCTGAATCTTAATTCTGTGAAAATGATCAATAAGTAACACACATACACTCTGTTTCTATTCTCAGAACAGGGAGAGCGAAATCGGGGCATCATCTTTTGGTAGAACAACAATCCGGTGAAATCTTGACATGATTATTTTTATATATAATCTCCGGTGATAAAGAAGAAGCTAATCACAGCCGGATTAGTTAGTCCTCCTAACCAAACCTCCCAGGGATTATTTTGTGAAGTCTTTTCTCATGAATATGCAAAAATTAGTGGAAGCAACTAAAATTTTATCTAATCGATGAGAGTTTTTGTGTGTGGGTTTCCGTAGTTTTTTTCCCCCCATGTATAGATTGAATTTTTCTGTATATATATGATATTTTCTGAAACTTTTATTTACAACAAGGAGTGTAAAATGTTGATTTCTCCTTGCCCAGAGTTAAATGTTTTGAGGACCTCCAATAAATATTGATGATTGGATTTGTCTATTTACTCTCTTAACCTAAGATCAGTATTTTACTAAACTGTGTTGTTTTGAAGTAAAACAGAAATATGGTCGACAAAGTTCAACTTCTCTCGATTAACATGTTACCAAAAAAAAAAAAGATCAACTTCTCTCAATTATTTTCCCGCATTTTCCACGTTAAGGTGTGGCCCTAATAACAGTAGAACCATGCAGAACCAAAACGATTTTGATTTATTAGAATGATGATGTTGATATATCTTTAGTGCTTCCAAGTTTCACGTAGTCAACATCATTATTACCTTCATTTGGCACCAAAAGAATTATTTTGATCAAGTGTTTTAGTTAAATAATTTTTTTTAATTTAGAAAATACAAAAGATGAAATTTTTTAATCTACGTGCTTTTAGCTAGAACATCTTATATATTAAAACAAAGAGAGCAGATCCGGCCCCGTTTACAAGCACCTGCTTTAGGCCACAAAATATAGGCCACATAGGAAGGCCACATTTACAAAATTATCCGTTTGGTCAGTAGTCCAATGTAATGTCGGTTCATTTTCTTTCCTTACTTTTAATGTGTTTTTTTGTCTGTCACTCATTTTCCTTTTTTTTTCTTTTTTTTTGATTTTTTCTTTTCCATGGGCAGTTTTTTTTTTCCGTGGGCACTTTCCTTTTTTTTTTTTTTTTTCTTCAGTTCACTTATTATTTGATAGTTTGATTCCTTTTTCTTTGGTAAAAAAATCCTTTAGTATTTGGTTTATACTTATATAAATAAGAGATTTGTTTCTTAAAAAAGAAAAAAAACAATCCTCAACAAATCAATAAATTTGCTGCAAATACATTTAGAAGATTTAATTTTCATAAGGAGTAGAATGTTTTACACTTTATTAAAATATTTAATGATTTTTAGTACCTTCTCTAATATTTTAATATAAACTTTTTTTTATCGTTAATATTTATATAGAAGACCACATGTTTTAAAGGTGCTTTAGGTCACGTAAAATAAAAGATCGGGCCTGGGAGAGAGTAAGGCTGAACGAAAATTAGCTTTTTTCTATATACATTGACTCCATATAAATTAAGAGGTATGTCCGAATTACTCTAATTACAAATTCAAATAGACGGACTGTGGCACCATAGAAGGTGATGTTTTTTATTTTTTATTTTATTTTATCTTCCGCATTTTGTGTTTCATTTTGCAATAAAAATTCATCCTTATGAGTTTTTCTTTTTCTCTTTTGCAAAGATTGTAAATCGTTAGGAATGTATTGGGTTAAACAATTATAAACCACATGTCGTGATCAGTTGGTGGGAAAAAAACAAAGACTAGTCTTTGCCTCACCAAAAACAAAGACTATATTTATATATGTGTTCTTCGATTTCGGGAGATTACGGTAGATAAATTTACTTTTTACTCCAACATCGAACGATATATCTATGTTATGTTACTATCTTCTTTTACGACGATTATTATACATGTACTTGGTCACAAGATTCTCTCTGGCTATAGCTACATCCTCATCCTCTTCACCTTGGCTGCCTTGAGAGTGAGACCATGGGATCGTGCTGACTATCGGAAAGCAACAACTGCACTCATCAAGGCAGGGCGGTTCCGGTAAGGTTTCACACGTCTGAGTCTTACAACCATCGTGCGAGGTAGCCTCACAGAGCGGACCCCAACATTCGACCTTGTTGAACTGGGGGATGTTTGAATGGAAATAAACCCAAACAAAAGCTTCATGTAGCTCAGGGTGATTGTTTAACATGTTCTCATCTCCATAGACAAAAGCTTTTAACACCTATAAATCAACAGGTCAAATATAATTAAATTTTATATTCTATGATGGATCAAAATCCAGTATTGAAATGTTCACTAATTCTTAAAATTTGTATTCGCTATAAAATTTTTTCACTAATCCATAATGATGTATCCAATAGAAATTGATCCATTACTTCGCCTAAGAAGTCGATATCCCCTAGCTAGACTAAAGTTAGTTAAAAAAATCTTTACCACTGGTAGTTCCTTGCAAAATATGAAGTAACGAAGTTTTGCAATGAGATCCAAAAGAAAATGATCGCCGCTAATGTGACAATGAACGTGAAGCGACATTTTACTTTTCACCTTCCTCCACTCGGCAACCACTTCGTCCCGGTACAACCTGTTTGTCCATCCTTGCAACTGGCACAACCAGGGGAAAAAAAAACATCAGTTTATCAGAACGCCAAACTCTAAATCTCGAACACTAACCTCCTAAACTTTAATTGTAATGTATATACATATGTTAAATGGTGGAGAGGGAAAGGTGACTAATTACCTGAGAATTATTGATAGAGTGAGAAATAGCCAAAGTTAACTTCGAGGTGATGTCACTGTGAGTGAGAGTGTAAGTTCTTGGGAGCTTTGACGGATGCTTCTTCTCATCAACTCCTAAGAACATGACATTCAATTTAGAAGCTTCGAAAATCGCCTGTCCGAATAGTCTTGCTGCAACCTTCACCATTTCAAAAGAAAAATAAAGAAGTCAATATGGATAGCATATGTTCTTAGATTAAAATTCACTAATTAAGATGCGAAGAAAATAATATTAACATTTTCCAGAAACAGAGCTTTGAAAGAATGAGATTATTACAGGAAACATAGATTGCTTCTTCCTCTTGGAACTTCTAGTGGTTGAAGGGATTGAGCTACTTCTCTCTTTGTCTGAATTATCTGGTTTCAAGTTTGCTGGGATTGGGAGCAACAAGTTTGCCATAAGGCTATACATCTGTCTCTCTCTCAGAATTGTAGAGGCGATACAAAAAATTGTCCAAAGATAGAGGAGTCTTTCCGTGGCTTGATGCCAAATCCAACTATTTATCTTGTGTTGATATTAATAATTTAATACAATCAAAAGACATGTATAACACGTGGGTGGGTCAAATACTATTCACCTTATAAAACTAGTACAGAAGGAACTTATAATTCTGAGACTTATACAATTGTAGTTCCCTACTAACACCAAACAAAGAAACTTTCATGTTCCTCTAACTTTCCTAACCACCAAAGAAAAACAAAATATACATTTTTATGAGATCTATCACTTTGATTTCTCAGCGTTAGGTATAAAAGTTCCCAACAGGCCATCTGCGACATTCTCATCCGCTCCGCTATGTTGATAATGGCGATGAGACCACGGGATCGTGCTAACCGGCGGAAAGCAACATTTGCACTCATCAGGACAAGGTAGCTCCGGTAGAGTTTCACTCTTTATGTGGGTCCTATGTCCGTCATGCTGGTGCTGCGACGTGGCCTCCCAAAGCGGGCCCCAACATTCGACCGTGTTGTACTCTGGGATGTTCGAATGGAAATAAACCCAAACAAGTGATTCTTGCAACTCAGGGTAGCTATTTAACAAGTTCCCATCTCCATGGACAAAAGCTTTCAATACCTATAAATCAATAGGTCAATGACTCAATATGATCAATAGACCACGTTGTTACATATCATATAGAATATAGAATATAAATTTTGCTTAGGCCATTCAAATGTCATAGTGACAAAAATATCTTTAGGAAGAACTTATATATGTCCTCAATTAACATGTCCATAACCACTAGACTGTTACCAAAGAACGTTTCACAAACTTACCACCGGTAATTCTTTATAGAAAATATAGTGCCGAAGCTTCGCGATGAGATTCAAGAGGAAGTGGCCTCCGCTAATGTGGCAATGAACGTGAAGCGACATTTTACCTTTCACTTTCTTCCACTCGGCCACTACTTCGTCTCGGAACAACCTATTTGCCCATCCTTGCAACTGGTGAAATCAGAGACCGAAAAATTTACATCAGTCTCCTAAAACGCTAAACCTTAAACCTTAATCCTTGTAAACCATGGGGCGGTTTATGATACCTGAGAGTTATTGATGGATTGAGATATAGCTAAAGTTAACTTAGCAGTGATGTCACTGTGAGTTAGAGTGTAAGTTCTTGGGAGCTTTGCTGGATGCTTCTTTTCATCAACTCCTAAGAATAATACTTTCAATTTGGAGGCTTCAAAAATCGCCGGTCCAAACAATCTTGCAACCTTATCCATCAAAACAAGGAAAAATATCAAATCTTCAATAAGATTCATCAAATTTTAGACTCAGACAAGGCTCAACGTAAAGAGATAAACCCTAAAAAAACAGAGTATACAAACTAAAGCAATGGAATTTATATACTATTTCTAAAAATTTCCAGATATAATAGTAATAGATCTTTATAGAAACGAACCTAAATGAAACAAATCGAGAAATTATTAACATGAACAGGAACTTTGAAAACAGAGTGTAGGGAAAAGATTTGAGATCCTTACAGGAACAATAGATCGGTTCTTCATCTTGGATCTTCTAGTGGTGACACAGAGTGAGCTAGTGCTCTGTTTCTCTGGAAAAACTGGTTTCATCTTCGATGGTAGTAACAGATTTGACGACAAACTACACATCTCTGCTTGTTTTCAATATCCGAAATTTGCAGAAACAAGATCGAAGAATCTAATAATTAAATACAGAGACAACTCTATTATTCAAGATCTCACGCTATTTTTGCGTGTTCGTAGTCAAAACTTGTAACTTTGAAACCACAAAAAAACTCAAGCTTTCGCTTTCAGTTTAACTTTTTTGTTTTCCTGTAATTTAGGGTTTTTTTCTTTCCTTTTTGTTGCGTGTTGGGTTAGATAACTATATATACGTTACAAGAAGGTTGCTTCTAGGTGCGACTGAGAGTGCCACGTGGCGTCCAGCTTCTTAACTGCATGAGCTAGCATGTGTGTCGTTAGATTATAGCTTAAACGTGGCTTTAATGTGTTATGTGTTTCTCGGGTTCGGTTTTTTGGATAACTACCCACCGTTTACCGTTTACGAACAAGGAGATAAGAGGTTTGGTTCCTTGCCAAATTGTCACTTTTCGCCGGCGTTGCCTAAAATGTGTCCGTACGATCCGGTTTGACTAGATCGGTTAGACAGTATAGTCCGGTATAAGCTTTGACCGAAGTTAATCATCGGCTGGTTGATTCTGGAATACCTAATATTTAATAATCTCAAATATTTCATCTCGGTGAAACTTTTTTTAGTCCACAATTCACTATGAATTAACTAAGATTTAAATTAAGAAGACTAAGAAGAAAAATGAGATCGACTGGATTATCAAGAAAAAAAAAAAATCGACGAGCAAAAAGAAGAGGAAGAAGCTGATAATTGAGATTATTATTGTTGTCTCAAATAATAGACCGTTTGATCTCTCAAAATTATACATAATTATTTATTATTAAGACAACTATCTTAAAATGAAAAAGAAGTATCGATTTGTGGGATTTAACATTTAAAAGTATTAAATCATGGAAAAATAGATTGAGGTCATAGTTTGATGGAGATCAGTCATGATAAAACTACTGTTCGTGGGAAAATATATCGTTTTCTCTTTTCTTTTTGTTTGCGATGAACACTATTCATGGACAAGTTTATTTTGCTTTGCAAAACTGATGAGGCCATGGACCCTAAGGACCAAAATGAACCGGAATCAGAGGAGATGCAAATCCAAGTGCCCATCTTAAGGAGATCACCAAGAACCAGATTAGGAACTCAAACTATTCAAGAAGAGTTTAACAATCAAGTGGAGAGCTTAATTACACTTCTACATCATGAGGAGTTTAGACAAGGTTTAATAAGCAAGGAGATTATGTTAGAAACACCTACTGGACTAGACGCTCATGAAGACAAATTTGAAGCTCATATGGACGTTATAAGCATAAGGAAAGACCCAAAGAAGACTCCAATCCAGCCCAAAATCCAGCTCACTTCCTTTTTACCCATTTTGGAAGGAGCCCATCAACCCATTCTTTTCACTATATCTAAAACAAGTAAAACAGCTCAGCCCTAATTAAGAGGAGAATCAACTTACCTTATGCATCAGAAGAAATCGCTCACATCGACTCCCATCAAGGCAAACAGCCATAAGCTTGATTTTAGCTTTCTTTTGTATTCTGTTTCCTTTCATTGTTATTTCCGATTCAGTTTAAATAGGCCTAGAAGCCAATCTTTGTTTGGACCCCAATTATTAATCAATCAAGTATTATTCAGAAATCTCTTTTGTTCTTTGGCTTGTTTTTGTGTGCGATTCCAAGATTGAAGCTGAGAAAAAAACCGACTTATCACAAGGTCTTTCACAACCTTGAGTGGCGTCTCTCATTCCATCTCCCATTCCATTCCATCGATTTGATCTCTCTTCGAAAGCTTGTACGAGCCGAAGAAGTTCTCCATCTTAGTCCACCAAACCGTTTGTACGAACTTTTACCAGAGTTCCTACATCATCTGGTATCAGAGCTTAAAAAGCTCCTATCAGGTTATATCTATCCATCTCTTGTTTATTCCTGTTTAATTTCAATTTCGTTTCTTATCATCTTATATACACAGAAAAAAAAAAGAAAAAATTGCAGTCTGTTTCTTCTTCGTATATCCTTACCAAAATCTCAAAAGGAATTTGCTTTTGTTCGCTGTTTTGTCCACTTGCTAGTTTTCATCTGTTTAGTTTCTGTCTAATTGCTGCATTTCATAAAAAAAAAAAAAACAATCGTAGCTTATTCCTGTTCATTTCAATTCCGGTTTCATATCAAAAAAAAAAAAAATCTTATAACTCTCTTTGTCTAATCGTGTGCTTGCATTGTTATCTGTTTCAATTAAGTCAAAAAAAAAAACAATTGCATTCTATTCTGTCGTTGCACATCACTTCATAAAAAAAAAAAAAACTTTAGCCCCCTGTTAGCATCGTGTGCTTGCATCTGCTTTAGAGTTGATATTTGTTTCATTAATAGGAAAAGTAAAAATTGTTGGCTGGTTTGATTAGTCTTGCTGAATCGTTGGCTGGTTTGTTTCACACTTTTAGTGTTGCACGTTTAAAGTTCAGTCATCCATTTATATTTAAAATTGATCTGCATCTTAAAACAAATAAAATAAAAATAAATATTTGGCCCGAAATATCATCATACTTCACATGTTCTCATTATTCTAAAGAATAGTAAATACTTTGATTTCGTGTAGAGCCAATGGCTGAAGCCAATGATACAACAACAGTACAACAAATGCTTGCTGCTATCCAGACCCAACTACAAACGCTAGGAGATAGAGTAGCCAGGATAGAACAACCTCCAAGAGCCAACCATGAAGCTCCATTCCAAATGAACGAAGATAGAAGAGATAGACAAAATCAAGAAATCTCTGATGAGGATTCCGATGAGATGCCAGAACTGGAAGAAGATATTCTACAGCCTAATCATAATCCTAGGAGAAGATTTCAGAGAGAATCGGGCCCGAACAGACCGCATATACCAAGAGAGCATCACGGAGGTGGTATAAACCATCAGAATGATCCGAAGTTGACGGCTCCCACCTTTGCTGGAAAGGTGAATCCAGAAGCTTATCTGGATTGGGAAAGGAGGATGGAATACATCTTTGAGTACTACAATTACTCAAACCAGAGAAAGATCTCCCTAGCTGCTGCTCAACTTACTGATAATGCTCTAGCATGGTGGGATCGAGATGTCTCTGAAAGACGACGGTTGAGACATGGTCAAATTGCAACATGGGCAGACATGAGATATGGCCTCAGAAAACGTTATGTACCTGCGTACTACCACATAGACTTGCAAAAGAAATTCAGAAAGCTATCACAAGGCCACAAGTCTGTTGAAGAATATTTTGAAGAATTTGAGACCATCAAGAACAGATTAGAAGTGGAGGATTCTGAGGAGACACTTATGTCTCAATTTTTGGATGGTTTACAAGACAGAATTGCTAGAAAGGTCGAGAGACAAACGTACCATGATCTTGAAGAGCTGCTGCATCTGGCCATCCAAGCTGAACAACACATAAAGAGGAAGATCACATCCACCAACCGAAGCAAAAATACTTGGACTCCACAAGGGTCTAGATCATTCGATAAGGGTAAAGGCGTGGAGAATGACTCTAGATTCAAGAAGAGCACTTCCGAAGTTACCAAAACTTCGCGGCCAGAAACGAAGGCACCAATAACACGGGCTAGAGATGTTACATGTTTTAAATGCCAAGGAAAGGGGCATTATGCAAGAGAGTGTCCCAACCAGAGAGTAATGATCATCAAATCCAATGGAGAGTATGAGTCTCAAGATGAGGCTGAGGAGGAACCAGAGAATTCAGAAGATGATGTCATTGATTATCCTGAAGTAGGAGAACTCTTGATAGTTAGGAGAACACTAAGCGCTCTTTACAATCCCGAAGCAGTTCAAAGAGAAAACATTTTCCATACAAAGTGCACCATAAACGCTAAGGTATGTAGTCTAATCATTGATGGTGGATCATGTACTAATGTTGCTTCTGTTTACTTGGTTAACAAGCTAGGATTGCCAAAGACAACACATCCAAGACCGTATAAGCTCAAGTGGCTGAATGATGATGCTGAGATCAAAGTTGCTGAACAAGTCACAATACCATTCACCATAGGTAAGTATTCTGACCAAGTAATATGTGATGTATTACCTATGCAAGCTGGTCATGTTTTGCTAGGAAGACCATGGCAATTTGACAAGGAGGCTATACACAATGGGAGAACCAATTTCTACACCTTCAGCCATAACAACAAGAAGCATAGCCTAGCGCCACTTACTCCACAAGAAGTTGATGAAATGCAAAGAAGTATGGCTAGAGGAGCTGAGGTAAGTAAAACCAATTTGTATATCACACCTACCCAAGTTTTAAAATCTCTTGATTTAAGAGAGCAGGTGCTACTCATGATTTTCAAGGAAGGGTTATTTGCAGGTCAGAATAAGGATGAAATATCCATGGAGATAAAAACATTATTAGACAAGTACACGGACGTGTTTCCTGATGAGATTCCAGCTGGCTTACCCCCTATTAGAGGCATTGAGCATCAGATAGATTTAGTTCCAGGAGCTCCATTACCCAACAGAGCAGCATATAAAGTGAACCCAACAGAGGCTAAAGAGTTAGAAAAACAAGTTCAAGATCTTATGACCAAAGGATACATTCGGGAGAGTTTAAGTCCATTTGCAGTTCCTGTTCTGCTAGTGCCTAAAAAGGATGGTTCATGGAGGATGTGTGTTGATTGTAGGGTCATCAACAACATCACAGTAAAGTATAGGCATCCTATTCCAAGATTAGATGATATGCTGGATGAACTCAATGGCGCTACCATCTTCTCCAAGATAGACTTAAGAAGTGGTTATCATCAAGTTAGAATAAAAGAAGGAGATGAGTGAAAACTGCATTTAAGACCAAGAGAGGTTTGTATGAGTGGCTGGTTATGCCATTTGGGCTCACAAATACACCCAGCACCTTCATGAGGCTAATGAACCATGTTCTAAGAACCTTCATATGTAAGTTTGTAGTTGTCTATTTCGATGATATATTGATTTATAGCACTTGTCTTGATGATCATGTTCAACACTTAGAACTTGTGCTGGAAACGCTGAGAAAGGAGAACCTATATGCTAATTTTCAGAAATGCAATTTTGCACTGATCAATTATTTTTCTAGGCTTTGTTGTGAGTTCTCAGGGTTTAAAGGTGGATGAAGAGAAGATAAGAGCCATAGAAGAACGGCCAACCCCCACATCTATTGGACAAGTCAGAAGCTTCCATGGATTAGCCAGCTTTTATAGGAGGTTTGTGAGGGATTTCAGCACCATAGCAGCCCCTCTCACTTCTGTTATCAAGAAAGATGTCTCATTCAAGTGGGAGAAAGCACAAGAGGAAGCATTTCTCAAACTTAAAAGTTGTCTAGTAAATGCCCCTATTTTAATACTTCCTGATTTTGACAAGACTTTTGAGATTGAATGTGATGCTTCAGGAACAGGAATTGGAGCTGTACTAACTCAAGGTGGACGTCCAATAGCTTATTTTTAGTGAGAAACTTCATGGAGCTTCTCTAAACTATCCTACTTATGACAAAGAGTTATATGCTTTGGTAAGATCTTTAGAAACTTGGCAGCACTATCTATTGCCCAGAGAGTTTGTTATTCATACAGATCATGAGACATTGAAGCATCTAAAAGGGCAAACAACTCTCAAAAGAAGGCATGCTAAGTGGCTAGAATTTGTGGAGTCGTTTCCTTATGTAATCAAATACAAGAAGGGTAAAGAAAACATAGTAGCTGATGCTTTATCAAGAAGATATGCACTCATCAGTACTATGGAAGCTAAGGTAATGAGTTTTGAACATATCAAATCTTTGTATGAGAATGATCTTGAATTTCAGGAAGCATACAAAGAAACTGCTAATGGAGCCTACGGAGCATTTTTTTAACAAGATGGTTTCTTATTTAAGGATAAACGCCTATGCATCCCTCAAGGCTCAATGAGGGACTTACTGATCAGAGAAGCACACGGTGGAGGCCTTATGGGACACTTTGGGCGAGATAAAACATTGAGTGTGTTACAAGAACACTTCTTTTGGCCACACTTGAAACGAGATGTGGAGAGATTCTGTACCAAGTGCATCATTTGCTTAAAAGCAAAATCCAGGTTACATCCATATGGTTTATACATGCCTTTACCAATTCCTACTATGCCATGAATTGACATTTCAATGGATTTTGTTCTTGGATTGCCTAAGATTAACAACAAAGATTCTATTTTTGTAGTTGTGGACAGATTCTCTAAAATGGCTCATTTTATTCCATGTAACAAAACTAATGATGCTTCTCAGATTGCTGATCTTTTCTTTAGGGAAGTGGTGAAATTACATGGAGTCCCAAGGACCATAGTATCAGATAGGGACACAAAATTCCTTGCCCACTTCTGGAGGGTTTTATGGCGTAAGCTTGGAACCAAATTATTGTTCTCAACCACTTGTCACCCGCAAACTGATGGGCAAACCGAGGTAGTAAACCGAAGTCTCTCCACATTATTAAGAGCCACAGTTGGTAAGAACTTGAAAAACTGGTTACCATGCTTACCCTTTGTCGAGTTTGCATATAATCATGCTAGACATACAACAACTAAACACTCTCTTTTTGAAACTGTTTATGGTTTTAATCCTAACACTCCTTTGAGTTTATCACCTTTGCCTCAAGCTATTTATTCTAGTGCTGAAGGAGATACAAAAGCTGAGTTTGTGAAGAAAATTCATCAGAAAGTAAAGGAAAATTTGGAGAAGAAGAATGAGAAGACAAAGCAAAAAGCTGACCATGGGCGTAAGGAGATCGTTTTTGAACCAGGAGATTGGGTGTGGTTGCACATGAGGAAGGAGAGATTTCCAAACCAGAGGAAGTCCAAGCTTGCACCAAGAGGAGATGGACCATTTCGAGTGCTAGAACGTGTCAACAACAACGCCTACAAGCTAGAACTGCCTGGTGAGCTAACTATTTCTCCAATCTTCAATGTTGCTGACTTAGCTCGTTTTGATGTAGGTGAACAAATTCTGAGGTCAGAACCTTCTTAAGAGGGAGGGGATGATGAGGCCATGGACCCTAAGGACCAAAATGAACCGGAATCAGAGGAGATGCAAATCCAAGTGCCCATCTTAAAGAGATCACCAAGAACCAGATCAGGAACTCAAGCTATTCAAGAAGAGTTTAACAATCAAGTGGAGAGCTTAATTACACTTCTACATCATGAGGAGCTTAGACAAGGTTTAATAAGCAAGGAGATTATGTTAGAAACACCTACTGGACTAGACGCTCATGAAGACAAATTTGAAGCTCATATGGACGTTATAAGCATAAGGAAAGACCCAAAGAAGACTCCAATCCAGCCCAAAATCCAGCTCACTTCCTTTTTACCCATTTTGGAAGGAGCCCATCAACCCATTCTTTTCACTATATCTAAAACAAGTAAAACAGCCCAGCCCTAATTAAGAGGAGAATCAACTTACCTTATGCATCAGAAGAAATCGCTCACATCGACTCCCATCAAGGCAAACGGCCATAAGCTTGATTTTAGCTTTCTTTTGTATTCTGTTTCCTTTCATTGTTATTTCCGATTCAGTTTAAATAGGCCTAGAAGCCAATCTTTGTTTGGACCCCAATTATTAATCAATCAAGTATTATTCAGAAATCTCTTTTGTTCTTTGGCTTGTTCTTGTGTGCGATTCCAAGATTGAAGCTGAGAAAAAAACCGACTTATTACAAGGTCTTTCACAACCTTGAGTGGCGTATCTCATTCCATCTCCCATTCCATTCCATCGATTTGATCTCTCTTCGAAAGCTTGTACGAGCTGAAGAAGTTCTCCATCTTAGTCCACCAAACCGTTTGTACGAACTTTAAGCGGAGTTCCTACATCAGAAACACAACATGCAAAACAATGTCATATTTTACAAAACTTTACCTTCTATAATACATATATACATGGTTAAGACTCGTAAGCACTCTCGGCGAAAATGATTTTGAGAATAATAGTCAATAAACAGGAACATATCAGCCGACCAAAAAATAAAAAATAAAATAGGGACATATCATATCATAATTTCCTTTTATCGAAATTTTTGGTATCCATTTATTTTCCTTGTTAGTGGAAATTGCTCTCGACTTATTGTCCTAGTAAGTTGACTCGTGGCTCAAGAAGACTCTTTCATTATGTAATTGCTACATAGACCTTGTTATCTTCAAACGAACTTGTGGCATATATCATATTTTTCCTTTTACTGGAATATTTATTATCCCATTTATTATATTTTTTGGTAATAAGAAATAATGAAGGCGATGATGATCTTTGCGGCGGCGATGACGGTGATGGATTTGGTTTCGGTTCCGGCTGTAGAAGCAGAGACTGAGTGTGTGAGCAAGCTAGTCCCTTGCTTCAACTTCTTTAACCCGGCAACGGAGCCGTCGAAGGTTTGTTGCAGCTCGATTAAAAAATTGGTGGAGAAGGAACTTACTCGCTCAGTTCAACGTCACTACTGAACAAGCTATTGGTCTTAGCACTCGATGCAATGTCACAACTGATATCTCCGCTTGTACCGGTAAGCAGTTTTATTTTCTCCGATCTCCTATTGATTTTTGGTCAACAACATGCATTATGCGATATTGGATCCGAGTGGTAACACATAACACAACACTAGCACAAACCACTAGGGTACATGTAATGATTCTCCGATTTTATGAAATTTAGGATTTCGTATGGATCTGTGGATTCTGATTAACGTGATTAGAATATAATGCCATTGTTTCGACTAGTGGTAATATTTTTTTTGTAAATCTTTCTCGTTGAGATTATGAATCTGAAATTTACGCTAGTGAGTTGACTCGTGGGTCAAGAAGACTCTTTCATTATTTTATTGCTACCTAAACCTCTTATCTTCAAACGAACTTGTGGTCATACGAACATGGAGACTTGCAAAAGAATCTGTTATTCATATACTTGGGAGTCTTGATGTTCTTGTTTTCTCAAGTTTCACATGTTTCTTCTGCAACTGACACCATTTCTACCAATCAACCTCTTTTAGGATTTCACACCATTGTTTCCAATGGTGATATTTTCAAACTCGGTCTCTTCAACTCAGATCCAGGTAATTCTCCAAAATTCTACATAGGCATGTGGTACAACCAAGTCACTTTACGGACTATTGTTTGGGTCGCAAATCGGGAGTCTCCTATCTTAGGGGATGCTTATAACTACATATTGAAGATCTCAGATGGAAACTTAATTCTCTATAATGATTTCACCGCTACAACATTATGGTCGACGGGTCTTAATTCTAGTAGCGGCAAGGATGTTCAAGCTGTTCTGCTTGATAATGGTAATCTAGTCTTGAGAGATGGGCCTAATTCTTCTGCTGCTGTGTTGTGGCAGAGCTTTGACCACCCCACGGATAATTGGCTTCCAGGCGCTAAAATATGGTTTAACAACATCAAATTTGGAAGCCAAGGTCTCACTTCTTGGAAAAGCTTGATAGATCCATCACCGGGTCGATACTCTCTCCAGTTTGACCCTAATATAACACACTCTCTCATTACACTTTGGAATGGACCTAAGTCATATTCGTGGAGTGGACCATGGGATGATCAACTTAAAAATTTCGAGGGACTTCTATCTACGTTGAGATTGAGTTCATGCTGAAAGTTTGGTCTGAATACAGCCAGTCGTGGAATCTGTTTTTTTCTCAACCTCGAAATAGATGTGAGATTTATAATTATTGTGGATCGTTTGGGATTTGCCATGATAACCAAGAGCCCGCCCTGTAGATGTGTTCCTGGTTTCGAACCAGAATTTCGCCAAGGATGGGACTCGAATGATTTCTCTGGTGGTTGTATAAGAGAAACCAAGCTTCAATGTGGCAAGGGTAATGACGAGTTTCTTCCTCTTGAAAACATGAAATTAGCCACTGATCCAACAACAACATTGGTCTTCACCGCAAGTCTTGTTACGACATGTGCCTCACGTTGCTAGCTAATTGTTCTTGCAAGGCCTACGCATATGATGGCAACAAGTGTTTGATGTGGGAAAGCGATGCCTTCAATCTGCAACTCGACGCAAATCAGGGACGCACATTCTTTCTTAGACGTGCAGCTTCAAACTTCTCAATTGCAACTTCAAACAAGGGTAAGCATTTTCAATAAAAATGTGACGAATGCGACTAGATATATTTAAGCTGCATTTTCAATACTCAGGAAAAACAAAGCTTCATTTTCAATATTATCAATTACTCATTGTACTATCATCACTAGTAGCAGCTGCTGCATTTTTCGTTGGTTTGTATTGTTTCATTTCTTCAAGAAGAAGAAGAAAGAGAACACAAAGAGGTAAGAAATTGTTTTTTTTTTTTTTTTTTTCAAAGAGGTGAGATTGGTTTTGGTATTTTGCATAAAATTTTCACTATACAAGATTTGTTGACAAGTTTCTGAAACACAAGTTACACGCAGACGAAAAACAGAGCAGAGAGCTATTAGAAGGTGGCGTAATTGATAATGATGGAGAACATATGTGTTACCTAAATCTACATGACATAATGGCTGCAACAAATTCTTTCTCTGAGGAAAACAAGTTAGGAGAAGGTGGTTTTGGTCCAGTCTACAAGGTAATAACTAAACAATACGATTAATACTGAGTACTACTGAAAGGTGGTTTGGCTAAAGTTCTAAACAAAGTAGTTACGACAGTGTTCACAGAGCTAGTTTAATTATCAGCTTGGTTACAATCCTATGATAATATATTTTGATTGAAGTTATTTTGCTCGGCAGGGAAAGCTACCAAATGGAATGGATGTGGCGATCAAAAGGCTTTCAAAAAAATCAAGTCAAGGTCTGACAGAGTTCAAGAATGAAGTAGTTTTGATAATAAACCTTCAACACAAAAACTTGGTGAGGCTTTTAGGATATTGTGTCGAGGGCGACGAGAAGCTCCTAATTTACGAGTACATGTCAAATAAGAGCCTTGATGGTTTACTCTTTGGTGAGTGGTGAATCTATTTATTCACTAAATTTTGAAATTGAAACCATAAGATGGTTTAAATTCTTTTGATATGTGACTTCTCAACGTTTCGTATTGTGTACATATAGACTCTTTAAAGTCTAGGGAATTGGATTGGGAGACGCTTATGAAAATAGTAAATGGGACGACAAGAGGACTTCAATATCTGCATGAGGACTAACGTCTCAGGATCATTCACCGAGATCTTAAGGCAAGCAATATTCTTCTCGACGATGAGATGAATCCTAAGATCTCGGATTTTGGAACCGCCAGGATTTTTGGTTGCAAGCAAATCGATGACAGGACCCAAAGAATCGTCGGGACATTGTAAGTTTACATCTACAGTATTATGTTTTCACTTGTTTCATCCGAACGCTAACATTTTGGGTTTAAGTTCACGTTTACTTGTTTATGTGTATTTTAATTAACGACCAGAAACACAGCCTTATCGCTTATGTAAGTGTTTTTATATTATTTATCTATCATAAAAAAAAGAAGCAACTTAGCTTTGATCAAACCCAAAACATATTTTCTTGATCATCTTCAGGCATGGGAATCTTGGTGTGAAACAAAAGGTGTAAGCATTATAGAATGAAGTGATGCGGTGCATTCATATCGCACTTCTTTGTGTTCGATAGACCCACGATTTCACAAACCATTTATATGTTGAGCTACGATATTGATCTCCCGATTCCGAAACAGCCAACTTTCTCAAACGTGTTGAACGGTGACCAACAGTTAGTGTCGTCTGACTACGAGTTTTCCATAAATGAAGCAACGCAAACAGAACTGGAAGCACGATGAACAATAACAATACTAAAAATGCTTGGTTGGTCAAAATTTTTCTATCCCGTGTATTTAGTAAAACAGTTCATGTGATTGTCAGAGTATTGTTTAAAAGATTATATTATTTTGTAAGAATCGAGAGAATTGTTGGATCGTCGTAAATGATTTTTTTACTGGATTTTGGCACAAACAAAAGAAAACAAATGGAAAACAGGCAAAAATAAGAGTAACCAATAATTCATTTTCATCATAAACTCTCATCATTACTTTCACTTTCTTCCACTCGGCCACTACTTCGTCTTGGAACAACCTATTTTCCCATCTTTGCAACTGGTGAAATAACAGACCGAAAAACTTACATCAGTCTCCTAAAACGCTAAACCTTAAACCCTAATCCTTGTAAACCATAGGACGGTTTATGATACCTGAGAATTATTGATGTATTGAGATATAGCTAAAGTTAATTTAGCTGTGATGTCACTGTGAGTTAGAGTGTAAGTTCTTGGGAGCTTTGTTGGATGCTTCTTCTCATCTACTCCTAAGAATAATACTTTCAATTTGGAGGCTTCAAAAATCGCCGGTCCAAACAATCTTGCAACCTTATCCATCAAAACAAGGAAAAATATCAAATCTTCAATAAGATTCCTCAAATTTTAGACTCAAACAAGGCTCAACGTAAAGAAATAAACCCTAAAAAAACCAGAGTATACAAACTAAAGCAATGAAATTTTTATATTATTTCTAAAAATTTCTAGATATAATAGTAACAGATCATTAAAGAAACGATCCTAAATGAAATTATTAACATGAACAGGAACTTTGAAAACAGAGTGTAGGGAAAAAATTTGAGATCCTTATAGGAACAATAGATCGGTTCTTCATCTAGGATTTTCTAGAGGTAACACATAATGAGCTAGTGCTCTTGAAACACCCCGATTTTACTTCAACAACACGGAAGCCACAAGATAACTTATAACCCAAGTAATTTCATACTTAATCGGAATCTCTAACTCCAACACCAACTGACAACGTCCAACAACTACTCCTCAGGGTTACCTGCAAGAGAAAGAGAGGGGTGAGTAATCTAGGATTACTCAGCGAGGTTAAGCCTTAGGACTCACGAATTCTCCATACACAAACACATTTAGAAAATCACAAAGTCTAAACCTTAGACAAGCAGACAATCACGTGTCAACGACACACACCAATCAAACAAATAGAACCACGTTCCATAACCACCACGCGGCCGGATACAACGTGTCGCGCACGCTATCCCTCGTGCATACCGGGTCCTCATGCCGCGCACTTCTCCCATGCACCTTTCACTCATGCCTACTGGATCCCAGCGCAGTGAAAACTCGTCGGCTCGTCAGCCATCCTGACCTACCCGTATTCCCGCGTCCATAAGCCAACATACAGCTACAAAAATTTCTCCTTGTAGATATCTCCACGGCTTAACCGCAACTATTCACACAACAATTATTTTACCACAAAATAACATGCATTTTACACAACCACGCAACACATATTAAAATATTCATTTTAATTTCTAACTCTAAAATACTAGTTCTTTTTAATAAACTTTAAATAAAATATATATTTATAAATATTAATACACTCAACAAACAAATACGGTTACTTATATAATATGTAACTCGCATGTATACTTGGCTTAACCTTAAACTAAGTAATCTAACTAAATATATCGGTATACGAATACGACACGAACTTGTCCTTGCCACAAGATTTGAGTTCTCGGTTTAGGATTAATAAAAGTGGAAATCCGGTTCAACAACAATCCTCAATCTGCATCGGTTTAGATTAACCGGTCAAAGATTAAATCTAAATAATAACCATGATTTAATTCACTAAACCAAACCAAATCCTAAGTCTCGATTAAAACTTGATTTGGTATTTCCTCAATTAAATTAATTAGACCGATTTAATAATTATACTAAACCGAATCTAATTATTTAATAACACCACTATGTGACCAAAGTTTCCAACACTACTCACGTCCTCACGTCTCGTTTAATAATCAAACCCAACTCACCATAACTACACTACTTTAATAATAATAAACTAAAGCAGCCACAATTCAACTTCACGTGCCCAGCAATTACGTTTCGGTCCAACAAACAAAAGCTAACTTCTCGACAAAGCCCATAATTCACAACAGCCCATGTGCATCTCTGGTTTACTTAATTAAAGTTAGAATTCCTGGTTTAAATCGGTTAAGGTCGGTTCAATAACCACAAAAGCAACACAGCAACAACACGAGAGAAGCTTCACCGTTAACTCTCTCTGCAACTATTCTCGACGGTTTCGCTTGAACGCCGGAGATGGTGGCTCGGCGAAACAGATCTGCGACGGTTCAAGCCCACTGGTTAGATTAGTTCCACAGTCCAAAAAAAATTAGAGTTTAGAACTAGGAATGGCTCACGGGTTTTTACCTCTCCGGTGAAGATGATTCACGCGGCGGCTCGGGCTAGACACGGTGAGTGTCTACGGTGACTTCGTTGGTGAGAGGTTGACGGCTACGAGTTTCTAAGACTAGCTTTGGGATTTATGCCCTTTTTTTTAAATACACGTGGCAAGGTTAGAGTTTTGTTCGGGTTTGACTCATTATTGGATTCTGTCCATTACAATTCTTCCCTACTACAAATGAATTCGTCCCTGAATTCAGCCCATCACCTCAATTTAAACAGCAGTCTCTTTAATGCAAAACATATCGATTTGTCCATAAATACTTTATTAAATCCAAATAATCCAAAATAAGCCGAAAGAACTAAACTGGCGTTTAACGAAAGGTCATCAATAATTAATAAAAAATAAATCCGAGAAATTCCAACAAGTATCCCAAACAGCAGCAACATCAACTTCAAGGCTCGTCAAGCACGGCATCAAGCTCACCTTCCTCATGCACTCTAGCCATCATCACACAAGGTCCCACGTTCTGGCGTTTTGGTGGTGGTGGTATGTACTCTCTGGGACGATTCCCGACCTGCTGCTTCCAGTCTTCTGCGTGCCAAATCTTGCAACATGTCCTGGTTGTCCACACTCGTAACAATTCCCACTAGTCACAAATCGAGGACAATCCTTCTGAAGGTGCCCCATCTGATTGCACTTGTAACAAGTTGGCGGAGTTCTCACATTTTTTGTATCCCAAGTCCCCTTGTGAGAGCTCGTCCCCTGTGCTGCCTTGGTCTGACTCATCTCCTTTTCTAACTCAATCTCCATATTAGCAGCCTTTTCAACGAACCTAATCATGCTGTGATAGTCATACATCTCGCAACGGTTCTTCAATTCAATTCTCAAACCCCTCAAGAACCTGCGGATAAGCTCATCCTCATCCATGAAATCTGCCTGAAAACCTGCTCAGTCAATCAAACTCCTCCTCGTACTCTCTCACAGTCATGTTTCCCTGGCGGAGTTCTGTAAATTCATTTTCCATTCGGTCCATAGCCTCCCGAGGAAAATACTTCCTCGATAAAACGACTTATATCATGGCTAAAAACGGGTAAAATCCATGATATATCAACTCCCCCAGACTTAGTCTTAAAATCCTCCCAAGTCAACTCATACCCTCCCTCCACCTGGGCAACCACTTTTTCCCACCATACAAGTGCTTCATCCTTCAGGTACTGAACCGCTAAATTTTTGCGGTACTCATGCGGACATCTGGCGTTGTCCAAATTTTTCTCCAACTTTTTCTTCCAATTATCAGCAGTGGTAGGATTAGATCTACCACCAAAGAAATCCAAATCCATGTCCTTCAGATTCCTCATTGCTTCCCAGTATGGTGGTCCCTGCATGTGCACCTGCATATGCGGTGGTGGAGGCGGGGGAGGATATTGGGTACCCATATCTGGTGCATCACGCTGTGGTGCAATCACCACATGTGCCTCTCTCACAACTGGTTCCCTCCTCATGTATTCCCGGAACCTACGAAATTCCTTAAACAGAGCCATCTCAGCGGTATGGTCATTCACTTGTGCTGCTCCTGCCTGAGCCACATTAGCCTCCACTGTATCCGGGTGCTCAGCATGCACACTTTCGGTAGAGGCCACTGGACTCTCAGCCCTCACTCTTGGATGCGCCACAACTCTTGCTCGTCCTCCACGTGTTTTCTTTGGCGGCATCTGAACATAGTTTCTTCCCTCAGTACTGTCTCCCGGGTCAGAACCGGTTTGACATAACCTAGAGCTCTGATACTAAATAGAAACACCCCGATTTCATTTCAACGACACACACCCATCAAACAAATGGAACCACGTTCCATAACCACCACGCGGCCGGATACAACGTTTGGCGCACGTTATATCCCTCGTGCATACTAGATCCTCGTGTCGCGCACTTCTCCCATTCTCGCGTCCATAGGCCAACACACAACTACAAGAATTTCTCCTTGTAAATATCTCTGCAGCTTAACCGCAACTACTCACACAATAATTATTTTACAACAAAATAACATGCATTTCACATAACTACGCAACACACATTAAAATATTCATTTTAATTTCTATCTCTAAAATACTAGTTCTTTTTAATATATTTTAAATAAAATATATAATTATATAATTATAAATATTAATACACTCAACAAACAAATACAATTACTTATATAATATGTAACTCGCAGGTATACTTGGATTAACCTTAAACTAAGTAATCTAACTAAATATATCGGTATATGAAGAAGACACGAACTTGTCCTCACCTTTGCCACAAGATTTGAGTTCTCGGTTTCGAATTAATAAAAGTAGAAATCCGGTTCAACAACAATTTTCAATCTGCATCGGTTTAGATTAACCGATCAAAGATTAAATCCAAATAATAACCATGATTTAATTCACATTAATAATAATAAACTAAAGCAGCCAGCCCCTAACTTTAATAAAAATTAAAAAATTCAACTTCACGTGCCCAACAATTACGTTTCTGTCTAACAAACAAAAACTCAACTTCACGACAAAGCCCATAATTCACAATAGCCCACGTGTATCTCTGGTTTACTTAATTAAAGTTAGGATCCTGGTTTAAATCGGTTAAGGTTGGTTCAATAATCACAAAAGCAACGTAGCAACAACACGAGAGAAGCTTCACAGTTAACTCTCTCTGCAACTTTTCTCGACGGTTTCGCTGGACAGCTCGACGCCGAAGATGGTGGCTCGGCAAAATAGATCTGCGACGGTTCAAATCCACTGGTTAGATTGGTTCCACAATCCAAAAAAAATCAGAGTTTAGAACTAGGAATGGCTCACGGGAGAAAAATTATCGTTGTAGTTATTGGGTATTGTTGAGAGATGAGTGAAGTGCATTTTGAGACGAAGATGTCTCATATACTTCAGAAAAGTTGGTAAAAAATACTAAACCAAGAGGAGGTTGTTTAATTGAATTTTAGATTGGTATTTTGGTTTTGATTTAACCAAATAACCCTAAACATATAAAAGCTCTTATATTCAGCAAACCTAGCTGTTTGGGAAAGTGATTTTCGAGTTCTTGGTGGCTGTGGGCGTTTTTTGGGTGATTTTGGTGAGTTGGAGAAGAAGAAGGTGGAAGGAGCCTCAAGATCAGAATTTTGCAGGCTGTTTCAGAGAGACGTTTGGAGGATCAAACGAGTTCTGATCAACCTGGCATTTGGTGTGTAAGTTTATCAATCTCTTATCTAACTATCAACCAAAGGGTTTTGGTTTTCTTCAATTATTTTGGGAGATACGAACGTTTTCCTGAAACCGATCTGTGCAGAAGGAACCTACGACCAGTTAGGTGACGGCAAACGTTTGGGTATCTTAATCTTATCCGATTGAGCTGAAATTTGGTAGATACGTTCCTTAAAGTCTCGTATTGAGATTGACCAGAGCGATCGTGTTTCTAAGGGCTAGAGTAAGCGATATTGCAGAACTCGTAGATCTGTTCTGTGCATGAATTTCTGAAACATGCAGTTTAAGCAGTCGAACTTAAGGCTTGGTTGATCGATCTCTTGTGAACGTTTTGTACTGTTTCTTGGCAGGTTTTTAGTAGACATCTTGGTTGAGGTGTGTTCCAAGAGAGATCGAGTTTTGGGTTTCAGAATCAATGGGAAACAATTCGTTTTTGTGTACCGTTTTCAGCAGTTTTCGAGGTGAGTGCAAGACCATAGGCTTACCTGTGTGAATATGATTGATAACGTTTTGTTTCATGTTTGTAGACCGATAAGTTGTGTGATGAGCCAAGTGGGGTTCTAGATCGAGTATATCATGATATGGTTGATTGGTTAAGTCGGTATTCATGTTTCAATTTTGTTATTTTCATATTCATGTGTGTGTATAGCCTGTAGATGGAAGAATAGCCTCACTAATTATTTATTAAATACTTATGCATCTCATTCTTGATACAGGTAAAGAAAAGGGTGAATCTAGTGAAATCATGACTATGAAGAGAGGATGATCTAGACTTGGTAGTTCATGAATATTAAATTTATTTTTAAATTGAATACTTTTGTTGCTTAATAAATATTAATTATGGGGTTAATATTTATTGGATGTTTAAAACAAAGATCTGGGCTGGGGTGTTTCAAATTGGGGGTGTTTAAGTTTTGTTCGGGTTTGACTCATTATTGGGCTCGGTTTGGGCCTCACGATTCAATTTCGGATTCGGTCCGTTATAATTATCCCCTACTACAAAGGACTTCGTCCCTAAATTTAGCCCATCACCTCGATTAAAACAGCAGTCTCTTTAATGCAAAACATCTCGATTTGTCCATAAATAATTTATTAAATCCAAATAATCCAAAATAAATCGAAAGAACTATACTGGCGTTTAACGAAAGGTCATCTATAATTAATGAAAAATAAATCTGGGAAATTCCAACAAATATCCCAAGCAGCAGCAACATCAACTTCAAGGCTCGTCAAGCACGACATCAGGCTCACCTTCCTCATGCACTCTAGCCACCATCACACGAGGTCCTACGTTCTGGCGTTTTGGTGGTGGCGGTATGTACTCTCTGAGACGATCCCCGACCTGCTGCTTCCCAGTCTTCTGCGTGCAAAATCTCGCAACATGTCCTGGTTGTCCACAGTCATAACAATTCACACTAGTCACAAATCGAGGACAATCCTTCTGAAAGTTCCCCGTCTGATTGTACTTGTAACAAGTTGGCGGAGTTTTCACATTTGTTGTATCCCAGGTCCCCTTGTGAGAGCTCGTCCCCTGTGCTGCCTTGGTCTGACTCATCTTTTTTTCTAACCCAATCTCCAAATTAGCAGCCTTTTCAACCAACCCAATCATGCTGCGATAGTCATACATCTCGCAACGGTTCTTCAACTCAATCCTTAGACCCCTCAAGAACCTGCGGATAAGCTCATTGTCATCCATGAATCTGCCTAAAAACCTGCTCAGTCGATCAAACTCTTGTTTCCCTGACGGAGTTTTGTAAACTCATTTTCCATTTGGTCCATAGCCTCCCGAGGAAAATACTTCCTGAAAAATTCTGTCTTAAAATCCTCTCAAGTTAACTCATACCAACCCTGCACCTGGGCAACCACTTTTTCCCACCATACCAGTGCTTCATCCTTCAAGTACTGAACCGCTAAATCCCTACGGTACTCATGCGGACATCTGGCGTTGTCCAAATTTCTCTCCAACTTTTTTTCTCCAATTATTAGCAGCGGTAGGATTAGATCTACTACCAAAGAAATTCATACCCATGTCCTTCAGATTTCTCATTGCTTCCCAGTATGATGGTCCCTGCACGTGCACCTTCCTAGGCGGTGGTGGAGGCGGGGGAGGATGTTGGGTTCCCACATCTGGTGCATCACGCTGTGGTGCAATCACCACTGGTGCAATCACCACTGGTGCCTCTCTCACAACTGGTTCCCTCCTCATGTATTCCCGGAACCTACGAAATTCCTCAAAAATAGCCATCTCAGCGGCATGGTCATTCACTTGTGCTGCTCCTGCCTGAGCCACATTAGCCTCCACTGTATCCGGGTGCTCAGCATGCACACTTTCAGTAGAGGCCATTAGACTCTCAGCTCTCACTCTTGGCTACGCCACAACTCCTGCACGTCTTCCACGTGTTCTCTTTGGCGGCATCTGAACACAAGAACAAGCGAATCAGTTTTTTCCCTGAGTACTGTCTCCCGGGTCAGAACCGGTTTGACATAACCTAGAGCTCTGATACCAAGTAGAAACACCCCGATTTTACTTCAACGACACACACCCATCAAACAAATTGAACCACTTCCATAACCGCCACGCGGCTGGATACAACGTGTCGCGCACGCTATATCCCTCGTGCATACTGGGTCCTCGTGTCGCGCACTTCTCCCATGCACATTTTACTCATGCCTACCGGATCCCTCGTGCCGCGCACTTCTTCCTAGCACAGTGAAAACTCGTAGGCTCGTCAGCCATCCTGACCTACTCGCATTCCCGCATCCATAAGCCAACACACAACTACAAGAATTTCTCCTTGTAGATATCTCCGCGGTTAACCGCAACTACTCACACAACAATTATTTTACCCAAAATAACATGCATTTCACACAACTACGCAACACACATTAAAATATTCATTTTAATTTCTATCTCTAAAATAATAGTTATTTTTAATATACTTTAAATAAAATATATATTTAGATATTTATAAATATTAATACATTCATGAAATAAACACGGTTACTTATATAATATGTAACTCGCAGATATACTTGACTTAATCTTAAACTAAGTAATCTAACTAAATATATCGATATACGAAGAAGACACGAATTGTCCTCACCTTTGCCACGGGATTTGAGTTCTCGGTTTAGGATTAACAAAAGTGGAAATCCAGTTCAACAACAATCCTCAATCTGCATCGGTTTAGATTAACCGATCAAAGATTAAATCCAAATAATAACCATGATTTAATCCACTAAACCAAACCAAATCTTAAGTCTCGATTAAAAATTGATTTGGTATTTCCTCAATTAAATTAATTAGATCGATTTAATAATTATACTAAACCAAATCTAATTATTTTATAACACCACCATGTGACCAAATTTTCCAACACTACTCACGTCCTCACGTCCGGTTTAATAATCAAACCCAACTCACCTTAACTACACCATTTTAATAATAATAAACTAAAGCAGCCACAATTCAACCTCACTGCCCAGCAATTATGTTTCGGTCCAACAAACAACAACTCAACTTCTCGACAAAGCCCATAATTCACAACAGCCCACGTGCATCACTGGTTTACTTAATTAAAGTTAGGATTCCTGGTTTAAATCGGTTAAGGTCGATTCAATAATCACAAAAGCAACACAGCAACAACACGAGAGAAGTTTCACCGTTATCTCTCTCTGCAACTTTTCTCAATGGTTTCGCTGGACGGTTCGAACGCCGGAGATGGTGGCTCGGCGAAACAGATCTGCGACGGTTCAAGCCCAATGGTTAGATTGGTTCCACAATTAAAAAAAATCAGAGTTTAGAACTAGGAATGGCTCACGGGTTTTTACCTCTCCTGTGAAGATGATTCACGCGGCGGCTCGGGCTGGACACGGCGAGTGTCTCTGGTGACTTCGATGGTGAGAGGTTGACGGCTACGAGTATCTAAGACTAGCTTTGGGATTTGTGCCCTTTTTTATATACACGTAGCAAGGTTAGGATTTTGTTCGGGTTTGACTCATTATTGGACTCGGTTTGTGCCTCACGGTTCAATTTCGAATTCTGTCCGTTACAGCTCTGTTTCTCTGGAAAAACTGGTTTCATCTTCGATGGTAGTAACAGATTTGCCGACAACTACACATCTCTGCTTGTTTTCAAATATCCGAAATTTGCAGAAACAAGATTGAAGAATCTAATAATTAAATACAGAGGCAACTCTATTCAAGATCTTACACTATTCTTGCGTGTTTGTAATCACAAAACTTGTAACTTTGAAACCACAAAAGAAATCAAAGCTTTCGCTTTCAGTTTAGCTTTTTTTTTGTCTCCCGGTAATTTAGGGTTTTTCTTTCTTTTTTTTTTTGTTGCGTGTTGGGTTAGATAACTATATATACGAATTTAAAGAAGGTTGCTTCTATTTCTAGATTTCTTCTCAAGTTCAAAGATCACTGTGAACAGGTGAGACTGAGAGTGCCACGTGGCGTCCAGCTTCTTAACTGCATGAGCTGGCATGTATCGTTAGATTATAGCTTCAACATGGCTTTAATGTGTTATGTGTTTCTCCGGTTCGGTTTTTTGGATAAGTATCCACCGTTTACCGTTTACGAACAAGGAGATAAGAGGTTTGGTTCTTGTCAAATTGTCACTTTTCGCTGTCGTTGCCTAAAATGTATCCGTACGATCTAGTTTGGACTAGATGTCGGGATCTGTTAGACTATATAGTCCGGTATAAGCTTTGACCGAAATTAATCATCGGTTAGTTGATTTCTGGTATGAATAGGTCGGTTAAATTAACAAGTCTATTTATAACAAATCGGACTACTTACTCATCTCAAAGATACATTTCGGTGAAACTTTTATTAGTCCACACTTCACACGTTCGACGCTCTTGCTTGATGTGAATTTTCAGAAGGGGCGTCGATGGGCCACGCTCGATGCTTGTGTCGACGGTCTTCCTTGTCAGCTTCTGAGCTTTCTCTCCCCTCTGGTGTCGATCGTCCCAGATTGATGCTTGGATTGATGGGATGCTCAGAGAGGGCATCGACCACCCACAGTCGATGTTATGCCCGCTGCTTCTATTGAGGTGGCTTTTCGTGATACTCTCGGCCGAGCAAGTAGCTCCCAAGTCTCCATGGCTTCTTAAAGCTCCAAAGCACTCTGAAAACACCGGTTTTACTCCAAGTACCTATAAATATATAAACATATGCAAATGCACTAAAATAACTCTAAATGCTAACTAAAACTTATGAAACTAACCTATATGAATGCATGAAAATATGTAAATATGAGCGTTATCAACTCCCCCATACTTATCTCTTTGGTTGTCCTCAAGCAAACAAAGCTAAGCTAGTGAAGAAAATCTACAATATCTATTTTGGACAGTACCTTACATTATCTTATCGTATCAATATCTTTCAACTTAGCGAGATAGAAGCAGTTCTAAACGTACTATCTGTACTTTACCATAAGCATAGCAAGTTACCTTAATTCGGAGCCACATCATTCTTCGAACTTAGACTCCTCTTCGTTGACTCCCCTTGTCTAGTTTAAGCGTGATATCTCGACTTGGAACCATCGACCAAAAGACACGAACACTTACTCTTTCGGATTTTTGTAAGCTCAAGACCGTCTTAGTACAATTTCTTTCCTCTTCCTTTTCTCACTTCAAGGTCGATCGATTTTTTTCTACTTTTCTAGGGTATCATTTTATTTTTTTTATCGATCGCCTTTTCTTTCTAGCTCTCCCCTTTCCTTTGGACAGGTTTCCATGAGACGCGAACGTTAAAAGTGGTAGCTCCAACGCCCGGTACACTTCTTTATTACCTATATCCTTTTCTTTATTTATTGAAGGGAAGGAAGAGGGAAATCGTACTTACTTAGACGAGCCTTGCAGGGTCTCATAGAGATATCATGTCCGATGTGTTTCAAACCCCAAATCGAGAATAATTAAATTCATTAGGGTGAAAAGTCAACTTCGAGTCGTTAAAGTCTCCGAATGAATGATCCTTTTGGGGTTTGTTGATCCACTTATGGGTTTTCCAATTTTCCTGCTCGAGACTACTTGCTAATTCTCAAAAAGCGTAAAAAATTATTAGTATAGATAACATAGTGGTAAAGTTCAAAATTGTTGTCTCGTTAAAAATTTTGCCATGATTTATTGAACCATGACTAAGAGAAAAAGAGTACAACAATTCTTAGTTCCTAAATGCAAAATAAAAAGAAAGTAGAAAAATACATGAAAATGTCAAAATAAAAATAAAGGAAAACAAGAAAATAAAACATTGAGATTATTATTTTTCTCTCAAATAATAGACCGTTTGATCTCTCAAAAGACCACTATTTGAAAAAGAAAAATCTAATATAAAATTAATTTCTACTTTTGTTATTAATAAAAAACTGATATAATTTTTTTATTCTCTAGATTCTTTTCTGTTGACATACTATCTTAGATTGAAATTTTTTCTAATTTGAGTATCAATTTATTTTAAATGCTGATGATAATATTAATTTATTAGTTGTTTGAAAATTGAATTAACGTAATCGATGGTGGGACGGTTTAAACTTTGTATTACAAAATAGATATAATTTTATTTTAAAAATGTGTTCTACTGTTAACTTTCCAACGGTAGAAACAACTCAGGTGATGCTCTGTTTATTCTCGGCAATTAACAACTTCACCAACTTCTGACTGGACTTGGGCTTTACTACGATCCAGCGAGCCCATATTTACAACTCAAATCCACCCACTTTCAAACCAACTCAAAACCAAAACGAATGCACAAAGACCACAACAAACTTTACTTTGGTTCCGATTACATATTCATTATTTTTGTCTCCATTTTCACAACTTCAAAGTTGCTCGATTCACTTTAGTTAGAATGTAAGCTGGATTCTTAGTTTTAAGGATTTTCAACACTTTAACTATTTCCTGTGAAATTATGTCTTCTTATGTAATACTAAGGAACGGTGATATGCATTTTTATTTTGTTCGCGATGAACACTATTCATGGACAAGTTTATTTTGCTTTGCGAAACACAACATGCAAAACAATGTCATATTTTACAAAACTTTACCTTCTATAATACACATATACATGGTTAAGACTCGTAAGCACTCTCAGCGAAAATGACTTTGAGAATAATAGTCAACAGATAGGGGACAAATCATATCATAATTTCCTTTTACTGGAATATTTATTATCCCATTTATTATATTTTTAGTTAGTTTGCTCTTAACTTTTCGTCGTCGGTGCCATAGTTAATAGTTGACTCGTGGGTCACAAGAGGACTCTTTTATTGCATAATTGCTACACAAAACCTAATATTTTCCAAACAAACATGGAGATTTGCAAGAAGAATGTGTTATTCGTATACTACGCAGTCTTGATGTTCTTGTCTTTTCGAACTGGGTCTCTTCAACCCAACTCCAGGTATTTTTGAATTGTTCTACATAGGCATATGGTACAAGCAAGTCTCTCCACGGACTATTGTTTGGATCGCAAATCGAGAATATCCTGTCTAAAATACAACTTCGACCTGCTTATTAAAGATCTCAGATGGAAACTTAATTCTCCATCATAATTTCACCCGTAAATCTCCTATGAACGGGGACACCTTGGAGAAGCTTGTCAAAGATCTATACAATTTGGTCGACGGGTCTTAATGATATATATTAATAACGTTTTAACAGTTATTATTAGAGTTATAAAATTTATTTCCGTAGGGTTTCATACTCACGATCTTCTCTCGGTTAACTCCTAACTAGCTCAATCGAATTACACATTTTCTTGAGGACATAATCACAAGACTCGCACAATTTTACAATTTTCTCTATCTCTTAAAGATACATTTCACTATGACTCAATTGCATATAAAATGATTAATCGACTCGATCTGTTGTTTTTCTGCCAGTTAAAAGGATTAGAAGATGATAAACAAGAAAAACATCGATTGCAAAGAAGTAGAAGAAGAAGCTGATGCTCTGTTTCTTCTTCTCGGCAATAAACAACTCCAACAAGTTCTGACTGGATTTGGGCCATTTCATTACAAGCCAGCTCAAAACCAAACCGAATCGAGAACCATCTGAATCCACTTCCAGAAATCGGAGCTCCTCAATTTATTAACATTTAAACTCTTTCCTGTGAAAGTAAGTCCAATATGTGATGCTACGGAATGTCCATATGTTTCTTTTGTTCGTGGACAAGTTTATCGTGCTTTTGAGAATTACAACATACAAAACAATGTCATATTTTACAAAATTTTACCTTATGTAAATAAAACATTTACATGTTTACGACTGTTAAGCACTCTCAGCGAAAATGTCTTTCCTTTTATTGGAAGTTGCTCTGAACTTACGCTAGTGAGTTGACTCGTGGGTCAATAAGATTCTTTCATTATTTTATTGCTACCTATACCTCTTATCTTCAAACGAACTTGTGGTCATACGAATATGGAGACTTGCAAGAATAACGTGTTATTCATATACTTGGGAGTCTTGATGTTCTTGTTTTATCAAGTTTCACAATGTTTTATAAATGTATTCTACAAAAATATTACGAATCTGTAGATATTCTTTAGTCGAAATATTGATATCCTGAAATATCACGATTTAATTCAATTTTTAAGTGCTATTTAAATTTATAATAATAACCTTAATAAGAAATTAGTAAATTGTCTTAATACTATTGACATAAGAAGGCAAATATTAATATATGTTAAGATTATTTTCAAATGAATATTCTCAAATATTAGTAAGGAGATACATAGTGTTGCATTATATATTCGTACGTTTATAAGTAAGTAAAATGCTTCCGCTGCATTTTCATAAATGGGATAATTGTGTTATGAAATACTAATATAATTTTAAAAAATTATACCTTTTCTTGGAATTTTCTCTCGACTTATTGTCCTAGTGAGTTGACTCGTTGGTCAATAAAACTCTTTCATTATGTAATTGCTACATAGACCTCTTCTCTTCAAACGAACTTGTGGTCATACGAACATGGAGACTTGCAAGAAGAATCTGTTATTCATATACTTGGGAGTCTTGATGTCCTTGTCTTTTCAAGTTCAGATGTTTCTTCTTTTCAAGTTTCAGATGTTTCTTCTGCAACTGACACCATTTCTACCAATCAACCTCTTTCAGGATTTCACACCATTATTTCCAGAGGTGGTATTTTCGAACTCGGTCTCTTCTACCCAGAGGCAGGTAGGTATGGAATCTTCTACATAGGCATGTGGTACAAGCAAGTCTCTCCACGGACTATTGTTTGGGTCGCAAATCGAGAGTACGATCCCTTACGGGCTCCCTTACCGGATATTTCTTACAGCATGTTGAAGATCTCAGGTGGAAATTTAATTCTCTATACTAATTTCACCGATACAGCATTATGGTCGACCGGTGTTGATACTAGTAGGAGCAAGGATGTTCAAGCTGTTCTGCTTGATAATGGTAATCTAGTCTTGAGAGATGGGCCTACTTCCTCTGCCGCCGTGTTGTGGCAGAGTTTTGATCATCCCTCCGATACTTGGCTTCCAGGCGCTAAAATATGGTTTAACAACATCAAATTGGGAAGCCAACGTCTCACTTCTTGGAAAGACTTGATAGATCCATCACCGGGTCAATACTCTCTCCAGGTTGGCCCTAATATAAGACACTCTCTCATCGCAGTTTGGAATGGATCTAAGTCATATTGGTCGAGTGGACCATGGGATGATCGATTTAGAAAATTCAAGGGATTTTCATATACGCGTTTCAATTTGAGTTTCAAACTGAATATGGATGAGTCTTACATCACCTATTCAGTGGTAGATTTTTCTGATAGCACATATCGTTTGGTCATGGATGTTTCGGGGCGGTTCCTGCTGAATGTTTGGTCTGAATACAGCCAGTCGTGGAATCTATTTTTTTCTCTACCTGAAAATAGATGTAAGATTTATAATTATTGTGGATCGTTTGGGATTTGCAATGATAAAGAAGAGCTTCACCCCTGTAGATGTGTACCTCGTTTCGAACCAGAATTTCGCCAAGGATGGGACTCGGATGATTTCTCTGGTGGTTGTATAAGAGAAACCAAGCTTCAATGTGGCAAGGGAAATGACGAGTTTCTTCCTCTTGAAAACATGAAATTAGCCACTGATCCAATAAAAACATTGGTCATGACAGCAAGTCTTGTTACAACGTGTGCCTCAGTTTGCCGAGCTGATTGTTCTTGCGAGGCCTACGCATATGATGGCAACAAGTGTTTGATGTGGGCAAGTGATGTCTTCAATCTGCAACAACTCGACGCAAATCAGGGAGACACATTCTTTCTTAGACGTGCAGCTTCAAACATCTCACCTAAAGGCAGAAGAATTGTGTTACTCGTTGTACTATCATCACTAGTAGCAGCTGCTGCATTTTTCGTTGGCTTGTATTGTTTCATTTCTTCAAGAAGAAGAAGAAAGAGAACACAAAGAGGTAAGAAATTGTGTTTTTTTTTTTTTTCTTCAAAGAGGTGAGATTGGTTTTGGAATTTTGCATAAAATTTTCACTACACAAGATTTGTTCACAAGTTTCTGAACCACGAGTTACCCGCAGACGAAAAACAGAGTAGAGAGCTATTAGAAGGTTGCGTAATTGATGATGATGGAGAACATATGTGTTACCTAAATCTACATGACATAATGGCTGCAACAAATTATTTCTCTGAGGAAAAAAAGTTAGGAGAAGGTGGTTTTGGTCCAGTCTAAAAGGTAATAACTAAACAATACGATTACTACTGAGCTTGTAAGGTGGTTTGGCTATAGTTCTAAACAAAGTAGTTACTACAGTGTTCACAGAGCTAGTTTAATTATCAGCTTGGTTACAATCTTACGATAATATAATCTGATTGAAGTGATTTTGCTCGGCAGGGAAAGCTACCAAATGGGATGGATGTGGCGATCAAAAGGCTTTCAAAAAAATCAAGTCAAGGTCTGACAGAGTTCAAGAATGAAGTAGTTTTGATAATAAAGCTTCAACACAAGAACTTGGTGAGGCTTTTAGGATATTGTGTCGAGGGTGACGAGAAGCTCCTAATTTACGAGTAAATGTCAAATAAGAGCCTTGATGGTTTACTCTTTGGTGAGTGGTGAATATATTTATCCAAAATTACTAAATTTTGAAATTGAAACCATAAGTTAGTTTAAATTCTTTTGATATGTGACTTCTCAACGTTTCGTTTTGTGCACATATAGACTCTTTAAAATCTAGGGAATTGGATTGGGAGACACGTATGAAAATAGTAAATGGGACGACAAGAGGACTTCAATATCTGCATGAGGACTCACGTCTCAGGATCATTCACCGAGATCTTAAGGCAAGCAATATTCTTCTCGACGATGAGATGAATCCTAAGATCTCGGATTTTGGAACCGCCAGGATTTTTGGTTGCAAGCAAATCGATGATAGCACCCAAAGAATCGTCGGGACATTGTAAGTTCTACAGTATTATGTTTTCACTTGTTTCATTCGAACGCTAACATTTTGGGTTTAAGTTCACGTTTACATGTTTATGTGTATTTTAATCAGTATACACATATTTAGTATTTATTAACCATTATTTACAAATTGTAAACACAAACGTAAACTGAAAATGGTATGGTTTTCATTCCGTTTTGCTTTAAAATTTATGAAAGACGTTTGAAAAAACTAAGACATTGTGTTAGATGTAAGTATAGTATTTCCACATGTAAAGGCAACCAATCACGACCTATCTATTTACATCAAAATATTAGGATTAATTTGTCATCACTGGTTAATTTCAGCCGCTATATGTCACCGGAATATGCATTAGGCGGAATGATTTCAGAGAAATCAGATATATATAGTTTCGGAGTGTTGTTATTGGAGATCATATCGGGCAAAAAGGCAACAAGGTTTGTTCATAACGACCAGAAACACAGCCTTATCGCTTATGTAAGTGTTTTTATATTACTTATCTATCATAAAAAAAGAAGAAACTTAGCTTTGATCAAACCCAAAACATATGTTCTTGATCATCTTCAGGCATGGGAATCTTGGTGTGAAACAAAAGGTGTAAGCATTATAGATGAAGCACTTTGTGGTTCGTATGCGTTAAAAGAAGTTATGCGGTGCATTCATATCGCACTTCTTTGTGTTCAAGATCATCCTAAAGATAGACCCACGATTTCACAAACCGTTTATATGTTGAGCAACGATAACAATCTCCCGATTCCGAAACAGCCAACTTTCTCAAACGTGTTGAACGGTGGCCAACAATTAGCGTCGTCTGACTACGTGTTCTCCATAAATGAAGCAACGCAAACAGAACTAGAAGCACGATGAACAATAACAATACTAAAAAAATGTTTGGTTGGTCAAAATGTTCCTATCCCCTGTATTTAGTTAAACAGCTCATGTGATTCTCAGAGTATTGTTTAAAAGATTATATTATTTTGTAAGAATCGAGATAATTGTTGGATCGTCGTATATGGTTTTACTGGATTTTGGCATAAACACAAGAAAACAAATGGAAAACAGGCAAAAATAAGAGTAACCAATAATTAATTTTCATCATAAACTCTCATCAATCCAATAAAAGAGAGCACACAAGCTCAATCTCCTTAACATGAAGATATGGGTGACGTGACAGAGGCACAGAGCTATGTCCGAGAGATAGAGACGGCGACCATGACCGATTTGTTTCTTCCTCTGCAAGAAATCGATTACCAATGGTTGGTTCAGGCAAAGGGGTAGAGAAACAACTAAACCAATGAAGAACGGTCGGAATAAGAGCTTTCCCCGAAAACTTTCCCAAAATAGTGGCAGTATTAAAAACCAGGTAGCTCAACTATACGGTTTTGGAACAGAAAAGGAAGTTTTTTGTAGTCTTGGCAGTCGTGCCTGGGAGAGAAATCTTTCTCGTACGGACCGCTAAAAAAAAGGCAGCCATCGCTTTTTGTTTAATCAAAAGTGCCCTAATACGTACATTAAACCATACTCAACGGACTAAATTAATTTTAATAACATTAAATTCATTTTAATAGCACACGAGTTGACTTTTTTTTTTGTCATCCAACTTCAAACTTCGTTAATTTTAACCAGTTACATGATAAATGAGATCGAAACTCGTACTAGAATCCTCATCCGAAAGTTCGAACTTAAATTCATAACCGCACTACAATGCATAAAGTAAAAAGATAACTCGAGTACAAATAAATTAATAGTCGAACAATATTGATTCCCCATTGAGGGTGAATACAAGGGGGGGGGGGGTTCTTAAGCCAAATGCAAGCGAATTCCAACAATAGTTTTGTGAACCGGTTCTAAACGAGAGTAGTTTTGTGAACCGGTTCTCTCCCAGGGAGAAAAAAGTTGTCGTGAAAGCGACCTGATGATGGTCGTGTTCTCTCTCTTAATGGAGGGATAGACCTCTCCAAGAAAGAGGAAGACATCGAATAATGATTAGGAAAACTCTCTCTTAACGGGAGGAAATGGTCGAAACACAATAAGCATTAAAGGGCCCCAAATTATGAACTAAGTGTCCTGGGCCTTCTAATTGGGTTGCTACTAAGGGAGCATTATGGGCTTTGCTTATAGGTTAATAATTAAACAGATGAGATTCAAGTGATCGGCCCATAAGCAGCAAAGGTGTTTGGGCTGGAAAATAAAAATAGAAATCAATTCGGCCCAAAGAGAGAAGAGATGGATACCCAGTACCCTAATTCGGCGACTTCAGCAGAGGGAAGTGTGGCGGCGCCGGGGAAGTCTTCCGCTGTTTCGGTCGGCGTTATGGAGTCAGCGATCTGGGGTCGGTTGGTTGGGTAGGGTCTCCTGAGGTATTCTTCGACGTCGATGTCTAGTTGGGGCCACGAGGAGCCGGTTTTGTTAGCAGGGAATTGAAATCCCGAGATGAAGATCGCCGGAGAAGATAACCCTGTAATCGGGTATGTGTCGTCTGGACCGCAGTCCATGAGAGAGTTGGTTGTAAGGATTCTCCGGAGAGGAGTGGCCTTCTTCGGCGGCACACGGCGGATCGAAGCGCAGCAAAGCTTCTCGGGGAATTTAAGGGATCTCTGGCTCGAGGCCAAGAGAGTTGTCGATCTCAAACAGAGTCGGAAGAGGAGAGAGACGTTAACTTCACCGGCGAGAACAGGGCAAACAGCGGTGAAAGGCATTGAAAGAAACAGAAGCAAGTTGAGAGCAGTGGAGCGTGGTCTTCGGTTTGAAATCGAGAGTGGTTTTCTGACTCACGGGAGGGAGACGCAGCTGTAGGCTTGTCGGAGGAGAGCTTCCACCCGAGACCGACGAAAACACCGCCGGCAGAGCACATCCATCTTTCACCATGGTCGAAAAGCAGAGAAGCAGAGAGTAAGAAGACAAAACGAGTACGAAGGGAAGAGAGGCGGTGGCTTATTCGACAATTTCTCTAAAAGCTCTAAGCTGCTGCTAAATGGTCTGGAAAAGTTTTTAATAAAGCATTATGCTCCAAAAGCATTACGTTTTAATTAAAAATTTAATTGGTAAAAATATATAAATAAAAAATTATTTAAATAGACATAATTTTTATTGGATTGTTTTGAAGAAAACAAAAACACATTAAATTCCATAAAATAAATTAAAAATATTCAAGTTTGACCAAATCAATTTAAACAAATAAAAAAAAAATTAAGAGAGATTGAGAAAAAATACTAACGAGTTTGTAACGACTCCATAACTAATATTAACTAGTCCAAATACTTTCTGCAATATTGTTACGAAGTCCTGACATGTATGTATCTCCTATTGGTTCATAACGTGTGGCTTCAACTTCTGACTCATCTTCTGTATCTAAAACATTCAATCCTTGTTCTCCCATTCTTTCGTACTCATCAAAATCAGCATCATTTATGTTCGATGAACGTATAAAATTGTGAAGGGCCATCGTTGCAACGACAATCTTGCATTGTGTTTGTAGGCTATATCGTGCCTCATTTTTTAAAATACGCCATTTCGTTTTCCACACACCAAATGTACGTTCCATAACTGAACGTAAAGACGAATGTCGTTTGTTAAAACACTCACGTGCACTAGTAGGTGGTCCCTCACCCCACTGATGCGGATGATATCTGGTTTTACGGTATGGAGCTAAATAACCTTTTCTGTTCGGATACCCAGAATCAACTACAAAATATTTTCCTTCAGGAGGTGTCGGAAAATATATGTCACTTTGTGCACAATATGTAAGAACTTTCGTATCATGTGCCCTTCCTAGAGTCCCTACATATGCATATATGAATTTCATATCCAAATTACAGATAGCAAGTACGTTTATCGAGGCAAATTGTTTTCTCACATTCCAATATCTCTCTTTCTGATCATATCTTACTTTTACCAACACATGTGTACCGTCGAGAGCTCCGATGCAATCCTTGAAAAAAGGCCAATATCTTCTATCAGAAGCAAGACGATTATTAGTTTTCGTAAATTCATCAGGATGATGCTTTATAATATCCTTAGAGAGAAGAAGGACAGCGTCTAACACTTCCATAAATTTCCTGTTCACTGTCTCTTGACTACGTTAAAAGTTCTTAGCAATTTGTCGTTGTACTTCATCATGCGCAAGTGTTTCTAAAAACATTGCCACTACTTTTTCCAATGAGCACTCACGTGATTCTTTAAGATTATAATCATTCCTTAACGTATGACATAATCTTATAAACGTTTCTTGATTCATACGCAAGGTTTCGTAGCATTCTCTACCAGAACCATTAATCATCTGCGTAGTAGTTCGTAAACCACGACCTCGATCAATTCTCATCAATTGTCTATCACAATATGGGTCTTGTCGTTCTCTGAGGAAAACATGTTAGGAGAAGGCGGGTTTGGTCCAGACTACAAGGTAATTATAATAAAAAATCAATATATTAGTACTGAGCTTGTATAGTCCGGATCCAAGTTTTGGGATCAGGTCTTACTTGGTTACTACAGTAGTATTTACATGGCACATGTAGTTCACAAAACTAGTTACGATCTTACAACAAAGAAAGTGATGGATTAGTGATTTTGACCGTCAAGGAAAGCTACCAAATGGGATGAATGTTGCGATCAAAAGGCTTTCAAAAAAATCAAGTCAAGGTCTGACAGAGTTCAAGAACGAAGTGGTTTTGATAATAAAGCTGCAACACAAGAACTTGGTGAGGCTTTTAGGATATTGTGTCAGAGGGCGACGAGAAGCTCCTAATTTACGAGTACATGTCAAATAAGAGCCTTGATGGTTTACTCTTTGGTGAGTGGTGAATATTTTTATTCAAAACTACTAAATTTTGAAATTGAAACCATAAGTTAGTTTATTTTTATTTTTAAATATGACTTCTCATCGTTTAGTTTTGTGCACATATAGACTCTTTAAAGTCTAGGGAATTGGATTGGGAGACGCGTATGAAAATAGTAAATGGGACGATAAGCGGACTTCAATATCTGCATGAGCACTCACGTCTCAGGATCATTCACCGAGATCTTAAGGCAAGCAATATTCTTCTCGACGATGAGATGAATCCTAAGATCTCAGATTTTGGAACCGCCAGGATTTTTGGCTGCAAGCAAATCGATGATAGCACCCAAAGAATCGTCGGGACATTGTAAGTTTATATCTACAGTATTATGTTTTCACTTGTTTCATTCGAACACTAACATTTTTGGTTTAAGTTCACGTTTACATGTTTATGTGTATTTTAATCAATATACACATATTTAGTATTTATTAACCATTGTTTACAAATTGTAAACATAAACGTAAAATGAAAATGGTATGGTTTTCATTCCGTTTTGCTTTAAAATTTATGAAACACGTTTGAAAACACTTAAGACTTTGTGTTGAATGTAAGTATAATATTTGTACATGTAAAGGCAATCAAGTAAAAACAATCATGACCTATCTACTTACATCAAAATCTTAGGATTAAATGTTTCATCACTGATTAATTTCAGCGGCTATATGTCACCAGAATATGCATTAGGCGGGATGATTTCAGAGAAATCAGATATATATAGCTTCGGAGTGTTGTTATTGGAGATCATATCGGGCAAAAAGGCAACAAGGTTTGTTCATAACGACCAGAAACACAGCCTTATCGCTTATGTAAGTGTTTTTATATTATTTATCTATCATAAAAAAAGAAGTAACTTAGCTATAATCAAACCCAAAACATATGTTCTTGATCATCTTCAGGCATGGGAATCTTGGTGTGAAACAAAAGGTGTAAGCATTATAGATGAAGCACTGTGTGGTTCGTATGCTTTAAAAGAAGTGATGCGGTGCATTCATATCGCACTTCTTTGTGTTCAAGACCATCCTAAAGATAGACCCACGACATCGCAAATCGTGTATATGTCGAGCAATGATTACGATCTCCCGATTCCGAAACAGCCAACTTTCTCAAACGTGTTGAACGGTGGCCAACAGTTAGCGTCGTCTGACTACGTGTTCTCCATAAATGAAGCAACGCAAACAGAACTGGAAGCACAATGAACAATAACAATACTACAAATGCTTGCTTGGTAAAAATGTTCCTATCCGCTGTATTTAGTTAAATTGCTCATGTGGTTCTCAGAGTATTGTTTAAAAGATTATACTATTTTGTAAGAATTGAGATAATTGTTGGATCTCGTATATGGTTTTACCGGATTTGGCACAAACACATGAAACACACATGGAAAACAGGCAAAAATAAGTGTNAATGAACAATAACAATACTACAAATGCTTGCTTGGTAAAAATGTTCCTATCCGCTGTATTTAGTTAAATTGCTCATGTGGTTCTCAGAGTATTGTTTAAAAGATTATACTATTTTGTAAGAATTGAGATAATTGTTGGATCTCGTATATGGTTTTACCGGATTTGGCACAAACACATGAAACACACATGGAAAACAGGCAAAAATAAGTGTAACCAATAATTCATTTTCATTATAAACTCTCATTAATCCAATAAAACAGAGCGCACAAGCTCAATCTCCTCAACCTATTTGCCCATCCTTGCAACTGGTGAAATCACAGACCGAAAAACTTACACATCAGTCTCCTAAAAAGCTAAACCTTAAACCCTAATCCCTGTAAATCATGTTTATGATACCTGAGAATTATTGATGGATTGAGATATAGCTAAAATTAATTTAGAGTGTAAGTTCTTGGGAGCTTTGCTGGCCGGTCCAAATAATCTTGCAACCTTATCCATCAAAACAAGGAAAAAGATCAAATCTTCAATAAGATTCATCAAATTAGACTCAAACAAGGCTCAACGAAAGAGATAAACCCTTAAAAAACAGAGTATACAAACTAAAGCAATGAGATTTTTATATTATTTCTAAATGAAATTATTAACATGAACGGGAACTTTGAAAACAGAGTGTAGGGAAAAGATTTGAGATCCTTACAGGAACAATAGATTGGTTCTTCATCTTGGATCTTCTAGTGGTGACAAAGAATGAGCTAGTGCTCTGTTTCTCTGGAAAAACTGGTTTCATCTTCGATGGTAGTAACAGATTTGCCCGAAGTTAATCATCGCTTAGTTGATTCTGGTATGAATCGGTCGGTTAAATTAACAAATCTATCTCAAAGATACATTTCAGTGAAACTTTTTTTAGTCCACACTTCACTATGAATTAATTGAGATTACAAATGATTGTAAATTAAGAAGACCAAGAAGAAAAATGAGATCGACTGGATTATCAAAAAAGAAAAGAAAAAGTCGATTGTTAAAAAGCTGATAAGTGAGATTATTATTTTTATCTCAGATAATAGACCGTCTGATCTCTCAAAAATTGACACAGATGATAGAGACGGTTTGACACATGATGAGGATTTCATGTGTGGTGGTGATGACGGGTGAGATGTTGTTACGTTACCTGATTCGATAGATTAGGATCTTGTGTCGTTTGATCCGGAGACGTGGTTAACGGTAGGATTATATGGATTTAATCCTACACCAACTAGGATTATGTGGATTTAATCCTAGGATGATTAGGATTATGTGGATTTAATCCTAATGAGGCATGTTTAGGGTTATGTGGATTTAACCCTAAACGGATAAGGGTTATGTGGATTTAACCATTATCGGAAGATTATGCGGATTTAATCCTCGGTTGGTTGAGATTATGTGGATTTAATCCTGAAGGGTGGGTTTATCGATTAGGACTATGTGGATTTAGTTCTAATAGATTGATAAACCGAGTGAGATCTTGCGGATTAGATCTCGATTGGACTTCGCCTATTAAATCCGAGTATAGGATTCCGATGGGCTTAGCCGTTATATGACCACGTTAGATCTTGCGGTATTGGATCCGAGGGTGTTATTGAACCAAGTACGGGACGATATTGAGCTCGATTGATGACCCTATGGGCGGTGGACGGGTTAATTCGATCAAAGAATTGATCGTCGAGAAGTAATACCGAGTGGTTCGGTTAGATCAGAATTAGGCGGTAATTCCCGGGATTTAGCGGGAGTGAAAGAAATATATTAGGAGGGGGAGATGTCTCAAATATTTTTGGAAATTTGGTGGAATTACTAAACCGAGCGAGAGAAATTAATCGTTGCGATTTAGTTGATTTTGGTTTGATTTGGTTTAATTTTGATTAAACCACAATGATATACATATGTATGTATATGTCTCCTTCTCCATAACCTTCTACACACTTCTTCTTCTTTTCTCATTGAGTAATTGAGAGAGAGAGTTGTGATCTAGAGAGAGAAAAAGGGAGAAAATGAGAGAAAGAAAGAAGAAGGTTGAGAAAAACAGAACTGTTGGTGGTTGGTGTGAGTTCCGATCGACCTAGTAATCGAGAACGGATTGAGCTGAAATTTTGTGGGTAAGTTCTTCAGTCTCTTGCCTAGTTATCAATCAAATTTCATTGAATTATAGTGAGTAGTTTGAGAAATATGGATTTTCTCTCAAAACCGCTCAAATAGAGAAAATCCCGACGGGATGGATTGGAGAGAGTGATTGGTCACTCAAATCTTGTTAGTTTGGGCTGAAATTTGGTAGATAGGTTTTTGAGAGTCTTATCTTGAAGCTCACCGTAGAAATTTCTAAAATATTGACTAGGTTAAGAGTTATGGTCGATTGAATGAGGCTCGTTTTTGAAGAAGGGAATCCAAAATGGATGAGTTAGGCAATTGAGTTTGGGAGCTTGTGATCAATCTTTTGAAAGTGTGTTTGATGATCTCTTGACAGGAAGTAATAGAGATCTTGGTGATTGTGTTGAGCCAAGAAGAAGTCAAGCTTGAAGTGTGAAAGTATCATTTTGTTTCTAACCGTCAAACCGAGGTGAGTGCGTGACCGTAGCTTAGCTGTATGATCATTGGTTTCTCGTGTTGATATGTGCTTAGGGACTAGACCAATTGGATGTGATTCATGGCTTGTCCATGTTGTGTGTTGTTGTATGTATGATGGAGCTCTATCATGGTATATTTTGGTTGTTTCGTAAGTACATTTCGGTTACGTTATACTTGCCATCATATGTGTGTATAGCTGTGGGATGGCATGACTGCCTCACTAAGCATTATCAATGCTTATGCGCCTCTTTTGGTGCAGGTAAAGAGAAGACTTAGGTCGCAGAGCTCGTGGAACCAAGACCGAGGAGAAAGGATGATTAGGAGTACTTTGTCGGGTTTCTTTTTGGTATCGTCTGTTTTGTATACTCCCTTTGCCTTGATGGTTGATGTTTGAACTCCTAAGTTGCGCTTTAGTGACATTAAGAAGTTGTTTGTGAATTGGTTATGTTATTGTGTTGTTTGATTAGGATTTGGACCTTGCCTTCAAGCTTCTTGTTGTTGTTCTCGAGTTGTAGGACAGGGGATGGGATCGACTGATCCAAAGGAAGATCGATCGATCCAGTAAGTCGGCTCGCGTTTGAGTTGTATGCAAGTCGAGGATCGATCGGTCGGGGGATAGATCGATCGATCGCATGTCCCGTTTTGGTTGCGCAACATTTTGGATCGACTAGAGTTGAGGTGATCGACCGATCAGTTACAGATTGATCGATCCGAACCGACCTCAATTTTGCGCAAGCTTGTGGATCGACCCTGGTAGACCGGACCGATTGATCCAATGGAGGGATCGATCGATCCTCGCTGGCCATCTGTTCGCCGTAGGTTTCTGAATCGATGTGGTGCGTTCGGATCGATTGATCCGAACCCCGATCGATCGATCCGTAGGTGGGATCGATCGATCGGCCATGCTCTGTTTTCATGTTTCTCTGTTTTGCTGGATGGGATCGATCGATCCAAGGGCGTGATCGATCGATCCCCGTTTCTAAAGTCCAATGTGTTTGTTCTTGTCTTAGATGTTGAGTATTTAGCTTGCGTCGTAAGTAAGGGTTTTAATTACTATTGTTTAACACTGTTTTGAGAAAAGTTTTTAAAATTCCATATTTTCATCGTTTCCGCGTTTTAGTTTTGTCGTCTCTCGGCAGTAGGGCGTCTAACACACACTTCTAATACACTATTCATGGATAAGTTTATTTTGCTTTGCGAAACACAGCATGCAAATCAATGTCATATTTTACAAAAAGTTTACCTTCTATAATACACACTACAATTTATCCCATGATATAGCACATAATGATATTTTTAGATTAAAATTTTATTCAAAAATTTTAGTTATAGTATTACAATGATTTAAATATTTAAATAATAATTTTTAGTTAGTTTATTATTTGTCATTCAACAATTAAATGTTATTTCTATAAATGTATTCTCCAAAAAATATTACGAATCTTTGAATATTCCTTAGTTGAAAGATTGATATCCTGAAAGATCACGATTTAATTCTTTTTTTAGATACTAATTAAATTTACAATTATAACCTTAATAAGAAATTAAAAAATGATCTTAATACCAATGACATAAGAAAGTAAATATTAATATATCTGAAAGAGACACATGATTTAATATTGCACCATTTAATCCGGGAGCTTTTGAACTTTTTTTATCAAGATAATTTTTTCACGTTTAAATATTTTAATTATTAGATCAAATTAGAATATTTATAATATTATACATTTTTGTTAAGGTAAAATATAACCTTTTCATCTAATTGTTTTACTAAAATATATATCTTATTTGTTTAATAAGAGGTGAAATAAATGATTAAAATCTAATTGATATTTTTCATGATTTTGGTATTATATATAATTCTATCTATATACTTAATCACAATTATGGTATATACAATAATTGTATATTTAAATATAGAAAATTTAAATAAGTATATTTCCTACAATATCTCACAAGTCACAGAGATTTAGTAAGCAGTTATGGTAACAATAGTTAAGATGCGATTTAATTAATAACAAGAAAGATATAAAGAATTGATGGGCATGATTAGTGGAAAAAATTGATTGTCATGATTTAATTAAATGATCACATAATAACTAATGACTAAAATAGGCTTAATGAGTGATTAAAATTTGCTCTTTGATATAATGACAATGAAATGTAAATATTTACACTTTTTAATATTTATTTATAAGTGTATTCTCCAAATAATATATAGCAGATACATGATTAAGAGTTAAGAGTTAAGACTTGCAAGCACTCTCAGCGTAAATGATTTTGAGAATAATAAGTCAATAGATAGGGGACATATCATATCATAATTTCCTTTTATTGGACTTTTGGTATCCATTTATATTTTCCTTGTTAGTAGAATTTTCTCTCAGACTTATTGCCCTAGTGAGTTGACTCGTGGGTGTCAAGAAGACTCTTTCATTATGTAATTGCTACATAAACCTCTCATCTTCAAACGAAATTGTGGTCATATATCATATTTTTCCTTTTACCGGAATATTTATTATCTCATTGATTATATTTTTCGGTAGTTTGCTCTTAACTTCTCGTCGTCGGTGCCTTAGTTATTAGTTGACTCGTGGGTCAAGAGGACTCTTTCATTGCATAATTGCTACACAAAACATTTTATTTTCCATACAAACATGGAGATTTGCAAGAAGAATGTGTTATTCGTATACTTGGGAGTCTTGATGTTCTTGTTTTCTCAAGTTTCACATGTTTCTTCTGCATCTGACACCATTTCTACCAATCAACCTCTTGTAGGATTACAGACCATTGTTTCCAGCGGTGAAATTTTCGAACTGGGTCTCTTCAACCCAACTCCAGGTATTACTTCTGAATTGTACATAGGCATATGGTACAAGCAAGTCTATCCACGGACTATTGTTTGGGTCGCAAATCGAGAGTACGCTCCCTTACGGGATCCCTTACCGGATATTTCTAACAGCATATTGAAGATCTCAGATGGAAACTTAACTCTCTATAATAATATCACCGCTACGGCATTATGGTCGACCGGTGTTAATAGTAGTAGGAGCAAGGATGTTCAAGCTGTTCTACATGATAATGGTAATCTAGTCTTGAGAGATGGGCCTACTTCCTCTGCCGCCGTGTTGTGGCAGAGTTTTGATCATCCCTCCGATAATTGGCTTCCAGGCGCTAAAATATGGTTTAACAACATCAAATTGGGAAGCCAACGTCTCACTTCTTGGAACGGCTTGCAAGATCCATCACCGGGTCAATACTCTCTCCAGGTTGACCCTAATATAACACACTCTCTCATCGCAGTTTGGAATGGATCTAAATCATATTGGTCGAGTGGACCATGGGATGATCGATTTAGAAAATTCAAGGTATTACCAGGTACAAGTTCCACTTCCACATTGAGTTTCAATTTGAATTTGGATGAGTCTTACATCACCTATTCAGTCGAGTGGTCAGTACTAGATCTTCCCCATAGCACATATCGTTTGGTCATGGATGTTTCGGGGGAGTTCATGCTGAAAGTTTGGGATGAAAACCACCAGTCGTGGCGGGTATATTTGTCTCAACCTGAAAATATATGTGAGATTTATAATTATTGTGGCTCGTTTGGGATTTGCGATGATGAACCATATTTTGTGTTCATGCCTCACGGCCCTCACCCCTGTAGATGTGTTCCTGGTTTCGAACCATTTTTTGGCCAAGGATGGGACTCGGATGATTTCTCTGGTGGTTGTATAAGGGAAACCGAGCTTCAATGTGGCAAGGGAAATGACGAGTTTCTTCCTCTTAAAAACATGAAATTAGCCACTAATCCAACAACTTTGGTCTTGACAGCAAGTCTTCTTACAACATGTGCCTCAGTTTGCCGAGCTAATTGTTCTTGCGAGGCCTACGCATATGATGGCAACAAGTGTTTGATGTGGGAAACCGATGCCTTCAATCTGCAACAACTCGACGCAAATCAGGGACACACATTCTATCTTAGACGTGCAGCTTCAAACATCACACCTGCAGCGCCAAAGATCTCACCTGCAGCGTCAAACATCTCAATTGCAACTTCAAAAAAGGGTAAGCATTTTCAATAAAAATGAGGCGAATGCGTCTAGATATATTTAAGCTTCCTTTTCAATACTCAGGAAAAACAAAGCTTTCTAAAGGCAGAAGAATTGTGTTACTCGTTGTACTATCATCACTAGTAGCAGCTGCTACATTTTTGGTTGGTTTGTATTGTTTCATTTCTTCAAGAAGAAGAAATAGAACACAAAGAGGTGAGAAATTGTTTTTTTTTTTCAAAGAGGTGAGATTGGTTTTGGTATTTTGCATAAAATATTCACTATACAAGATTTGTTCACAAGTTTCTAAAACACGAGTTACACGCAGACGAAAAACAGAGCAGAGAGCTATTAGAAGGTGGCGTAATTGATGATGATGGAGAACATATGTGTTACCTAAATCTACATGACATAATGGCAGCGACAAATGCTTTCTCTGAGGAAAACAAGTTAGGAGAAGGTGGTTTTGGTCCAGTCTACAAGGTAATAACTAAACAATACGGTTACTACTGAGTTTGTAAACAAAGTAGTTACTACAGTGTTCACAGAGCTAGCATAATTATCAGCTTGGTTACAATCTTACGATAATATAATTTGATTGAAGTGATTTTGCTCGGCAGGGAAAGCTACCAAATGGGATGGATGTGGCGATCAAAAGGCTTTCAAAAAAATCAAGTCAAGGTCTGACAGAATTCAAGAATGAAGTCGTTTTGATAATAAAGCTTCAACACAAGAACTTGGTGAGGCTTTTAGGATATTGTGTCGAGGGTGACGAGAAGCTCCTAATTTACGAGTACATGTCAAATAAGAGCCTTGATGGTTTACTCTTTGGTGAGTGGTGAATATATTTATTCAAAACTTCTAAATTTTGAAATTGAAACCATAAGTTAGTTTAAATTATTTTGATATGTGACTTCTCAACGTTTTGTTTTGTGCACATATAGACTCTTTAAAGTCTAGGGAATTGGATTGGGATACGCGTATGAAAATAGTAAATGGGACGACAAGAGGTCTTCAATATCTGCATGAGGACTCACGTCTCAGGATCATTCACCGAGATCTTAAGGCAAGCAATATTCTTCTCGACGATGAGATGAATCCTAAGATCTCAGATTTTGGAACCGCCAGGATTTTTGGTTGCAAGCAAATCGATGATAGCACCCAAAGAATCGTCGGGACATTGTAAGTTTACATCTACAGTATTATGTTTTCACTTGTTAATTTCATTCGAACGCTAACATTTTGGGTTTAAGTTCACGTTTACATATTTATGTGTATTTTAATCAATATACACATATTAGTATTTATTAACCATTATTTTACAAATTGTAAACACAAACGTAAAATGAAAATGGTATGGTTTTCATTCCGTTTTGCTTTAAAATTTATGAAAGACGTTTGAAAAAACTAAGACATTGTGTTGAACGTAAGTATAGTATTTCTACATGTAAAGGCAATCAAATAAAAACAATCACGACCTATCTATTTACATCAAAATCTTAGGATTAAATTTTTCGTCACTGGTTAATTTCAGCGGCTATATGTCACCGGAATATGCATTAGGCGGGATGATTTCAGAGAAATCAGATATATATAGCTTCGGAGTGTTGTTATTGGAGATCATATCGGGCAAAAAGGCGACAAGGTTTGTTCATAACGACCAGAAACACAGCCTTATCGCTTATGTAAGTGTTTTTATATTATTTATCTATCATAAAGAAGTAACTTAGCTTTGATCAAAACCAAAACATATGTTCTTGATCATCTTCAGGCTTGGGAATCTTGGTGTGAAACAAAAGGTGTAAGCATTATAGATGAAGCACTGTGTGGTTCGTATGCTTTAAAAGAAGTGATGCGGTGCATTCATATCGCACTTCTTTGTGTTCAAGACCATCCTAAAGATCGACCCACGACATCGCAAATCGTTTATATGTTGAGCAATGATTACGATCTCCCGATTCCGAAACAGCCAACTTTTTCAAACGTGTTGAACGGTGGCCAACAGTTAGCGTCGTCTGACTACGTGTTCTCCATAAATGAAGCAACGCAAACAGAACTGGAAGCACGATGAACAATAACAATACTACAAACAGCTCATGTGATTCTCAGAGTATTGTTTAAAAGATTATACTATTTTGTAAGAATCGAGATAATTGTTGGATCTTCGTATATGGTTTTACCGGATTTGGCACAAAAACAAGAAAACACATGGAAAACAGGCAAAAATAAAAGTAACCAATAATTCATTTTCATCATAAACTCTCATCAATCCAATAAAACAGACACACAAGCTCAATCTCCTTAACGTGAAGATATAGGTGACGTGACACAGCTATGTCCGAGAGATAGAGACGCGACCATGACCGATTTGTTTCTTCCTCTGCAAGAAAACGATTACCAATGGTTGGTTCAGGCAAAGGAGTAGAGAAACAACTAAACCAATGAAGAACGGCCGGAATAAGAGCTTTTTCCGAAAACTTTCCCAAAATAGTGGCAGTATTAAAAACCAAGTTGCTCAACTATACGGTTTTGGAACAGAAAAGGAAGTTTTTTGAAGTCTTGGCAGTCGTGCCTGTGAGAAAAATCTTTCTCGTAAGGACGCGCTTTTGATCAATTTCTTTTTGATCAATTTCTACTTTACCCCTCCCATTTAAACTTAATTCTATTTTAATTGATCTGAGATACTCATCTCGTTAAAAAATATTGCTGAGATACTCTTCCCTCAAATACAATTTCTTTTATATATTTTTTTAAAATCAAAAACGTTTCAATTACAGAAATATCCAATTCCTTTTAAGTTATTTACAACTCATACCAAAATCCACTGAATTCGGATCATCCAATTCTAAATTGGGTCATGCTCTGTAAACGTTTCAACGACTAGCTCCCCTGTGAAACCAAAATCTAAATCTCTCTTTCTCCCTGAAAATCGAACCTCCTTTCTTCCACCTATCTCTGTATCCGCCCAAACGTTACTTCCACCTTTGATTTCCATTAACTCAGCATTTGATCCCTCACTCACAGCTTCTCTTCTCCGTCTCATTAGCTATCCTCTCTTCTCCGACCCCAGATTCTCCCTTTCCCCTCTCCAATTCGCTATCGGCCTTCTCCATCAGTTCTGGGATCCCGAGTTTCGCCGCCGTGCTCGCGTGTCCTTGGGCATCGTGCTCTTCGTCTGCTGCTACTTCCCCTCCCTCGCTGGATTCTGCTCCGCTGCTGTGTTTTGCTTGTCAATCGATTCGTTTGGAGCGATTGGAAGAATAGGGTTTAGGATGTGGTGTACTGAGGAAGCTCGGAATTGTGTACTGGAGAAAATTGTGTACTGAGGAAGCTCGGAATCGTTTGTTCGCACTGGAGGATGTGGTGTTACGATTGGGGAGACAGACATGGCTCTGATTTCTTCGATTTCGAGAACTACAAGGTAAACAAATACACAACAAAATTCGAAGATTATTTGATTTAAAATTGTTCAAGTTTCGGTTTTTGGTGAATTGGGTGTTGCAGGATCACTACAAAGTTCTTGAATTGAACTGTGACGCTTCTGATGATGAGATTCGTTCCAGCTTTATTCATCTTGCACTGGTTCCGTCTCTCTCTTTTTCCTCTAATTTTTAGTGATGGAGTTGGCATTTGTGTTGGTTGTGTTGCATAAATGGCATCCGGACAAATTTAAATAAGAGGATTCTGCTACGTCTAGGTTTCTAGAAATCAACGAGGCTTATCAAGGTTGGTTTCTCTTTCTCTCTCGGCTCTTGAGTGATTACTTGTATATGTAATTGTGTTTGACAGCAATTTCTTGTTAAGGCAGGCTTTGAAGTAGTAAGGTTAAAACTGGAGCGTTTGGACTGAATTTTGTTTCATTGGCCTTATCTCTAGATCGAGATGGTCCCCAATTGTTTGAGAGTGTTGATGATTTGCCTTCCGCTAGGTTTTTCCTAAAGGTGTTGTTCATAGTGTGAAACCCTATGGTAGATCATCAAGCTCTCTTGACCGTGAAGAGAGTGAGCCAAAAGATGAAGAAATTGGGAAGCTATGTGGTCGTAGGGTGAGGAAGAAGGTTGGAATCAAGGGGATGGAGAGAGGTGAAGGAGGTAAGAGTATTGAGAATCGTGTTAATGGTGGAAACGATGGGAGATACCAAGGTGGATCATAGATAAGAGTTCTTCGTTGTGAGTGTCTAATATATAGTTATGAGTGTGCAATATGTGTATCTTGAATCTGCTGTGGTTAATTTTCCAGGTGTGGTTTTCACTCAAGGAGACTGTTAGTAGTGATAGGAAATGATGTAGTTTTTCCAATTCATGTGAGATACTGAGATTATTTTACAGGTGAACTAATCTTTTTAATGGTTATACATGATTCAAAGGATGATGTGGAACATGATGCAGGACAATTCAAAGTTTTTTGTGAGATGAAGATGGAGATAAGACGAAGATGAAGCTTCAAGTTTTTTTAATGTTTTTGTTTTTTCAACATTTTCAATTATTTGTGTTTAATAAACTGTAGATGAAAGATAAGCTAGAGATGTGGAAGATGATGGGTAAAAAAAGGAAAGATGGAGATGGAGATGAAGCTTTAGTTTTTTTTTTTACGTTTTTGTTTTATGTTATTGTTTTATCAACATTTTTAATTATTTGTGTTGTTGGTTTTATGAACATTGGGTATTCTTTGCATATTTTTTCTAACGCTGTATACAACTAAAAACTAAAAATTAAAAAATATTAAAATATTATTAAACTATAAGTTTTAAAAAATATATATTTTTAAAATATTAAAATATTATTAAATTTGCGTTTACATTTGTTCACACTACAATAAAATATTATTAAATACATGCATTCACATCGTAGTAGTACTCAGTATTACAGTATTATTCACTTACACATAGTTGTAAAATTGTTGTTTTAAAGTTTAACTAGTTGTGTCAGTAATTTTATGCATTTTTTCTAGTTGTACAATTTACAATAGATAAATAAATTAAGTTTAGTAAACTTTCATAGAAAAACATTTGTCAAATTACAAATTTTCTATGACTCACATCATAATGGCCTAAATATTTAGGAAATACTCATGCATGTCTAAGATATTTTAAGATCACAACAAGACATTTTCAAATTTTTGTAATAAATTAGATATAATAATTACATTGATAATAGTGGTTTCATTAACCTTATATATCAGTATAAGTGTAATAATATACCTTTAAAAATAACCATATGAGTGTAATATACATTTGTAATAGTTGTATTAGTAATATCCAGTTGTATTTCAATATATAGTTGTATCAGTAATACCTAGTTGTATTTCATATTAACTTTAGACAAACAATTGATAATACAGAGTTTTCATAAAAAAATACAAACAGATTAAACCAACACATAAATTTTAACCAACACATAAATTATAACGTATAAGTGAACATCTTTTCTTAAAATCCATAGGAGTGGGCAAAATATAATTTAATATTTTTAATTTTAGTTTATTTAAAACCAATAAATATGAAAATTTTATTTTGTGGAAAAAATTCTAGAATTTTATTTAATTTTGTTTTTAAAGATTTGTTTTGTTTTAAAATTTTTTTATTATACTAAAAAAAATTAAAAAATAATCGAATATTTATCTCATAATCTGAATAACCCAAAATAATAAAATAACTCAAATACAAAAAAAATATTCATACGTAAAATGACCGAATAACCCGAAACAAATGAATAACTGTAAATAACCCGAAATTACATTAATTTCATTTGGTATTTGTTAGAAAATCCCGAACCAAACCAAACCGAACCGAATTAAGTTTGATTTTATTCGGAGCTAATATACATATTACCAAATTTTCCGAATCCCAAATTTACTGAACCGAACGGTACCGTTTTACCGAATGACCACCCCTAATCCATACTACTTCATCTTCCTTCCTTAAATAATATCCCTCGTAATCAAAATGTATGATAGTCCGCTGATTTTTATTCATTATACCCTGAAAATAATAAAATTCAATATTAGAAATTTTTAGTAATATCAGTTATATGAGTAGTATATATTTACTTAGTAATATTAGTTATATCAATAGTACCCAGAGAATGGATACTACATAATATCGAGCTACGAATCACCAGACCTGTCACTAACCAATAATAATATACCGCACATTACCTGAAACGAGTTTCAATCAGCTGAAACGAGCTTCAATCAAGCTCTAAATTCAACCCGAGCTCAAATCAGTTTCAATTACCTCTTCAAACTCAGATCCACCTTCAAATGCAGCTGCAATGGCGCAAACTCATATCGTTCTGTAGCTTCAATGGCGGCCAGCGAATAAAAGTTTGATGGCAGATGGAAGAAGCTCGAATTGTTTCGCTTCTAGCTAGTGGAAATGAAGCCTCGTCCGTACGAGGTTGTTAATCCGCTGATTTTTATTTATTGTACCCTGAAAATAATAAAATTTAACATTATAAAATTTCTTAGTAATATCAGTTATATCAGTAATAAATTTTTTCTTAGTAATATCAGTTATATCAGTAATACGATGTTATTCATTAAGAAGAAATGAGGTTGGTTGAGTGTGAATCCTACTGTTTGTGTGTTTTATTTAATTATATTTTTTATTCTATTATTTAATTAAAAAGGAATTGAATGAGATGTACACGTGGGATATGTGTAAAGAAGATAGGGGTAGTGTAAGGAATTTGTTTGGAATATATGAGGTGGGCTCCACGAGAGTATTTTAGAAATGAGTAGAATATTTTAGAAATGATATTGAATGAGATGAATATAATAGAAATTGATCCATTTTATTCACCCATATTCTATATACCCCTTATCCACTCATATTCTAACAAAACTCAAAACTACCTTCACCATTAAATAATAATATCCTACCCTTTCTCTTTTAATATTAATATCCCAACAAAAGAATTAAATAAATAAAAAAATGAGATCCACTACAACCACATAACATTTTTCTCTCCAATTAATTTCTTCTTCTTCTTCGGCTACCCACAATCGCATTCATTCGAGGAGAAAAATATATATTTTTTTTTTTGGAGATTTGTGTGATTGAGCTTTCATTTCAGGTAATGTGCATCATCAATTTAAAGATATTATAGTTGGTGAGTGATGGGTCTGCTAAATTGTAGCTTGATATTGTGTATTTTTGAGAAAATATGTACAACTGATATTACTGGTATTACTAAGAAATTGTGTATTACTAATACAACTGGTATTACTAAGAGATTGTGTACTACTGATACAACTCGTATTACTAAGAATACTTGTATTACTGATATAACTGATAAAAAGCAGCGGACTATCATACATTTTGATTATGTGGATATTATTTAAGGAAAGGAGATGAAGTAATATGGATTGGAGGTGGACATTCAGTAAAACAGTATGGTTCAGTGTAGAAATTAGGGAGTCAAAAAATTCGGTAATATGAATATTAGCTCCGAATAAAAATCAAAATTATTTCGGTTCGATTCGGTTTGGTTCGGGATTTTTTAACAAATACCAAATGAAATTAATATAATTTCGGGTTATTTTAAGTTATTTGCTTGTTTCAGGTTATTCGGTTATTCTAGTTATGAAGGTTTTTTGTTTTTGAGTTATTTGATTATTTTGGAATATTCAGATGATGTGATAAATATTTGATTAACATAATTTAATTTAATTGTGCTATTATGTTTTTATTTAACGTAACTAAAAATTCAGCGTTGTAAAGTATTAAAAGTTATCAAAACATTATTGTCAATTCTAAAACAAAACAATTCTTTACAAAACAAAATTAAATAAAATTCGTGATTTTTTTTAAAATTAACATTTTCATATATATTGGTTTAAATAAAATAAAATTAAAAACCTTAAATTATGTGTTGGTTTCTGTTTGTATTTCGTTATACGTCAAAATTTATGTGTTGGTTTAATCTGTTTGTATTTTGTTATGAAAACTATGTATTATCACTTGTTTGGTAAAAATTACTATGAGTACAACTAGATATTACTGATATAACTATCTATTGAAATACAACTAGGTATTACTGATATAACTATATATTGAAATACAACTAGGTATTACTGATATAATTATTACCAAAGTAAATTTCGTATATATGGTTATTTTTAAATATTAAAATTACTTATATATATGTGGTTATTGCTATTACTATTATCAATTTAATTTTTACATCAAATTTATTACAAAAAAAAATTCAAAAATTCAAAAATTCAAAATGTTTTATTTTTATAAATGATACGAAATCAAATTTTGTCAATTCTGTACCAAACAAAACGGATCACAAGTATAAATCATTCCTTCTATATGTCCACTTGTGAGAAAATAGTTTTGTTCTTCCATGAAACTCCCATTCTCCTTTTGAAATACATTCGCCTTTAGGCCTTGAATAGTTGAATTTCTAAATTAGACTTCGTTGTTTTTTTAACAAACTCATTTAATCATTCAATAAAGATTTTAAAATTTTAATTTTCCTAAAGATTATGAAAACTAGTTTCTGTTTTATTTTCCTTTTTTTTCTAATTAGAAAAACTGAAATCTACTTCATTGTAGATATCCTTAAAAAGCCAAATACTAATAACTAAAAAGCACACATTCTAAGAAAAAAAGCCACAAATTTTGTTTTCACAATGAGCCAAACTCTTAAATATTCGAAAGCAGGAAAATAAAATATATAAAAATAACAGTCCGCTGCATTAGTGAAATGTCTTTAGCCTTCCATGAAAGTATGACGTTGCTTCCTTTGGAATGCGTAAATCTATAAATATATATATTCTTCTTCTAGAAGTCTTAGCCAAACAAAACCTCCCAAGAATTTTTTGGCATATACAATAACAGGACAAAAACATCAGCCTAAAAATATACTTACATACTATTAATGATTGGAAATTTAAAGTGAACTATACAAATCTTATTCACAGGTTAAGCTATAAATTCTGTTTAACAATCTTTCAGCGTCATTTCAATAGGCAAATATGAAACCAGTGATCTGTGAAATAAACTACGGTACTGAAATATAAAAAGAAAAAGAAAAAAAAAACACAACCTGGTATATGTATATAAAAAGGCAAGAGCCCATATGGAATTTTTAAGAACTTGGTACTATTATTTTATTACTTGGCCACCCGTTGCCAATTACGACCCAAAAAAAAAGAGAGGCAATTTCTATATATTCCATTTCTAGTGAATGACAATATGATATTAAAAACAAAAATGGGAAAACTCTGTATTGTTATGTTCTTATCTTGCTTTCTTCTCTTTCAAATGTTCAACGACGTTAACGCCGCTTGTGACGGCAGCTTATTCGCCGTTAACAGCACTTACAGCAAAATTCTCAACTCTCTCTTATCTTCTCTTGCAAGTAACGTCGTCGCAAACGGCGGTTTCTACAACGCTTCAACTGAAGAAGGCTCCAACAAAATTTACAGTCTAGCCCTTTGTGGACGAGGCTACGAGAAGCAAGCTTTTGTGAATTGTGTGGAACAAGCGATTCAAGAATCACAAAAAGATGTCCTAATCGAATGAAATCGTTCAGGTGGACCACTAGGGACATTGGCAATGCTTCTTGCCTTCTTAATTACGCTAATCACTCTGTTTTCGCGAAACTCGAGCTTTGGCCAGCTACTTTGTCAGAAAATCCTTTGATAATTGAAGCACCTAAGAGACTTTCGCTTTTTCGACGAGAATGGGAAGCAATGGTTAACCTAACAATGGAGGCTACTACTTCACCTCCTGAAAATTCCTCGGTTGTGCTCAAGTTCTATAGTGTTAAAAGAGCAGAGTTCACAGAATTTCCGGATGTTTACATGATGATGCAATGCACACCTGACATTTTGTCAAGTGAGTGTAACAACTGTCTTAGACACTGTGTGGTGAATTTTCAAAACAATTCAAGTCTTCCTCAAGGAGATGCTGAGTTAAAACCTAGAAATGACAATAAAGGTGAAAATATGCTAGATTATCTAGTTAGTTACTATAATCTTCTCTTGTTGGTTGTATAAACCGTGGATTCGTTTTACATTTGAGAACTGTGTCAAAGAGGTGGATCATTTAATGGATCGCTTCAGTGGTGAGCTACGAGTAAGCTGGACATTTTCCGGTTTTGTATTGCCGTTGGAGGTAATATTTTAAATAAACAGCAATTTAGTTAATAGTTTAAATGGTTTATATGGTCTAAATGGTATGGTTTAAATGGTTTAACTTGTATTTCTTATATGTAGTTGTTGGTATTTGAATGTATACCAGCATTGAAGACATCTTTTCGAGTACCTGTTCCAAACGTATACACATCATGTCCAAAGATGTGCAAAGGGAGGTACAAAGAAATAAGCTATAAAGGATATCGAAAGAAATATATGACAAGCTTGGAGACACAAATTACTTTCAGATTTGTGTAATTTAGTTTCAAATTATGCATCCTGAGGATTATGTAAATTTATTTGGAATATACACGCAGGATATTCATAGTATTGTGCCTCCTAAGGATTTTGAGGAACGTCTTATGATGCACTGTTTCGTTGAACTTTGGTTTGATGGTGATCTTACAATGGAAGTGGATGGTATTGACGCGATTGTTGAAGAGTGGAACCAAATATTAGTCAACCTGCATAAAAAGATATTTTGGAAGGACTTGTATAATAAAGATTGTCAATCACGAGTCCCCCAGGCAGCTCCTGAGACAGCTCCTGAGACAATCCCTAAGATAGCCCCTGAGACCAGGGCCGTGCCAAAGTGGGAGAAAAAGAAGCGGCCACCTATGACATCTGATTTTGGAAAAAATTAAGGGCATATATTTATTGATATTATATAGTTTACTCCTAATAAAATTATATAAATATGGGTGTATAAGTTACTTACAACATATAAAACTTAAAGCATAAAGAATGTGGGCTTTTACAATCCAATTTCAAACATCGGCTCCTACTGTTAATTAATCAGAAAAATAGACAATAACATTAGTTAATCAAACAATTAGGGTTATATGAAAAGAGATTTTCTTTGTGGCATTATCTTTCGTTACTTCTTCTGGTTTCTCTTATTCTTAAGGTATTACAATGACAAAGCTGTTCAAAAAAACTTTTCTTTCAACGTTTTGTATCAAAGTTGTAAGATAAGTTTTACCAAAAGAATTTATAAGATCTATTGAAGTATTAGACTTTAAAAAAACAGATGAAAATTGTTATCCAAACTCATGTATCCCTTATCAAATATGTTGACGATTCCAGTTTCGGTTGCATCTGTTGAAATAAATTTTTCAAAATAAAGCTTGGTTAATAATTTTGTGGAATAAAAAGGAACATGTAAAGAAGTTTTGTTTGCTAGTTGGTTTTTTATTTCGATTTTTATATATGACGATAGTGTTTATTTTTGTAGACGTTTTCGTATTATTTGAATTGAAATATTTTATTTCTACTCGCTTCTGATATCCGTTAACGTTCGCACGGCCCTGCCTGAGATATCACATCAGTCCGTACCTCAGGCAACAAGCATGCAAACTGTTTTGCGTGAATTAGTGCAAGTTAAGGAGCAACTTGTTGTTGTAACCAATAGGCTGAAAGCCGTGGAAGAGTATATGGAGGACCAAAGGCGGGACAAAATATTTTCAAGGGAGAATGAGGATTTCCATTGGAGTCCATCACGCAGAGGTTAGAATTGTCAAATTTAAAAATAAAGGTTTTCAAATGGAAATGTAATTTGCAAATCATTTTTTCAGATTGTTATGAGACTGACGGACCCTCAGCACATGGTGTGCATGAGATGGGTGGGACCTCAGCACAAGGTGTGCATGAGACTGGTGGAACCTCATCACAAGATTTGCATGAGATGAGTGGGACCTTAGTACAACAGACAGCCCTTAGACGGGTGGAACCCTAGAAAACTTGTCAACTTCAGTTGACGAAGACGAAGGTGAGTGGGTGGGTGGAACTCCTCCTCCCATAGTTGTTCGGCCCGTTAAACCTAGACCTCCTGGTGCTCCACTGAGATTCAAGACGTGAGCTAGGAAGAGGGTCGTACAGCCGTCTAAGTTTGTGCGGATGCCTTTTACGTAAGAACAAAACAAGAACAACAAAGCGGACAAAGAAAAAAGGGAAAAAGGAGAAAAAATAATCTCTTGTTTTTAGGATGGTTTGATGGTTTTGTTTTGGACTTGTATTAGGATGGTTTTGTGTTTGGACTTGATTTTCGAATGGTTTAATATTTAGTTAAATTATAATTTTCAATAGTTTAACTAGAAATTTTCAATGGTTTAACTAGAATTTTCAATGGTTTAATTAGAATTTTCAATGGTACAACTAGAATTTTTATTGGTTTAACTAGAGTTTTCATTGGTTTATCTAGAAGTTTATATGGTTTAACTAGAATTTTCAATGGTACAACTAAAATTTTTATTGGTTTAACTAGAACTTTTATTGGTTTAACTAATATTTTCAATGGTACAGCTAGAATTTTCATTGGTTTAACTAGAATTTTTATTGGTTTAAATAATATTTTTTTCTGTCCACATGACGCCGTTTTTTGCAAAATAATATTATTTTACTGTCTTTGGAGCCGTAATTCGTAATAAAATATTGAATAAATAGACTAATTGTATCGAATGACAGCTGTAAGTTACCAGTTGACCCAAAAATGAGTAGTTGAGCTCTTTTGGATTTATGATATAATTAGTAAAACCGTCATTTAATTCTTTTTTAGTTAAACCTACGATTATAGTCATTCGATTTACAATGAAAACATATTTACATAATTATATGTATCAAATTGTGTATGAATGATTTTCATAAATGTGTTGTCAAAAATCACAAAGTAACTATAAGAGTATATAATAGATAGTGGAAGATGTTGACTGAAACCAAATATTTTTTAAAAACTTTTTTAAAATGTTAACTACTAAATTTATTGTTTTATGTTGTATTAATATTCTAAAGAGACAACCAAATATTTTTTAAATTTTTTTAAAAAGTGTCTGTCTCTGAAATTAATGTTTTCTGTTATTAAAATGATTGTACTAAAATACAAAAATAAGATATGTACGTAAAGAGACATGCACATAAACAAACATGCACAAAAAGTGCACAAATAAGTAGAGACATGCACCAAAATACACAAAATATGATTGTACCAAAACACATAAATAAGTTTGACCATAATTACATAATATAATTAAGCAGTAAATGTAGACCACATAGACCTTCTCCTCCATCGATACTCGACAACTGAAGGATGTCGCGTCACTTGGTTTCTTTGTTTTTTGGGTTCATAATGTGGAGGTAAAACACATTGATCTTTTATTTCATCGGGAATAACCCAATCAGATGAATGTGGCACTAAGTAAATTGTCCTGTAATACGTTGCACACCATTGATCAACAAATAATATTTAGAACACAACTCATGTACGTGAGCTTCATTTCCCATGCTCGCAACATAATCACTGTTAGCTGCTATTGCATGCACACACGGATATTTATCTATATCAAAGTGCTTGCAGGAGCTCTCAAATCAACCAAATAATTTTTACCATCAAGTCTCATCACCATATATTCTAGAAGATAAGTGTTAAGCTCCTTTACCGTTAATTTCTTCGCAATCTCACATCCATTGTTCATTTCGTTATTCACCTTTGGCACTAGTTTTTGCGTATTCGGTGCCTCACCACAAAGCTTCCTCCGTTTGTTAAACCATTCGGCAAGTTTTGCCACAATTACATAAATATTGGCAATAACGAATACTTCTTTGCATCCTTTAAAACGTTATTGAGAGATTCAATTAGATTGGTAGTATCAATATTGTACCTTTCACCTAGGAAAAAATATTTCGCCCATTTGCTGTTGTCTTTCTTGAGACTCTCATCTAGATACAAGAGGACTCCGGGATACCGGTTTAAAAATCCTCAAACAAATATATGAACTCGCTTGGGTTGTAAACTTGAGCGATTTCCCTGAATATCGCAGCAACGTCATCTCTGTTCTTGGCTACATGTAATTTAACATCTCTGTTCTTTTTCTTTGACATCTTTTGATGGAAGTTTTACCATAAATTTTTCATATTTTGATAGATTGTTACATTCTTTTCCTCATTCATATTTATTTCTTATTTATGCATTAATATATATAATTCTTCTTTTTTAGTATATTGTTCTTTTTCTTTATTGCTTTATTTATAGTTTTAGTTATGTTTCCAAACTCATTCCCTGTTGTCACCCACAAAGGGATGAGTAAAAGGATCATTTAGATCATTGGAGTGATGATCGATGATGGAATCTATGTTTAGGGTTCAATTTATGTTTTTTGCTCTAAACCGATCTAGCTACCCTATATGCAATCTTAATTCTAAGTATTCTCTTAAAAAAAATGCTTAAGCACGTAATCGAATCCAGTATGTGTGGTTGTGTGATTAGGAGCTCTTAGCATTACGGGAGTGGGTTGAGACTTTAAATCTGCATAGTAGGAAGTATTATCTATGGTCGAGTTTGTTGTTTGATAGAGTAGCTTATTGATCTTCCTTTGATCAATACATCGTCACAAGAGTGGATTGTGTTCTAGAATAGATATATCATTCACTTAGTATTATCGAAGACATAAGGTCATTTGGTGACGTGACAGTCTAAACAAAAGTTTAGGGTTACTTAGTAATCGATGACGGGATTCGTGTAATGCCTGAAGATCGCCAAGAGAGTGGGTCTGACATAGTGACTAGCATGCCACGAGAGTGGACTACTCTAATATCGATATTCCTAGATTGACAAACATTAACTTATATGTAGTACATGAATTCTAGACATAGATTCCCTGAAATCCTTTATTGTCAATATGGTTGTTTATTTAGTATTATTAGCTTTCTTTATTTATTTATTTATTTATTACTTTGTTTATTTCATGCTCTTAGTCTTTAGGAACCACAGCCCCAATGTTTATTATTATGCTTAGATTAGATTTAGACTTGTATTCTCTGTGCGTTATTCTCAGTCCTTGTGGATCAATCCAGTATGTACTAAAATTGCATCTAAACCGTGCTTTTGCGATCACATCGGGTGAAACTCTCAAGACTACTCTATAAGTAGCATTCGGGTGAAACTTGATGGAGAAAAACGTAAGAACGTTACCCTACCATGTTCAGTTGGAGAAACATGCTTTGTCGAACAATCCCAGCTTGTATATCATTCCTGATGAAATGATAATCAATCTCTACATGTTTTGTATGTTTATGAAACACGAAATTAACTACAATGTGAAGAGCATATTTACTATCACAATATAGATCCATTGCACGCGGACGTGTTATACCCATAGATGACAACAAACTCTTTATCCACTTCAGCTCTTTTAATGCAGCAACCATAGCCCGATACTTGCTTTTGCTTAAGAACAAGACATTACATCTTGCTTTTTAGACCTCCACGACACATGAGAATTTCCATGCTGCATCAACCAACTATTCCAAGATCTTCTTGTAATAGTTATTGGGTTTTCAGCCTATAACACCATGAATTTAGGCTCGTTTACTTATTCCTACACAGACTTGCACACTCCATGCATAAAACACCAACAACTATCCTAACCAATCGTAAACCATCAAACCAAAGACACCGTGGATCGGTCTGTAAAATTTGAGCCAGCGTGGACTATGATGTGGCGAGTAATAAAAGAAATGACGTCGTCTTTAAACAAAACCCTAAAATTAAAAAAAAAATTCAGCTTCTTCTCCATCGTCTTCTTCTCAATCTTCTTCTCCATGGAGGCGCGTGGGATCGACGAGCGAGACCTACGGCAGCGTACAGTGAGGAGGTTTTTTGAGGATTTCAAATCTGCTAGAGAGAAAGAAAAGGAGGTTATTACGGATGCCATTAGGCATATGTATACGCCGGATCTGAAGAATGGTTGGGGGATTCATATTGTTTAGGAAGAAAAGTTGTTGGCGAAGAAAGACGAACCCGAGAGTCTAGATTCCGCCATTGAAAAGCTTATACAGATTGGGATGCGGAGTTACTTAGCTCGTTTTTTGCTAACTCCAGATTCAGATCTGTTGGGAATGGATTTGATGTTTAAGCATACGTTTAATATTAATATGGAAATTATGAAGCAAATGTAGCATTGTTATTCTTCTCATGATTAAGAAAGTTCTAACCTTTAGGTGAAATTATGCTCTTTAATCTCTTGGGTTTGTATTGTTTACTGATTACTTTGTTCCATGTTTCTACTCATTGCAAAGAAACGATGGACTTAGTTGGGCTAAGTACATGTCGAATTTAGGCTCATCAGATGATGAGTGTGACATTATTATTTTGTAGGAAGATGGGTTGTTATTTGTAGATGAGAATCGAGAAGGACGTGCAGCTGCGTTTGGGGATGACATAGCAATTGAATGTCTTGCCACATAATTCAAACGAGAAATCTACGTGGAGAAGAAACTGGGTTTTGTTTTAATTTTAGGGTTTGTCTAAAAACGACGTCGTTTCTTTTATTTTTACGCAAGTATAGCCACGTCGTCGTCCACGCTGGCTCCAATTTCACAGACCGATCCACGGTGTCTTTAGTTTGGTGGTTTACGCTTGGTTAGGATAGTTGTTAGTGTTTTATGCATGGAGTGCAAATCTGTGTAGGAATAAGCAAACGGGCTTAAGTTTATAGTGTTATACGCTGAAAACCCAATAGTTATCCCCTTAAAGAATAACCGGTAGAACCGTCTGTTTCTGATTTTCTATTTTAGAAAACGAAAGAAAGATCGAGCAACTTTACGGAAAGATCAAGCAAAATGAGCATTTTGTTCTGATACCACGTAAGAATTAGAGAGAATAGAAAAAGATTCTAGAGAAAATATGAACTAAATATTTCTTGTATTTCTGTATGTTATTCTACTTTACAAATGAGTCTATTTATAAACATAAAGCTATGTGTAAAACTTTCACAATAAGCTGGACATGAATATGAACCTTATTTGTGGTCATTTTTTTTGTTTAGTGGGTTAATTTTATTAAAGCAAGAAAAGTTTACAAATGAAAAAAAAATAAGTGAAGACAATGCAAGGAAGAAGAAGAGAGTGAAATAGTGATATGAATGGTAGCTGCTTCGTTAAAATCTTGTCACGGAAAACCCAATTGGGACAAAACCAGGCGAAAGAAAAATAATACAACTACTTAAGATCTATGAATGGTGGAGTAAGTGAAAGGATTGGTGGCTGAAATGGCCGTGATGGTGGAGGAGGATTGGTGAGCGAACCACACAAATATTCGTGGTCATATTTGTTCGTCTTCTTTTTAACATGTCATCAGTATTTAATGCAGTCTTCATTTCAACAGTATCCCGCAAATGGAGATATTCTAGTAAATGAAACCTCTAGGCCTTAAACAATAAGCACAATCTTTTTGGTTTAGCTTAAATAACTTAGCTGGAAGAAGTATAAACCTGAACCTGAACCGAAGTCAATACATCACAAGCTCTACTAGGCTTGAGAGTTTTTCACTTTTTATTAACCGTAAAAATTTCGAGCCTTTGACTCATAATCTCTTTTAGCATCTGAAATCAGTAGTTGATAATACCATGTTTAAAGCATAAATTATGCCTTTCAAATGGACTTAAAGTAGCAATCTTGATTACTCATTCTCAAGACCACTAGACCAATAACTACTTGGTGGCGTGAGAGCTATTGCCAAATCTAATATAAGTATATTTATGATATATATGTGTATATATGTATAGATACCAAACTATTTACCTTACATTTTTCTGTTTTCTCATAAAAATCTTTCAATAACAAAAGTTCACAGGGAGAATAATCCACAAAGTTCACAATTTTTACTATTTCAAACCATCTAATTAGATTTCTTTGTTTTTATTTATGATTTAATTTTTAATGCTTTTGCGTCCCCGTAGACTTCCAGTCTTCGATGCAATTGTTATATGAGAATTTTAATCAGTCATGAAACCATTTTTGGTCTTTTAATCTGACTTTTATTGTCCTTGTGGTCCTTGACAATGTATGAAACCCGTAGCACGCCTTGACTCCATTCATATCCCCTTGTCGTTTCTATATTGTTTGGAACCGGAAACGACGTGTTCTTTTCATTGTTATCTCGAAGACATTACATGCCACTTAAGGAATAAGGACAACGAAGTGTTCGACGTATCGTTACGTCATTGAGGGAAGAAAATTCTTTGCCTTGCTCTTTACGTCACCATAAAAGTCAGGGTTTCTAAAAGGGTTTTTCACTTGTGAAAACGACATGATAATAGAAAAGTCTCTTCTTGTTTGATCCTCAAGAGAAAGTCAAACTAATCATAATCTGTTTATTTCAAGCCAAACTAAAGGTTTTAATAATCAAATGTTAACTATTTATATAGATGGAAAAATCCTTTCTTTTTCACCTCCCTTGTTTTCTTCTCTTCTTTCTTCTCTTAACCATCAATGGCGTTCACACTACCTTCGTCTGTGGCAATGAAAATTTCTCTACAGACACAACTTACGGCGAAAACCTTGATGCACTCTTGCCTTCTCTTGCTTCTAATGTTATAAGAGAACACGGTTTCTACAACGCTTCACTAGACGGAGTTTACGCTCTTGCCCTTTGTCGAAAACACTACGAAGTTCAAGCTTGTCGTCACTGCGTCGAGAGAGCAAGTAGGACTCTGTTAACACAATGCCAAGGCAAAACAGAAGCATATCACTGGGATTCCGAAAACGATGCAAACGTTTCTTGTCTAGTACGCTACTCAAATGCCCATACATTTGGCAAACTAAAGCTTGAGCCAGTTGGGAATGTTCCTCACTCGATAATTAACTGGGATGTTCTCCCCTCTTCGAATCTGACCCGATTCAACCAAGAGTTTATCGCCATGGCTGATCGAACAGTTAAGGTTGCATCCACGGCTGATGAGTCTTCGGTATTGAAGTACTATGGAGTCTCAAAATCAGAGTTTACAGACATTCCTGATGTTAATATGTTGATGCAATGCACACCTGATTTATCTTCCCGTGACTGTAATTTTTGTCTGGGAGAGGATGTTAGGTATGAGCAAACCTATAATCCGGGTAGAGTCGGGGGAACGGTTTCGCGTCCTAGTTGTTATTTCCGATGGGATTTGTACAGCTTTGTAGGAACTTTCGATAATCTAGAGAGAGTTTCCGCGCCTCCTCGACCTTCTCAACCTCCTCCATACTCAGCAAAAACAAAGCTTTCTAAAGGTAGAAGAATTGTGTTACTCGTTGTACTACCATCACTAGTAGCAGCTGCTGCATTTTTCGTTGGTTTGTATTGTTATATTTCTCCAAGAAGAAGAAGAAATAGAACACAAAGAGGTGAGAAATTTTTTTTTTTTTTTTTTTTTTCAAAGAGGTGAGATTGGTTTTGTTATTGTGCATAAAATTCTCACTATACAAAATTTGTTCACAAGTTTCTGAAAATACGAGTTACACACAGATAAAAAACAGAGCAGAGAGCTATTAGTACGTGGCGTAATTGATGATGATGGAGAACATATGTGTTACCTAAATCTACATGACATAATGTCAGCGACAAATGCTTTCTCTGAGGAAAACAAGTTAAGAGAAGGTGGTTTTTGTCCAGTCTACAAGGTAATAACTAAACAATACGATTAATACTGAGCTTGTAAGGTGGTTTGGCTAAAGTTCTAAACAAAGTAGTTACTTCAGTGTTCACAGAGCTACTTACGATAATATATTTTGATTGAAGTGATTTTGCTCGGCAGGGAAAGCTACCAAATGGGATGGATGTGGCGATCAAAAGGCTTTCAAAAAAATCAAGTCAAGGTCTGACAGAATTCAAGAATGAAGTCGTTTTGATAATAAAGCTTCAACACAAGAACTTGGTGAGGCTTTTAGGATATTGTGTCGAGGGTGACGAGAAGCTCCTAATTTACGAGTACATGTCAAATAAGAGCCTTGATGGTTTACTCTTTGGTGAGTGGTGAATATATTTATTCAAAACTACTAAATTTTGAAACTGAAATCATAAGTTAAGTTTAAATTCTTTTGGCATGTGACTTCTCAACGTTTCGTTTTGTGCACATATAGACTCTTTAAAGTCTAGGGAATTGGATTGGGAGACGTGTATGAAAATAGTAAATGGGACGACAAGAGGACTTCAATATCTGCAGGAGGACTCACGTCTCAGGATCATTCACCGAGATCTTAAGGCAAGCAATATTCTTCTCGACGATGAGATGAATCCTAAGATCTCCGACTTTGGAACCGCCAGGATTTTTGGTTGCAAGCAAATCGATGATAGCACCCAAAGAATCGTCGGGACATTGTAAGTTTTTACATCTACAGTATTATGTTTGCACTTGTTTCATTTGAACGCTAACATTTTGGGTTAAAGTTCACGTTTACATGTTTATGTCTATTTTAATCTATATACACATATTTAGTATTTATTAACCATTATATACAAAATGTAAACACAAACGTAAAATGAAAATGGTATGGTTTTCATTCCGTTTTGCTTTAAAATTTATGAAAGACGTTTGAAAAAACTAAAGACATTGTTTTGAATGTAAGTTTAGTATTTCTACATGTAAAGGCAATCAAATAAAAACAATCACAACCTATCTATTTACATCAAAATCATAGGATTAAAATTTTCATGGTTAATTTCAGCGGCTATATGTCACCGGAATATGCATTAGGCGGGATAATTTCAGAGAAATCAGATATATATAGCTTTGGAGTGTTGTTATTGGAGATCATATCGGGCAAAAAGGCGACAAGGTTTGTTCATAACGACCAGAAACACAGCCTTATCGCTTATGTAAGTGTTTTTATATTATTTATCTATCATAAAAAAAAGAAGTAACTTAATTAGCTTTGATCAAACCCAAAACATATGTTCTTGATCACCTTCAGGCATGGGAATCTTGGTGTGAAACAAAAGGTGTAAGCATTATAGATGAAGCACTGTGTGGTTCGTATGCTTTAAAAGAAGTGATGCGGTGCATTCATATCGCACTTCTTTGTGTTCAAGACCATCCTAAAGATAGACCCACGACATCGCAAATCGTTTATATGTTGAGCAATGATAACGATCTCCCAATTCTGAAACAGCCAACTTTCTCAAACGTGTTGAACGGTGACCAACAGTTAGCGTCGTCTGATTACGTGTTCTCCATAAATGAAGCAACGCAAACAGTGAAAAGACCCACCCCGCAAAAGATAATTTTTTTTTAAAAAAAAAAAAAAAAAAAACCAATGATCGATCGATCATCCTAAGATCGATCGATCACGACTGCACCTGATTGATCGATCAATATGTTTGATCGATCGATCGGAACCCTGACCGATCGTTCCCGAAAATTCTGGTCGATCAAACGACCTTGCGGCGAAAATCAGATTTCCGGATCGATCGATCGTCACCCCATGATCGATCGATCCGCAACTTATCGGTCGATCACTTCGACTCCCCGTCGATCAACAACCCATACGGTGAAATTTGGCCCCATTGATCGATCGATCGGACCCCCCCTAGAAATTCTAGACGCTTTAACTGATATACTGGATCGATCGATCGGCCCTTGATCGATCGATCACCTTGCCCTGCGCCCAACACCATTCAATCAAGCAACTTGCATCCAAATCTAAAGATAAACCATTACATAACTTAGGCATTCTTTGCATTCTATACAATCTTGCCTAGCCTACAAGGCACACTAACCAACGATTCCAACATAAACACAAAAACACAAGGAATCAAAATCCCAAAAACCTTCAACCCCGAGATCATCTCCTCTCCTCGGCCTTGGTTCCACGCGCTCCACATCTAAGTCTTTTCCTTGTCCTTACCTGCACCAAAAGAGGTGCGTAAGCATTGATAATGCTTAGTGAGGCGGTCATCCCGTCCCCACGGCTATACACACACATGATCACTGAATTTAGCGCAACCAACACATGTTTAAAGAACAAGTCAATACATACCGTGAAAGAGCTCAATCACACACACAATCATCACACAATATGGCCAAGCCATAAGTCACACCCAATGGACTAGTTCCTAAACACATATTAATCACGAAAATTCGAAGATCACACAGCTAAGCCGACGGTTACGCACTCACCTCGGTTTGACGACTCGTCCTTGACAATTCCAAACCTTAAGCTTGATTCCTTTGAACCTCTTGGCTCCAACTCAACCAAAATATCACCTCTTACCTAGCAAGAGATCAACGAACACTTTAATCAACTAAGCACAACTCACAACTCAAAACCCTAACTCAAAACTCGGATTCCTCTCTTCAAAAACGGACCAACTTCGGTCAAGAATAACTTATTCTCCAGGCCATATTTTCACAATTCCTTCGGTGATATTTAAGATCAACCCCTCAACAACCTATCTACCAAATTTCAGTCCAAACAAATAAGAACTGAGTGCTCAACCCTTTACTCAATCTCACCCCGCTGCTACAGGTCGAAAACAGAGTAGTCTAGGGAGAAAATTCATAACTCCTAAACTACTCATCAATTATCGACGAAATTTGGTAGACAAACACATAAGAGATGGGATAACTTACCCACCAAAATTCAGCTCAATCCGCGCTCGGATGATACCCCGATCGAGCCTCACAAGCTCACCCAAAAACTCTGTTTTCTCAAGCTTTTCTCTCTCTTCTTCTTCTCCTTCTTCCCTCTTCTTCACTAGCTCTCCCTCTCTCCCTCTCTCTCTCTCTCCTTTTCTCCAAAATATCTTCCTCAGAAAAAAGATAAGGGTGAAGATGGAGAAGATTATAGAAGTATGTAGAAGTTTATGGAGAAGAGAAGGAGGTAATTGGGCCTTAAGTGGTAATTAGCCCACTAACCTTTTTTCTTAGTCAAGCCCATCCTCAACAATCTATTAATCTCTCCTCTCATTCCGTAAATCCGTTACTTCCCGAACTATTCGAGACATCACTCCGTCTCGACAATATTTCTTTCATTCCCGTCCAAATCCCGGAATTACCATTTAATTCCGCTCAAACCGAACCGCTCGGGATTCCTCCACAACGATCACTCCTTTGATCGTCTTACATCGTTTCCCGCCCCTAGGGCCCCCAATCAAGCTCGGTACCGTTCCATACTTGATTCAATAACATTCCCGGTCTAACGTCGCAAGATCCCACGTGGTCACCCAACGGCTAACCCGTCGAATTCCAATCACCCCGGATTCGAACGAGTTAAGTCGTCAAACGACCTAGTACATTAGAATCCAATCGCCCAGGATCCTAATATACTAAGTCCCCGTGAGAACCAATATCACTGGTATCTCACCTCTGGTTTACCGCCCATTAGGATTAAATCACCCATAATCCTAATCGGTAAACCACCCGGTTAGGATTAAATCGCCCATAATCCTAACCCACGTCATTAGAGCTAATATCACATAACTCTAATGACCCGTCATTAGGATTAAATCACCCATAATCCTAATGACCCCGTCGATAGAATTAGACATCACATAATTCTACCGACCCCGACCACATAGTAGGATCCATTGACATAAACCCAAAAATCCCCGAACCAAGACGGAACAATACTTCGCTCAATCCCGCGACACATGAAATATCCCATCATATGTCGCCCCGTCGATACATGAAATCCCCCATCATGTACTCGACAACTCAATACATGAAATACCACATCATGTATTATAACTCACCATTAATCCATAAACATCATCATATTAATAACCAACGTCGACATACAGTTATCCCGAGAGTTCATTACAATAACAACATAAATAAACACAAGTCAAGCGGACGACTTAGGAACACGGATGTTACAATTCTCCCCCACTAATTAGATTCGTCCTCGAATCTCAAGCCGCAGCTTGTTCCTTGAACCACTCGGAGAATCTAGCCCTTATCCGTCTCTCGGGTTCCCAAGTCTCCTCTTCAACTCCGTCACAATGCCAAAGGATCCTCACCTTGGGAGCTCTCCTCCTCCCGTCAATCCTGATTCTACGATCTAGAATCCTCACGGGTCTCGCCTCAACCCTCAAACTCGGCGACAACTCAGGTGGAACTTCCGGTAACACCTAATCATCCCTATGTAAGCACTTCTTCAACTTAGACACATGGAACACATCATGAAATGCTTGCATAGACGCTGGCAACTCCAGCCTGTAAGCCACAGGTCCAACGCGTTCCACCACTCGGAACGGTCCCAAATATCTCGGGCTTAACTTGCCCTCGGAGAATGACCTGTTAGAACCCTTGAACATCGCCATTTTGAGATAAACCATATCTCCTACGGCGAATTCCAATTCTCTCCTGCGGTTATCCGCATAACTCTTCTGACGATCCTGAGCCTCCTTCATGTTGATCCTCAAGACTCGGATCTTCTCTGTAGTCTCCTGCACCAGACTCTCGCCATACATGCTTCGCTCCCCCAATTGAGCCCAGCATAATGGCGTCCTACAAGGCCTCCCATACAAAGCCTCATATGGTGTCATCCCGATACTCGCCTGATAGCTGTTATTATACGTGAACTCTACCAGGCTCAGGTAATCGGCCCAATGACCACCCCAATCCAGCACACACATCCTCAATAGATCCTCCAGGGTCTGAATAGTCCTCTCTGACTGCCCGTCCTTCTGAGGATGATATGCTGTACTCATGTGTACCTTAGTACCCAACTCCTTCTGGAACTCTCGCCAGAAAACCGATGCAAACTTACTATCACGATCCGATACAATACTCGCAGGTACACCATGCATTTCACAATCTCATTAATGTACTTCCTCGCCAAAACCCGAGCTCCATCTGTTTTCCTTATGGCGAGAAAATGAGCAGACTTCGTTAAGCGATCAACAATGACCCAGATCGCATCTCTGCCTCGAGAATTCGGTAATCCCACCACAAAATCTATCGTTACCATATCCCACTTCCACTCAGGGATGGGCAAACTCTGTAACAATCCACTCGGAACCTGATGCTCGGCCTTCACTAGCTGACAAGTCTCGCAGCTAGCCACCCACTTGGCTACGTCTTTCTTCATCCCAACCCAATGATAATACCGCTTCAAATCTCGGTACATCTTAGTCGCCCCGGGATGAATCGAAAATCGACTCTGGTGTGCCTCCCGCAGGATATCTCTCCTCAACTCCTCATCATTAGGCACACATACTCGTCCATGAACCAAAATGGTTCCATTATTTGAGACTTGATACTCAGACTTGTCATCCCTCGAAGCCTTAATCAACGCCTCGTCTTTCTCTTGAGCCGCTCGTACTTTACTCAAAATAACGGCTTGGTTAGCCGCCTCTAACCCCAACGGCTCTAACCCATCTGAAGCAACACATAGCTGCAAGGTACTAATCATACCCATCAACTCCTTTGCATCCTTCTCTGTACTTGCAGCTATCCGCATCCTGCTCAAGGCATCCGCTTCCTGCTCAAGGCATCCGCAACGAGATTAGCTTTCCCCGGGTGATAAGCTATCTCAAGATCATAATCTGCCATAAGCTCTACCCATCTTCTTTGTCTCAAGTTCAACTCAGGCTGAGTAAACACATACTTGAGACTCTTATGATCCGTGAACACCTGCACCTTACCACCATACAGATATGATCTCCATATCTTCAATGCAAACACTACCGCAGCCATCTCCAAGTCATGAGTCGGATAATTAGCTTCATGCTTCCTCAACTGTCGAGAAGCATAAGCAATCACCTTCCCATGCTGCATCAAAACACAACCCAATCCTAACCTCGAAGCATTCGTATAGACCACATACGGCTCCTTAGGATCCTGTAAAACCAATACTGGTGCGGTAATCAACATCTCCTTAAGTCTCAAGAAACTCTCCACACACTTCTGAGACCAAACAAAGGGAACATCTTTCCCCGTCAACTTCGTCATAGGTTGAGCAATACTCGCAAAACCTTTGACGAATCTCCTGTAATACCCAGCTAGACCGAGAAAACTTCTTATCTCCGTAGCATTCTCAGGTCTCGGCCATTCCATGATGGCCTTAATCTTCTCGGGGTCAACAAAAACTCCACTCTCCGAAATCACATGACCCAAGAATCCGATCTCTCTCTGCCAGAAGCTACACTTACTCAGCTTGGCAAAAAGCTTCTGCTCCCTTAGCTTCTCCAATACTCTTCTAAGGTGGTCACCATGCTCATCAGAGTTCTTCGAATACACCAAGATATCATCTATAAAGATGATCATAAACTCATCTAAATACTCCCGGAAAACATCATTCATCAACCTCATGAACGCCGCTGGTGCATTCGTCAACCCAAAAGGCATCACCACGAACTCATAATGCCCATACCTCGTCCTAAAGGCCGTCTTCTGAATGTCCGACTCCTTAATAGGAATCTGGTGGTATCCAGAAGCCAAATCAATCTTCGAGAACCAAGTAGCACCTCTCAACTGATCCAATAACTCATCAATTCTCGGGAGAGGGTACTTGTTCTTTATCGTCACTCGGTTTAGACCCCGATAGTCTATGCATAACCGGAAGCTTCCGTCTTTCTTCTTCACAAACAAGACGGGTGCTCCCCACGGCGAACTACTCGGTCTTATGAAACCCTTATCCAATAGTTCCTCCAATTGTTTCTTAAGCTCCGCCATTTCCGCCGGCGCCATACGATATGGAGCTTTAGAAACAGGAGCCGTCCCCGGTTCCAACTCAATCGTAAAGGGATCCGCTCTTGGTGGTGGTAATCCCTTTAATGGTTGGAATACATCCTCAAATTCACTTACCACCGGGATGTCTTGAAGCCTTATCTCTTCACCATCTTCGGGTAATGAAATGGTAGCGAGATACGCTTCACAACCATTTTCGATCATCTTCTCCGCTTGAATAGCGGAAACCACCAAACACCCCGTGGTAGGTCTCACTCCTTGATACACCACCCGCCCATGATCATTTTCGAACACCACTCTACCTCGATGACAATCTAGATGAGCCTTATACTTCCCAAGCCAATCCATCCCCAAGATCACATCATAAATCTCTACTGGCCACACAATCATATACGCTGGCTTCACTCCTCCAGCGATATGAACTTCTACGTCTCGCACCAGGCTATGCGTATCAAAGGTCTGACCTCCAGCCACTCTCACCTTTCTCAAACCATCACTAGGCTCTTCTCGGAGCCTTCCCTCTTTTACCAATTTCGGAGGAATAAAACAATGCGATGCTCCGGAATCAAACGATACGTGGGATGTAATCCCTCCCACACTCAGGGTCCCTACACATAGCCTATACATTGAGACTACCAAACAACAACAATAGCAACCACCACCACAAAACAAAACTCATAAACACATTAGAGTAATAATGGGAAAAGAATTCTAACCAGTGATCGGCTTGGTGTTGCTCCCTTCTCCTGACTCGATGGTCAGAGAATAGGCTCGAGGAGTCACCGCCGCTTTCTTAGCTGGTGGAGCTCCCGAACTTCCGCTACCTTGTTGGAGCTTGGGGCAAGAAGTCCTGATATGTCCCACCTCCTTGCAATGGAAGCAAGCCCTGCTATCTCTATTAGGACAGTTAGCAACCTTATGTCCTTTATCTCCACACTTGAAACATCCAGATTGAGTGCTAGAAGCACTCTGAGAGGAACCTTCCCACTTCCTCTTCTGTCCTCCCATGAACTTGCCACATTTCCCTGAATCAGAAGTAAACGACTTCTTTCCTTGAGCCTGAGGCTTAGATGCTTTAGCCTCCTCTATCATACCCTCCTCGATTATGGCCGCTCTCTCTACTAACTCGGCCACCGTTGCATATGATCTTACATTGCATCTATTCCTCAACTCCAAACGCATTCCCCTTAGAAACCTCCTTACTTGAGCTGGTTCCTCCTGAAGGCCCCTTCCCGCAAACCTTCGAAGTCGGTTAAACTCCACTTCATACTCTCGAACCGACCTCGTTCCTTGAGATAATTCCAAAAACTCCGTTTCCAAACGGTCCATAGCCTCTTGCGGGAAGTATTTAAAGTTGAACTCCTCACAGAATTCCTCCCAAGTATTCACACCATTGGCTCTCCTAGCCAACACATTTCTCCACCACATATGCGCGTCTCCTTCCAAGTAGTGCACCGCGATATCCACCTTATACTCATCAGGGCACCTTATAGAGTGGAAGTTTCTCTCTACTCTCGCCCTCCACTCATCAGCTTCAACCGGTTTGGCACCCCCATGAAAGAACTTGGTGCCCAGCCTCTGCATATGATCCATCACGGAGAGATAAGATGGGATCATTTGCCCTGCAACTGCCTCGTGAGCCATAACTCTTGGTGGCTCTTCACCTCTTGGTGGCATCTTAGGGGCTGGAGCTGGTACCGGTCCTGGTAACCTCTCCAAAATCTGAGCCAACATACCCATCATTGCCCCCATTCCCGATTGACCAGCTTGTTGCTGAACCTCGACTTGTGGTTCCTCACCAACAGCAGGAGCTGCACCCCCAGCAACTCCGACATCCTCACCACCAGCAACAGGGTCAACTCTTTCTTGTCCATCACCATTAGGGGCTCCATTCACCACACGCTCAGCTACCTCGCCCCTTGCCACCACCTCTCGCACTCTCCTAAATCTCACCATACTACAAAAGCAACACAAGGTTCAATACACAAACAATTCAATCATCCAATATCTCCGAAGACTTACCGTGAAACCATTTCCCTTGGCCGAAGAGGATGATCTTTAACCCAACCCACAATCAACAATTAATCACAACAAATAACAATCACAAGCGAGACTCCCCACTCATCCTAGAACCGTCTTGCTCTGATACCAAAATTGAAAAGACCCACCCCGCAAAAGATAATTTTTTTTTTAAAAAAAAAAAAAAAAAACAATGATCGATCGATCATCCTAAGATCGATCGATCACGACTGCACCTGATCGATCGATCAATATGTTTGATCGATCGATCGGAACCCTGACCGATCGTTCCCGAAAACTCTGGTCGATCAAACGAGCTTGCGGCGAAAATCAGATTTCCGGATCGATCGATCGTCACTCCATGATCGATCGATCCGCAACTGATCGGTCGATCACTTCGACTCCCCGTCGATCAACAACCCATACGGTGAAATTTGGCCCCATTGATCGATCGATCGTCCAGTCTGATCGATCGATCGGACCCCCCTAGAAATTCTAGACGCTTTAACTGATATACTGGATCGATCGATCGGCCCTTGATCGATCGATCACCTTGCCCTGCGCCCAACACCATTCAATCAAGCAACTTGCATCCAAATCTAAAGATAAACCATTACATAACTTAGGCATTCTTTGCATTCTATACAATCTTGCCTAGCCTACAAGGCACACTAACCAACGATTCCAACATAAACACAAAAACACAAGGAATCAAAATCCCAAAAACCTTCAACCCCGAGATCATCTCCTCTCCTCGGCCTTGGTTCCACGCGCTCCACATCTAAGTCTTTTCCTTGTCCTTACCTGCACCAAAAGAGGTGCGTAAGCATTGATAATGCTTAGTGAGGCGGTCATCCCGTCCCCACGGCTATACACACACATGATCACTGAATTTAGCGCAACCAACACATGTTTAAAGAACAAGTCAATACATACCGTGAAAGAGCTCAATCACACACACAATCATCACACAATATGGCCAAGCCATAAGTCACACCCAATGGACTAGTTCCTAAACACATATTAATCACGAAAATTCAAAGATCACACAGCTAAGCCGACGGTTACGCACTCACCTCGGTTTGACGACTCGTCCTTGACAATTCCAAACCTTAAGCTTGATTCCTTTGAACCTCTTGGCTCCAACTCAACCAAAATATCACCTCTTGCCTAGCAAGTGATCAACGAACACTTTAATCAACTAAGCACAACTCACAACTCAAAACCCTAACTCAAAACTCGGATTCCTCTCTTCAAAAACGGACCAACTTCGGTCAAGCATAATTTATTCTCCAGGCCATATTTTCACAATTCCTTCGGTGATATTTAAGATCAACCCCTCAACAACCTATCTACCAAATTTCAGTCCAACCAAACAAGAATTGAGTGCTCAACCCTTTACTCAATCTCACCCCGCTGCTACAGCTCGAAAACAGAGTAGTCTAGGGAGAAAATTCATAACTTCTAAACTACTCATCAATTCTGGACGAAATTTGGTAGACAAACACATAAGAGATGGGAGAACTTACACACCAAAATTCAGCTCAATCCGCGCTCGGATGATACCCCGATTGAGCGTCACAAGCTCACCCAAAAACTCTGTTTTCTCAAGCTTTTCTCTCTCTTCTTCTTCTCCTTCTTCCCTCTTCTTCACTAGCCCTCCCTCTCTCTCTCTCTCTCTCTCCTTTTCTCCAAAATATCTTCCTCAGAAAAAAGATAAGGGTGAAGATGGAGAAGATTATAGAAGTATGTAGAAGTTTATGGAGAAGAGAAGGAGGTAATTGGGCCTTAAGTGGTAATTAGCCCACTAACCTCTTTTCTTAGTCAAGCCCATCCTCAACAATCAATTAATCTCTCCTCTCATTCCGTAAATCCGTTACTTCCCGAACTATTCGAGACATCACTCCGTCTCGACAATATTTCTTTCATTCCCGTCCAAATCCTGGAATTACCACTTAATTCCGCTCAAACCGAACCGCTCGGGATTCCTCCACAACGATCACTCCTTTGATCGTCTTACATCGTTTCCCGCCCCTAGGGCCCCCAATCAAGCTCGGTACCGTTCCATACTTGGTTCAATAACATTCCCGGTCTAACGTCGCAAGATCCCACGTGGTCACCCAACGGCTAACCCGTCGAATTCCAATCACCCCGGATTCGAACGAGTTAAGTCGTCAAACGACCTAGTACATTAGAATCCAATCGCCCATGATCCTAATATACTAAGTCCCCGTGAGAACCAATATCACTGGTATCTCACCCCTGGTTTACCGCCCATTAGGATTAAATCACCCATAATCCTAATCGGTAAACCACTCGGTTAGGATTAAATCGCCCATAATCCTAACCCACGTCATTAGAGCTAATATCACATAACTCTAATGACCCGTCATTAGGATTAAATCACCCATAATCCTAATGACCCCGTCGATAGAATTAGACATCACATAATTCTACCGACCCCGACCACATAGTAGGATCCATTGACATAAACCCAAAAATCCCCGAACCAAGACGGAACAATACTTCGCTCAATCCCGCGACACATGAAATATCCCATCATATGTCGCCCCGTCAATACATGAAATCCCCCATCATGTACTCGACAACTCAATACATGAAATACCACATCATGTATTATAACTCACCATTAATCCATAAACATCATCATATTAATAACCAACGTCGACATACAGTTATCCCGAGGGTTCATTACAATAACAACATAAATAAACACAAGTCAAGCGGACGACTTAGGAACACGGATGTTACAAACAGAACTGGAAGCACGATGAACTATAACAATACTAAAAATGCTTGGTAAAAATGTTCCTATCCCCTGAATAATAAGAGTAACCAATAATTCATTTTCATTATAAACTCTCATCAATCCAATAAAACAGAGGACACAAGCTCTATCTCCTTAACGTGACCGATTTGTTTCTTCCTCTGCAAGAAATCGATTACCAATGGTCGGTTCAGGCAAAGGAGTAGAGAAACAACTAAACCAATGAAGATGTTTATCAATACTCTGCCTTGTCTCTGCATTTTCATCGATACATAACAAAGAAATGTGAATGTATCTCAAGATTTTGCTTATCGAATCTTCTCTTTCTTCTTATCTTATCACTTCATGGATCACATCGATGGCTTCTCCTCTGTTCCAGCAATTCATAACCTAAAAGAAGACAAGAACTACGATTAAGGAACCACTTAACCATCATAGACACTTTTACTTTAATATAAACTCACATATTCGATTAGATAGTCCACACTCCAAGCCTTCCTTCTGCTAATGATCGTCAAGATTGTAACTCCAAAGGCATAAACATCAGATTTGACAGAAACACGTCCGCTTCGCATTGTACTCTGGATCTAAATACCCTCTACAGATTATATTTAATTGTTTCATGCCAGACTCTAAACATCTTCAAAACATTTTCCCTCAAATATGTTAAATCACAAAACTTCACTTACACGGTACCAGCAATTACATTTGCTTCAGCTTCGATTTCACCTTGTTGCATCATCCTTGCCAATTCAAATCCTGCGATTTTCGGTTTCAAATCTGTATCCAATAGATTGTTTCGAGCTTTAATGTCGCGGTGAACGACCCATAACCCAGATTCTTCATGAAGGTAACGTAAACCTCGAGCTATGCCATCAACAATATCTCCACACATTTCCCAACTTAGCTGAGAAGCTCTATGTGGATCTGTTACACATTACCACAATGACTAATGATGAGAACTTGAAACTAGACGAGATTGGATTTGGAAAGGATACTCTGTTTTAGACTGTTTAACCTAGTATAAAACATTCAAGGCTTGAGTTAGGCATGAACTTATAAACAAGATTATGTTGGTCTCGTTTAGTGAAGAAACCAAGAAGATTGATCAGATTCTTGTGCCTAAGCTTTGACAAAAGATTAAGTTCTGTATGAAACTGTCTCTCAGTTCTAATTGAACTTTTAAACAGTATCTTCACTGCTATTTCTTGTCCACTTTGAAGTCTACCCTGAAAATAAAAAGATATATGTTTCTATTACAATCTCACACAACCAAACCCATGAAAACAAACAAACCAAAATATAAACACAGATCCAAATTCGAGTTTTACACTCCAACGGACTCAAAATATGTAATGGACCCAAATTGCGTAATTACCATTAAAAAAATGTCGAGGAATTAGTAAAGATTAAAGAGACAACCTTGTAAACCGAACCAAATCCTCCACGACCAACCAGATCTGAGAACTCATTTGTGTTAGTTTTTTAATTGAGTTTAGTTTTGTATAAGTTATTAATATATGTATAACATATTGCAAATGACTTAGGTGTTATAAATTCATTTGTATAACTATAAAATCATAACCGTTAGTTGGTTATGACATGTGTCTGTTTGAAGAATCATCTTTTTTCACTTGTGTCGGTTGGCATTATATATATACTCTTGTAAACAAATCAATAAACGTGTGTGTAAATATATAAAAATTATTTTTATCATCTTTTGAGTTTACGTAAACTTAAGTAAACGTGTTTACGTATACGTAAACACAAACGTGTTTATCATCTTCGCTCTGATTTCTTGTGTACAACGAAACAGAGTAAGAAAGAGAATATAAATTCCAACAATTGTTGCAGCTCTAATGGTGTCGAAGTCAAATTCGAAAACTGCAGAATCTATCATATAGACAAGTATAATTAAGAGAAAATTACCTGGCCAAAATAACTAAACCATCTTTCCCCTTCTGACACTTGTTTACAAAAGTTTCCAAAATGCCAAATCGAGCACGGTGCATATAAGATTAAAAGACCGAGATGCCCCTCAAACCCAAAATATCCTTGTGTTTATCTTTCTTTTTCTCTTCTTCGTAATAAACGAGTACAGTCTCTCTCTCAATTTCTATTTCTCTCTCTATCGCTTTCTCTTCTCTTTCTCTCTCTTCTATCGATCCTTTTCTCTCTCTCACCCTCTCGCTCCCTTTCTCTCTCACACTCTCAGCTCTTTCTCTATATTGCTCTCTCACTCTCTCTCTCCCTCTCTCTCTATCTCTTCCTTCCTCTCTTTTCTTGTTGACAAAAACAAAGCTATGGACAAATAACGAATTCCTGGACAAAAAAAACTAAGTGGTGGCCAAAATAACGAAGTGGTAGACACAATAACGGAATCACGGATCCATAACGAAGATTTGGTCTACCATAATTAATTTATGTCCACTATTAACAAATATGTTCATCATATTTACCTATGTCCATCGTTATTTTTTAATGTCTAATTGTCTATACCATGTTTAGTTTGTGTCCACCATAGTAATTTTACAGTCTACCAAATTTATTTTTTAATGTCTAATTGTCTATACCATGTTTAGTTTGTGTCCACCATAGTAATTTTACAGTCTACCAAATTTATTTTTTAAGGCCCATCCTTGCAACTGGTGAAATCACAGACCGAAAAACTTACATCAGTCTCCTAAAAAGCTAAACCTTAAACCCTAATCATGGGGCGGTTTATGATACCTGAGTATTATTGATGGATTGAGATATAGCTAAAGTTAACTTAGCAGTGATGTCACTGTGAGTTAGAGTGTAAGTTCTTGGGAGCTTTGCTGGATGCTTCTTCTCATCAACTCCTAAGAATAATACTTTCAATTTGGTGGCTTCAAAAATCGCCGGTCCAAACAATCTTGCAACCATATCCATTAAAACAAGGAAAAACAGAGTTTACAAACTAAAACAAGTCTCATCAAGTCCAAAGATCAAATCTTCAATAACATTCATCAAATTTTAGACAGTAGTAACAGATCTTTATAGAAACGAACCTAAATGAAACAAATAATTAAATTATTACGATGAACAGGAACTTTGAAAACAGAGTGTAAGGAAAAAGATTTGAGATCCTTACAGTAACAATAGATCGGTTCTTCATCTTGGATCTTACAGTAACAAGATCTCACGCTATTGTTGCGTGATCTTAATAAAAAAAACCTTGTAACTTTGAAACCACCAAAGAAATCAAGCTTTCGCTTTCAGTTTAGCTTTTTTGTCTTCTGGTAATTTAGGGTTTTTTTCTTTTCTTTTTGTTGCGTGTTGGGTTAGATTGCTTCTAGGTGAGACTGAGAGTGCCACGTGGCGTCCAGCTTCTTCACTGCATGAGCTAGCATGTGTCGTTAGATTATTCATTATAGCTTAAACGTTGCTTGAATGTGTTATGTGTTTCTCCGGTTTGGTGTTTTGGATAACTGTCCACCGTTTACCGTTTACGAACAAGGAGATAAGAGGTTCGGTTCTTGCCAAATTGTCACTTTTCGACGGCGTTGCGTAAAATGTATCCGTACGATCCGATTTTGACTAGATCTGTTAGACAGTATAAATCGGTCGGTATGAATTGGTATGAATCGGTTAGTTGCTTGATTCTGGTATGAATAGATGCTTGAATTGGTATGACTATATTTTTTTTTTAACTTCGTATTACAAAGTAGATGTAATTTTATTTTAAAAATGTGTTATGCTGGTTAAATTTCCAACGGTAGAAACAATTTAGGTGATGGTCTGTTTATTCTCGGCAATTAACAACTTCACCAACTTCTGACTGGACTTGGGCCTTTATAAGGTCTAGCCCATATGTACAACTCAAATCCAACCACTTTCAAACCAACTCAAAACCAAAAACCAATGCATAAGGACCACAACAAACTTCACCTTGGTTCCGATTACATATTCATTAATTTCGTCTCCATTTTCACAACTTCAAAGTTGCCGGATTCACTTTAGTTAGAATGTAAGCTGGATTCTTAGTAGTAAGGGTTCACTTTAGACTTTGACTCTTCAATCCCGTTGGCCATGGGAAGCGTACCAGTGACTTACCTAGGTTTTCCGTTACTCACAAAACGGATGACAACGTCTGACTATATGCCCCTTGTTGAGAAGGTAAGTAATCCTCTTGGACCAGAAGATTTTTGTCTTATGCCGGTAGACTGCAACTCACATCCTCAGTTATTATGAGCTTGTTGAATTTTGGATGTCCGCATATCGTTTACCTAGTGGGTGCCTAAAGGAAATCGAACGATTATGTTCTGCTTTCTTATGGCCGGGACCCGATCTAAGCCCTAAGAAAGCAAGAATCTCATGGTCGACTATCTGGATTAGGAATTAAGTCTCTAGGGGATGCAAACAAAACAAGCTTCCTAAAACTGATTTGGTGGATACTCTATCAAAAGGAATCCTTATGAGTAGATTGGATATGGAGATATCATATACGAAGTGGTTCATTCTGGTTAGTAAAGGAGACTTCTTCTTTCGGGTCTTGGATGTGGTAGAAACTACTTAAATATCGTGATCTTGCAAGGAAGTTTCACAAGGTGGAGGTGGTAAATGGCAAAGACATTTCGTTTTGGTATGGTAATTGGTCGGATTTGAGTAGAATCAACGATATTACGGGAGCTCGAGGGACTATTGATATGGGTATACAAGTGACAGCTACGGTACAATCAGTACTACAATCAAAAAGAAATCGAAGACACAAAACTGATTCCTTGATCCGCATTGAGCAGGAAATCTGTAAGTTGCAGCAACGTGTTCAACAACACGGAGCAAACATTGAAGCTGATCGGTATCTATGGCTTCATAAGGACGCCATATACAGGCAGACATACATCACAAAGGACATATGGAATCTGCTGTGCCATCGTTATCCCCTACAACCGTGGGCAAAAGGGATTTGGTTTCGGAATTCTACACCAAAGTACTCGTTTCTTACATGGACAGCAGTTCATAATCGACTACCAACGGGACACTGGATCAAGGGTTGGAACCTTATGATTCCCGCTGTACTCTATACAATATATGCGATGAAACCCTGCAACACTTCCTGTGACTACTCATCCAAAATCTGGAGACCTCTCATGTCTGGATTATTACGAAATAAATACTCTGCACGATGGGATTCACTCATCCTCCTCATTATTAAATCAGGTCAGCCAAAAGCAGTACTCTTCCTCCTTCGCTATACGTTTCAAGCCGCGATACACTTCATTTGGCGTGAGCGCAACGAGCGTATACATGGCAAAACTCCTTCAGCTCCAGAAAGAATCACAAAGCTAATAGACAAGACAGTGAGGAACCGCATCAGCTCCATACAACAATCCTCAAATCTGCTTCAAGATGGTCTATCGGTCTGGTTCGCAACAAGAACTCCATAGCACTCTTTTTTTTAGCATCGTTCTATTTCCATAATCTGCTCTGTAATCAGCTTCTTTCTAGAAACAATCATATTGTAAAAAGTTTTTTTTTTGTTGGAATAAATTTAACATTCATAAGAAAAAAAAAACTATTCCTGTGAAATTATGTCGTCTTATGTAATACTAAGGAACAGTGGTATGCTTTTTTTCCTTTGTTCACGATGAACACTATTCATGGACAAGTTTATTTTGTTTTGCGAAACACAACATGCAAAACAATGTCATATTTTACAAAATTTTATGATCATCGGAGGTTTTAGTTCCACCTCATCTTAAGTTTTATCCGAGTTCTACCTATAGGGTAGTCCGAGAGTTTAACCCATAAGACCGCACATGCACAGTCAATGAAATTGTAGTAATACGAGATCGATCCACAGAGAAATAGAATAACGCACAGAGAATACAAATGCAAATTTAATCTAGGCAGGATAATAAAACCGACAGGTTTTGTCCTAATCTAATATGCATGAAAATAAATGAAAACATAAATAACATAAAAATAAATAAAGCAAATAAATTACTAAATTATTAAAGCAATAAATTAAATAAACTAAAGCATAATTAAATTGCATAATTAAATAAATAAATTATATTGCATAAATTAAATGACATAATATTAATAACATAAATAAAGAACAAAAAAAATAATATAAATTAAATAACATAATATAAAATAACTTAAATTAAATAACATAAATAAATAAAATTGGGTGATAGTCGATTTACAGGAAATCTAGATCTAGGATTTATGTTCTACTTTTAAGTGTGTGTTTGTCAGTGTAGGAATTTCGAATTTAGACTAGTCAACTCTCGTGATACGCTAGTCACTATGTCAGACCCACTCTCGTGACGATATTCACGCATTACATGAAATCTCATAATCGATTAATGAGTGTTCCTGAACTTTCATTTGGACTGTCACATAACCAAACGACCCTGTGTTTTCGGTAACTAAGTGAGTGATAGATCTCTTTCCGAAACACAACCTACTCTCGTGGCGATGTGTCTCTAAGATCTTAATCTTACTTGGCATGAGTTAGATCAATAGGCTACTCCATCAAACAACAAACTCGACCATAGCTAATACTCCCTAATATGCAGATCTAAAGTTTTAACCCACTCTCATAGTGCTAAGAGCTTCTCATTGTATAACCACTAAGCTTCTCATTGCTAAGAGCTTCTCACTGTTTTCGGTAACACTAAGTGAGTGATAGATCTAATTCCGAAACACAACCTACTCTCGTGGCGATGTGTCTCTAAGATCTTAATCTTACTTGGTATGAGTTAGATCAATAGGCTACTCCATCAAACAACAAACTCGACCATAGTTAATACTCCCTAATATGCAGATCTAAAGTTTTAACCCACTCTCATAGTGCTAAGAGCTTCTCATGGTATAACCACACCTACTAGATTCGGTTATACACTTAAGCATCTCCCATAAGAGAATACTTAGCATTAAGATTGCATAACAGAGCAGCTAGATCGATTAAGAACAAACAAACAAATTAAATCCTATAAGGTAGATCCCATCATCGACCACCACCCTCGTGGTCTAAAGGATCTACTCCCTTATCTCTCGGTGGGTTACAACAGAGATAGGGATTAGAAGCATAAAACAATAAACAAAACTGAAACTAAACTAAGAACAAAACAAAATCAAATCATAAACATGAACTCAAACATAAACAAGAGAAAGAAGTAAACTTAGAGAAGAAGAACTCTTTATTTGATATGAAAGTAAGGCACAAAAAGTTGGGACTTGTTTCTTGTGAGAATATATGTGTTTATATAGTACTAGGGCTTTTGGAACAAACCAATTTTTGGTCCTAATGCCTCTAGAAGTCTCAAAACCGAGAATACAAAGTTTCCTTATCTTAAATCGTGTAGAATCGAAAGTTTCCTTTTTTCTCGGACGTCAACATCGACCTCACAAGGTCGATGCTTCTGCTCGATGCTAAGGCTCCAAGAAACGCATCGACCTAGTGTGGTCGATGCACTTGGTCGATGTCCTTGGTCGATGTCCCTTGGTCTGTACTCTTGGACATGCATCGACCATGTGTGGTCGATGCCACTTGGCCGGTACTTATTTTTTGACTTCACATCGACCCTGTATGATCGATGGTTATTCTGTGAAGCTTCTAAAAAAGTCTTCCGTGCTGTTTTTGGCCCGAACAAGTAATTTCAAAGTCCATATGGCTTCTTAAGGCGCTCCAAAACACTTCAAACACGTTGGTTTTGCTCCAAGTACCTATAAATACACAAACACATGCAAATGCACTAAAACTATCCTAAATGCTAACTAAAACCTATTAAACTAACCTACATGAATGCATAAAAACATGTAAATATGCATGCTATCATTTTACCTTCTATAATACATATATTATGATATATCCCGTGCTATAGCACATAATAATTTTTTTTAGATTTAAGTTTTATTCAAAAGTTTTGGTTATAATATTGCAATGATTTTAATATTTAAATTATAATTTTGAGTTATCTTATTATTTTTATAAATGTACTCTCTAAAATATTATTATAAATCTTTGGATATTCCTTAGTCGAAAGATTGATATCCTGAAAGACCACGATTTAATTCTTTTGTAGGTGCTAATTAAATTTACATTTATAACTTTAATAAGAAATTAGCAAATGATCTTAATACTAATGGCATTAGAAAGTAAAAATATTAACAGATGGTAACTTTCAAATTTATACTCCCCAAATAATAGTAAGGAGATACATGCTTGAGACTAATAAACACTCTTAGCGAAAATGACTTTGAAAATAATAAATAAGGACATGGACATATCATATCATAATTTCCTTTTATTGGAATTTTTGGTATCCGTTTATTTTCCTAGTTTATTTTTTATTTAAATACTAGGAGATTCGAGATCCGTAAGCCCGTATATTTTTCAGGGCGCAGAGCAAACCTTGTTAGTGGAGCTCGACTTATTGTCCTGAGTTGACTCGTGGGTCAAAAAGTTACATAGAGCTTGTGGTCATATATCATATTTTGTTGAAAACTAGAGAATTTTATGTTATAAACTAGAGAGAGTTTTAGAGAAATAAAGTTTAGAGAGATAGAACTTCTGTTCTTCTTTTTATTTTCTTCTTCTATGCTTACATATATATAGAAAGAGAAACTTAGTGACGAAGTAACTTCATAGGATAGTAACTTAGTAATTTCGTAGCGAAGTAACTTAGTAACAAAATAAAAGATATAAATAATATTAAATAATTACAATTATCTAATACTCCCCCTTAATTATTTAATATATACCGCCTCGTTAAAAACCTTATCATGGAAAAACCCAATGTAAAAACCATGATATGGGAAAAAGAGTACAGTAACATATTCTCCCCCTGGAAAACACTTCTTCTTCATATATCTCGTAAATGACGCATTCCAATACTATAAATATGCTTATTGAACATTGTGGTGGGTAGCGCCTTTGTAAGAAGATCTGCTGAATTGTCGCTTGAGCGGACATATTAAATATTGATTTCTTGATTTTTCTCAAGCTCTTGTGTGTAAGAGAAAAACCTTGGTGGAATATGCTTCGTTCTATCGCTCTTGATATAACCTTCTTTAATTTGTGCGACACTTGCAGCATTATCTTCGAATATGGTTGTGGGCTCTTTACTTGTCGGTATGCCACTTGCTTTTTGAATATGTTGGATCATAGATCTGAGCCATACACATTCCCTACAGGCTTTGTGCAGTGCTATGATCTCTGCATAATTAGATGAGGTAACAATTAGTGTTTGCTTTTGAGAACGCCACGAGATTGCAGTCCCACCTATAGTGAATATATATCCTGTTTGGGATCTTACCTTATGTGGATCTGATAAATAACCTGCATCTACAAAACCAACTAGACAAAATTTCGAATTTCTTGGATAATATAATCCTAAGCCAATTGTACCTTGAAGATAACGGAAGATGTGTTTTATTCCGTTTCAATGTCTGCGCGTCGGAGACGAGTTATATCTTGCAAGCAGATTAGTCGCAAAAGCTATATCTGGTCGTGTGCAATTTGTAAGATACATAAGTCCACCAATAGCGCTCATATAGGGTACTTCAGGACCCAATAATTTTTTGTTATCTTCACATGGTCTAAATGGATCTTTTTCAACATTGAGCTGTTTATTAACCATTGGAGTACTCAAAGGAGTCGCTTTATCCATATTAAAGCGTTTGAGGATCTTTTTAGTATAATTAAATTGATGCACGAATATTCCATCTTGGAGGTGCTCTATCTGGAGTCCAAGACAAAACTTTTTCTTTCCAAGATCTTTCATTTCAAACTCTGCCTTCATATGATTTTGTGCTTCATCAATCTCCTTTTGAGTTCCAATTATATTCAAGTCGTCAACATATACAGCGATAATCACAAATCCATTCAAGTATCATTTACATAGCCCTTCTTTAAAAGGTTTTCGCTTAAGCGATTATACCACATGCGTCCGGATTGTTTCAATCCATAAAGTGATCGCTGTAATTTGACAGAACATATATCTGTAGACCTTGAGCTCAATGCTTCAGTCATTTTCATCCCTTCTGGGATTTTCATATATATCTCATTATCAAGCGATCCATATAGATACGCTGTCACTACATCCATAAGATTCATTTTTAAATTTTGGGATGCAGTCAAACTCATTAAATATCTGAACGTAATTGCATCCATTACTGGAGAATATGTTTCCTCATAATCAATTCCCGGCCTTTGAGAGAAACCTTGGGCGATAAGTCGGGCTTTATATCTTGTGACCTCATTATTCTCATTTCGTTTTCTCACGAATACCCACTTGCACCCAACCGGTTTCATATCTTTAGGTGTAGTGACCACAGGTCCAAAAACATTTCTCTTATTAAGGGAGATTAATTCATTTTGCATGGCCATCCTCCATCTCTCCCAGTCAGATCTTTTCTGACATTCTAATATGGACCTTGGTTCTGGGTCATCATTCTCATTATCAATTTCTTTGGATACACAGAATGAGAAACTTTCATGATCATCATCCATATTATTTCTTACCCATATTTTTCCATTTTGGGCATAATTTATGGAAATCTTATATTTTTCTGTATCATGTCCTTCCTCAGGGATACTTTTCTTCGGTAGTTCTTCTGGAACTATTCTTTTTTTATTATGTAGTTCTTCAGCAACTACTTCATCTAAGTTTTCTGGATTTTCCTCATTTTGGGTTTCTTTTGGAACTATTTTATGTGAATTTATTTCTCCCATTGCCCTTTTCTTTCGTGGAATTTTATCTTTAGTACCCATGGGTCTCCCTCTCTTTAACTGAACTTTATGCTCATTAATTTTATTAGCACTAATTTGTTCCTGTGGAATTCCAACTCTTGATGGAACATTTGCAGCCGGTATATATGATTTTGTCACCCTTTTGGTATCTACGAACCCGTCTGGTAACTCGTTTGCCATATTCTGTAAGTGCACAATTTTCTGTACTTCGATTTCACGTTGTTTTGTAGGAGGATCCAGAGATATCAACGATGGTGAATTCCATGCAACATCCCTTAGAATTTCACGAATTTCTCCCCTAAGGATGGGAACTCATTCTCATTAAAATGGCAATCAGCAAAACGAGCTGTAAACATATCACCAGTTTATGGTTCAACATAACGAATTATACTTGGTGACGTATAACCAATATAAATACCCAATCTCCGTTGGGGCCCCATTTTCATACGTTTAGGAGGTGCAATAGGCACATATACTGCACATCCAAAAACACGGAGATGCGATATATTTGGCTGCTGACCAGATGCTAATTGTAATGGAGAATATTTATGATATGCCCTTGGTCGAATCTGGATCAATGCTGCTGCATGCAAAATAACATGTCCCCATATCGAAATTGAGAGTTTTGTTCTCATAATTAATGGTATAGCAATAAGTTACAACCGTTTAATCAAAGATTTTCGGCAAGCCATTTTGTGTATAAACATGGGGCACTGAATGTTCTACATCGATCCCCAGTGACATACAATAATCATTAAAGGCTAGTGAAGTAAATTCACCAGCATTATCAAGTCTCACTTTCTTGATAATATAATCAGGAAATTGCACTCTTAACCTGATTATTTGGGACATGAATCTCGCAAATGCCATATTTCGTGTCGTCAAAAGACACACATGGGACCATCTACTTGATGCATCAATTAATACCATAAAATATTGAAATGGTCCACACGATGGGTGGATTGGTCCACATATATCACCATGTATTCTTTTTAAGAATTTTAGTGATTCATTTCCAATTTTAGCTAGTGATGGCCGAGTTATGAGTTTTCCTCGAGAACATGCATCACATAAAAACTCATTTGATTGAAAGATCTTCTGGTCTTTCAATGGATGGCCGTTAGAATTTTCCACAATTTTTTTCATCATGATTGAACCAGGATGACCCAGTCTTTCATGCCATACTTTAAATATATTGGTAAACTTCGGGTTTGCCGTGGCATATGATTCAGTCATATTAATCTTTGTAGAATATAGTCGAGAGGAAAAAGCTGGCAGTTCCTCTAATATATATTTTCTCTCCGAAGTCACTGATGTGATGCAAATATATTCAATGCCACTTTTATTCTTAGTCTCCACTTGATATCCATTTCTGCGGATATCTCTGAAACTTAACAAGTTTCTCTAGATTTGGGGGAATATAATGCATCAGTAATTTCAAACTTTGTCCCCCTTGGCATTGAAAACTGAACTTTTCTGGAGCCCATAATAATCTTTGCATTTCCTAATATAGTAATCACACCAGTTTCTTTTATTCTAAGATCGGAGAAATACTTTTTATCTTTTAATATTGTGTGCGTTGTCGCACTATCTGCCAGACATATATCTTCATCATCATTCATAAATTTTGACATTTTTCTGAATTAAAATATTCATAAAAGTAAATACATTAAAACACATCAAAATATTCATTAAAAATATACATTAAAACAACAATATATTATATTACAACAAAAAAAAAAAATATTATTCATTAAACCTTTTATTTCTTGTCTTCTTCAGGAAGACATTATATTACATTGACTCGTTAATATCCATGGGTTCAACGAGAAAGTCTACGATATCAAGATGAGTATTATCAAGGGAAGGTTCGGGCTCATCAGAGATAAAATTGGTTTCATTCTTTTTCTCGTTTGTCTTTTGAGATTCTTGATACAGATCGGTGAGATGTTTTGGCGTACGACAGGTAAGCGCCCAATGACCTTCCATACCACATCTGTAACCTATGTCTTTCCTCTGAGTAGTTACTACGCTCGCACTATTATGCCTTTTGAAACTTTTATTCGCCTTTCCAGCGTTGTAACTATTATTATTGAGTCCCCTTCCTTGTCCACCTCTGCCTCCACGTCCACGACCACGACCACGGCCTCTAACTCGCCTCTGCCCTTGCCAGTTATTATGTCCAGATGAAGATGCAACATTCGCTTCAGGGAATGTTGTTGATCCGACAGGACGAGTTTGATAATTCATCATCACGAGTTCATTATTCTGCTCGGCAACTAGGAGTATATTCATTAACTCCGAATACCGAGTATAACCTTTCGTCCGGTATTGTTGTTGTAGTGATACATTTCCAGGATAAAATGTCTGGAGAGTTTTCTCAATCATGTCATAATCACTTACTTTTTCTCCACATAATATCATCCTGGAAGTAATTCCGAACAACGCGGAATTATAATTACTTACACTCTTATAATCCAAAAACCGGAGGTTTAACCACTCATGTTTAGCCTTTGGTAAGATCACAAACCTTTGGTGATCAAACCTATCTTTGAGTGATTGCCAAAGATCCCCAAGATCTTCTTTCGTGATATATTCATTTTTTAAATTATCATGGAGGTGGTGGCGTAAAAATATCATGGCCTTTGCCTTTTTCTCTTCTGGGGCCATATTTTTCAGATCAATGGCATCCAGAAGCCCGTTCGCTTTTAGATGTAACTTTGCATCTAATGCCCAAGTCATATAATTATTTCCAGACACATCAAGAACAGCGATATCGAGCTTTGCCAGATTAGACATGATATCTTAAAACGTACCTTAGATTGGATAAAGATTGTTTTGTGCTTGGATTAGATAAAGAGCGGCTCGTGCTGATAACGTGTTGAAAACTAGAGAATTTTATGTTATAAACTAGAGAGAGTTTTAGAGAGATAAAGTTTAGAGAGATAGAACTTCTGTTTTTCTTTTTATTTTCTTCTTCTATGCTTACATATATATAGAAGAAGAAACTTAGTGACGAAGTAACTTCATAGCGAAGTAACTTAGTAACTTCGTAGCGAAGTAACTTAGTAACAAAGTAAAAGATATAAATAATATTAAATAATTACAATTATCTAATATATTTTTCCGTTATGGAATATTCATTATCCCATTTATTATATTTTTCGGTAATTTGCTCTTAACTTTTCGTCGTAGTGTTAACGGGTGCCATAGTGTTATTAGTTGACTCGTGGGTCAAGAGGACTCTTTCATTGCATATTTGCTACACAAAACCTTTTATTTTCCAAACAAACATGGAGATTTGCAAAAAGAATGTGTTACTCGTATACTACGCTGTCTTGATGTACTTGTCTTTTTGAACTGGGTCTCTTCAACCCAACTCCAGGTATTTTTGAATTGTTCTACATAGGCATATGGTACAAGCAAGTCTCTCCACGGACTATTACTTGGATCGCAAATCGAGAATATCCTGTCCAAAGTACAACTTCGACCTGCTTATTAAAGATCTCAGATGGAAACTTAATTCTCCATCATCATTTCACCCGTAAATCTCCTATGAACGGGGGACACTGTAACACTTCCATTTCCTGTATTTTTATAATTTTTCCCTCAACGTGTTATTTCTCGAATTCTAATCCAATTTACATGCACAAGCGGAAGACTTACAATTTCTTAATTCAAACCCACAATATTATTCCGAATTTAAACCAAAAATTATAATTAATTAACACAAATATTTCTCCAAATTACTTAACTCCAAATTCGATCAAAAACTCCAATAAATTATTTAAATAAATTAAATAAATTCCAACACAATATTATTCTCAAACTCAAATTCTCCAAAATTATTCTAACAATATTCTCAATTTATCCAACACTCAAAATCACTCAAATCATGCCGCATAACTTATTAAAAATAAATCAAACTCAAAACGCAACAACAACCATCCCATCCATCCCAACGCCACTATGTCCCGCGAGCTCCTCAATTATCTTTACCTGCATTTGTAAGTTTGAATGCGTAAGCAAAAGAATTGCTTAGTGAGGAGGTCATCCCGTCTCACTAGACTTTAGCATATAAAACAATTTAACACAAATAGCAAGATATATCATTGTACAGTCAACGTAATGCAACAGATCCACACACGAATGTCATGAGCCTACACTCAAAACACACATCAAAATACAATGGATCCTAATCAATCAAGACATCAAACACATACCCTTAACCAAACAAGACAATCAAACAAACACATCAAATTATCGCATATACGAAGCCACAATCACACACTCACCTAGACATTCACGAATATAACTCAAAAGCACTCACAAAGTTCACAATATCACACGCCAATACCTAAACCACAAATGAACCGAGTCAAACTCGATTCCCAACACGAATTCACAAACGGCCCTTAAAAGGAACCCTAACCAAACGATGCAAGAACTGATGGCATACGATCAGTTCTAACACTTCTTAGCAATTTTCCACACAAGCTGACACAAAATAACACAACAAAATAGATTACAAATCGATTACACCAAAACAAACACAAACGAACACAAAAAGATCCCTTTACCTAAACGATTTCCCAAACGAGTACAAGCCAAGCTAACTCACCACAACAGCTCACTCAACACACGACAAAGCTTCTAGACACAAAAACACAACACCAAAAATCGCTCACAAACGATTCCGCGTCTTAATGATATATATTATTAATGTTTTAACAGTTACTAGAATATATTCCGCGTTATAGCGCGGATTGAATTTTTAAATTTAAGTTTCATTCAAAAGTTTTTTATTATGGTATTGCAATGATTTTAATATTTAAATAATAATTTTGAGTTATGTTATTATTTGTCATTCAACAAATTAAATGTTATTTCTATAAATGTATTCTCCAAAAAATATTACGAATCTTCAGATATTCCTTAGTCGAAAGATTGATATCCTGAAAAATCACGATAAATTATTTTTTAGGTGCTAATTAAATTTACGATTATAACTTCAATAAGAAATTAGCAAATTGCCATAATATAAATAGCATAAGAAAGTAACTATTAACATATGTTAAGGTTATTTTCAAATTTTTACTCTAAATATTAGTAAGGGGATTAAAACTGATAATTGCCAATATTCTATCGCCAATATTGGAAATTAAATTAAAACCAATATTTTCTTTTTTTAATATGCGCTTATTATGTTTTGGAAGATTTTAAGGAAACATTATGATTAATCCGATTTTGTGGAAGATTTTGGAAGATTTTAAGGAAAAATTATGATGGATTCGATTTTGTGAAAAATTACGTCAATATTCTGTTTTGGAAGATTTTAAAGAAAAATCAAAACCGATTTAATTTTGTTTGTAAGGTTCTAATTAAATTTACAATTATATCCTTAATAAGAAATTAGCAAATGGTCTTAACACCTATGACATATGAAAGTAAATCTTAACATATATTAAGATTATTTTTTTATTTGTACTCCTCAAATAATAGTAAGGGGATTATTAGAGTTTCTAAAATTTCTTTCCGTAGGGTTTCTTACTCACGATCCTCTCTCGGTTAACTCCTAACTAGCTTAATCGAATCACACATTTTCTTGAGGACATAATCACAAGACTCGCACAATTTTACAAATCTCTCTATCTCTTAAAGATACATTTCATTATGAATCAACTGAATTTAAAATGATTGATCGACTCGACCTGTTGTTTTTCTGCAAGTGAAAAGGATTTTTTTTTTTTGAATAAATGTTAATCTGTATTCACTCAAAAAAAATGCTGTTTGTACATCAAATGCCATAGTTTTTGAAAAGTTAAAAGGATTAGAAGTCAAGTTCCATAGTTTTTGAAAACATCGATTGCAAAGAAGTAGAAGAAGCTGATGCTCTATTTCTTCTTCTCGGCAATAAACAACTCCAACAAGTTCTGACTGGATTTGGGCCTATTCTACGATACAGCCCATTTGCACAACTCAAATCGAATCAATTACAAGCCAGCTCAAAACCAAACCGAACAGAGAACTATCTGAAGTTCTGAACCAACAAACTTTACCTTGGTTTTCCGATTCTAATTTCAATATTTTCGTCTCCATCTTCATAGCTTCAAACTCTTTAATTTATTAACATTTAAACTCTTTCCTGGGAAAGTAAGTCTCATATGTGATGCTACGGAACGTCGATATGTTTCTTTTGTTCGTGGACAAGTTTATCGTGCTTTTTGAGAATTACAACATACAAAACAATGTCATAATTTACAAAATTTTACCTTATGTAAATAAAACATTTACATGTTTACGACTGGTAAACACTCTCAGCGAAAGTGACTTTCCTTTAATCGGAAGATGCTCTGGACTAACGCTAGTGAGTTGACTCGTGGGTCAATAATACTCTTTCATTATTTTATTGCTATCTAGACCTCTTATCTTCAAACGAACTTGCGGTCATACGAACATGGAGACTTGCAAGAAGAATGTGTTATTCATATACTTGGGAGTCTTGATGTTCTTGTTTTCTCAAGTTTCACATGTTTCTTCTGCAACTGACACCATTTCTACCAATCGACCTCTTTCAAGATTTCACACCATTGTTTCTAGCGGTGATATTTTCGAACTCGGTCTCTTCAACCCAGTTCCAGGTAGATATGAAAACGTCTACATAGGCATGTGGTACAAGCAAGTCTCTCCACGGACTATTGTCTGGGTCGCAAATCGAGAATCTCCTGCCCGATGGAGACATTCTAACCGCATATTAAAGATCTCAGATGGAAACTTAATTCTCTATGATAATCACTTCGGTACAGCATTATGGTCGACCGGTGTTAATACTAGTAGGAGCAAGGATGTTCAAGCTGTTCTGCTTGATAATGGTAATCTAGTCTTGAGAGATGGGCCTACTTCCTCTGCTGCCGTGTTGTGGCAGAGTTTTGATCATCCCTCCGATATTTGGCTTCCAGGCGCTAAAATAAGGTTTAACAACATCAAATTGGGAAGCCAACGTCTCACTTCTTGGAACGGCTTGAATGATCCATCACCGGGTCGATACTCTATCCAGTTTGACCCTAATATAACACACTCTCATCACAGTTTGGAATGGATCTAAGTCATATTGGTCAAGTGGACCATGGGATGATGAACTTAAAATTTTCAAGGGATTCCCATATACGGGTACTGACTTGAGTTTCAAACTGAATATGGATGATTCTTACATCACCTATTCAGTAGATCCACAGAGCTTATATCATTTGGTCATATGGATGTTTCGGGGCAGCTCATGCAGTACATTTGGGATGACGATGTCCAGTCGTGGCATGTGATTTTGTCTCAACCTGAAAATAGATGTGAGGTTTATAATTATTGTGAATTACAACATACAAACAAAGATTTTGTCTCCACTCCAACGAGTTCTGACTGGATTTGGGCCTATTCTACGATACAGCCAATTTCATTACAAGCCAGCTCAAAACCAAACCGAATCGAGAACCATCTGAACCCGCAAACTTTACCTTAGTTTTCCGATTCTAATTTCAATATTTTCGTCTCCGTCTTCATAACTTCAAACTCTTTAATTTATTAAAATTTAAACTCTTTCCTGTGAAAGTAAGTCCAATATGTTATGCTACGGAACTTTTGTTCGTGGACAAGTTTATCGTGCTTTTTGAGAATTACAACATATAAACAATGTCATATTTTACAAAATTTTACCTTATGTAAATAAAACATTTACATGTTTACAACTGGTAAGCACTCTCAGCGAAAATGGCTTTCCATTTATTGGAAGTTGATTTGGACTTACGCTAGTGAGTTGACTCGTGGGTCAATAAGACTCTTTCATTATGTAATTGCTACATAGACCTCTTATCATCAAACGAACTTGTGGTCATACGAACATGGAGACTTGCAAGAAGAATCTGTTATTCATATACTTGGGAGTCTTGATGTTCTTGTTTTCTCAAGTTTCACATGTTTCTTCTGCATCTGACACGATTTCCACCAATCAACCTCTTTCAGGATTTCACACCATTGTTTCCAATGGTGATATTTTCGAATTTGGTCTCTTCTACCCAGAAGATCCAGGTAAGCATCCAAACTTCTACATAGGCATGTGGTACAAGCAAGTCTCTCCACGGACTATTGTTTGGGTCGCAAATCGAGAGTCTCCTCCCTTATGGGATAATACTAACTACTTATTAAAGATCTCAGATGGAAACTTAATTCTCTATAGTAATTTCACCGAGACAACATTATGGTCGACCGGTGTTAACACTAGTAGGAGCAAGGATGTTCAAGCTGTTCTGCTTGATAATGGTAATCTAGTCTTGAGAGATGGGCCTACTTCTTCTGCTGCTATGTTGTGGCAGAGCTTTGATCACCCCTCGGATCATTGGCTTCCAGGCGCTAAAATATGGTTTAACAACATCAAATTTGGAAGCCAAGGTCTCACTTCTTGGAAAAGCTTGATAGATCCATCACCGGGTCGATACTCTCTCCAGTTTGACCCTAATATAACACACTCTCTCATCACAGTTTGGAATGGATCTAAGTCATATTGGTCGAGTGGACCATGGGATGATCATCTTAAAAATTTCAAGGGAATTCCATTTACGTTCAGATTGATTTTCAAACAGAATATGGATGAGTCTTACATCACCTATTCAGTAGTAGATTATTCCGATAGCACATATCGTTTTGTCATGGATGTTTCAGGGCAGTTCATGCTGAAAGTTTGGTCTCAAAACACCCAGTCGTGGATGCTGTTTTTTTCTCTACCTGAAAATAGATGTAAGATTTATAATTATTGTGGATCGCTTGGGATTTGCAATGATACAGAAGAGCTTCACCCCTGTAGATGTGTACCTGGTTTCAAACCAGAATTTCGCCAAGGATGGGACTCGGATGATTTCACTGGTGGTTGTATAAGTGAAACCAAGCTTCAATGTGGCAAGGGAAATAACGAGTTCTTCCTCTTGAAAACATGAAATTAGCCACTGATCCAATAAAAATATTGGTCATGACAGCAAGTCTTGTTCCAACGTGTGCCTCATTTTGCCGAGCTGATTGTTCTTGCGAGGCCTACGCATCTGATGGCAACGTGTGTTTGATGTGGGCAAGCGATGTCTTCAATCTGCAACAACTCGACGCAAATCAGGGACACACATTCTTTATTAGACGTGCAGCTTCAAACATCTCACCTGCAGCGCCAAACATCTCAACTGCAACTTCAAACAAGGGTAAGCATTTTCAATAAAAATAAGACGAATGCGTCTAAATATATATTTAATCGTCATTTTCAATACTCAGGAAAAACAAGGCATCATTTATTTGGCAGAATAATTGTGTTACTCGTTGTACTATCATCACTAGTAGCCGCTGCTGCATTTTTTATTGGTTTTTATTCAAAGTAAAGAATTTCTCTTGTGTTTCTCCATTCTTAAAAAAAAAAAAAAAAAAAAAATGTCTCCACTCTAACCAAAACAATAAAACGTATGTTAAAAGTGATATGTTCTAAACAAGTGTTCAAAGACTTTGTGATCAATGTGCGTCTGCTAAAACAGAGCAGAGAGCTATTAGAAGGTGGCGTAATTGATGATGATGGAGAACATATGTGTTACCTAAATCTACATGACATAATGGCCACAACAAATTCTTTTTCTGAGGAAAATAAGTTAGGAGAAGGTGGTTTTGGTCCAGTTTACAAGGTAATAACTAAACAATATGATTAATAGTGAGCTTGTAAGGTGTTTTGGCTATAGTTCTAAACAGAGTAGTTACTACAGTGTTCACAGAGCTAGTTTAATTATCAGCTTGGTTACAATCTTACGGTAATATAATTTGATTGAAGTGATTTTGCTCGGCAGGGAAAGCTAGCAAATGGGATGGATGTGGCGATCAAAAGGCTTTCAAAAAAATCAAGTCAAGGTCTGACAGAGTTCAAGAATGAAGTCGTTTTGATAATAAAGCTTCAACACAAGAACTTGGTGAGGCTTTTAGGATATTGTGTCGAGGGCGACGAGAAGCTCCTAATTTACGAGTACATGTCGAATAAGAGCCTTGATGGTTTACTCTTTGGTGAGTGGTGAATATATTTATTCACTAAATTTTGAAAATGAAACCATAAGTTAGTTTAAATTATTTTGATATATGACTTCTCAACGTTTCGTTTTGTGCACATATAGACTCTTTAAAATCTAGGGAATTGGATTGGGAGACGCGTATGAAAATAGTAAATGGGACGACAAGAGGACTTCAATATCTGCATGAGTACTCACGTCTCAGGATCATTCACCGAGATCTTAAGGCAAGCAATATTCTTCTCGACGAAGAGATGAATCCTAAGATCTCGGATTTTGGAACCGCCAGGATTTTTGGTTGCAAGCAAATCGATGATAGCAGCCAAAGAATCGTCGGGACATTTTAAGTTTGCATCTACAGTATTATGTTTTCACTTGTTTCATTCGAACACTAACATTTTGAATTTAAATTCATGTTTTTGTGTATTTTAATCAATATACACATATTTAGTGTTTATTAACCATTATTTACAAATTGTAAACACAGACGTAAAATGAAAATGGTATGGTTTTCATTCCGTTTTGCTTTAAAATTTATGAAAGACGTTTAAAAAACTAAGACATTGTGTTGAATGTAAGTATAGTATTTCTACATGTATTTCTATATACATCAAAATCTTAGGATTAAATTTTTCATCACTGGTTAATTTCAGCGGCTATATGTCACCGGAATATGCATTAGGCGGGATGATTTCAGAGAAATCAGATATATATAGCTCCGGAGTCTTGTTATTGGAGATCATATCAGACAAAAAGGCGACAAGGTTTGTTCATAACGACCAGAAACACAGCCTTATCGCTTATGTAAGTGTTTTTATATTATTTATCTATCATAAAAAAAAGAAGTAACTTAATTAGCTTTGATCAAACCCAAAACATATGTTCTTGATCATTTTCAGGCATGGGAATCTTGGTGTGAAACATAAGGTGTAAACATTATAGATGAAGCACTGTGTGGTTCGTATGCTTTAAATGAAGTGATGCGGTGCATTCATCTCGCACTTCTTTGCGTTCAAGACCATCCTAAAGATAGACCTACGACATCGCAAATCGTTTATATGTTGAGCAATGATAATGATATCTCAATTCTGAAACAGCCAACTTTCTCAAACGTGTTGAACGGTGACCAACAGGTAGCGTCGTCTGAAAACGTCTTCTCCATAAATGAAGCAACGCAAACAGAACTGAAAGCACGATGAACAATAACAATACTAAAAATGCTTGGTTGGTAAAAATGTTCCTATCCCTTGTATTTAGTTAAACAGCTCATGTGATTCTCAGAATATTGTTTAAAGGATTATATTATTTTGTAAGAATCGAGATAATTGTTGGATCGTCGTATATGGTTTTACTGGATTTTGGCACAAACACAAGAAAACAAATGGAAAACAGGCAAAAAATAAGAGTAACCAATAATTCATTTTCATCATAAACTCTCATTAATCCAATAAAACAGAGCACACAAGCTCAATCTCCTTAACGGGAAGATATGGGTGACGTGACAGAGCTATGTCCGGGAGATAGAGACGGCGACCATGACCGGTTTGTTTCTTCCTCTGCAAGAAATCGATTACCAATGGTTGGTTTTGGCAAAGGGGTAGAGAAACTGTAGCGAATTCAAGTTTACGATTGAACACAAGAACTTTGATATTACGATTAAACCACTTAACCATCATAGACACTTTTACTTTAATATAAACTCACATATTCGATTAGAGAGTCTCCGTCCACACTCCAAGCCTTCCTTCCGCTAATAATCGTCAAGATTGTAACTCCAAAGGCATAAACATCAGATTTGACAGAAATACAGTCCGCTTCGCATGTACTCTGGATTTAAATACCCTCTGTAGATTATCTCAAAATGTTTCATGCCAGACTCTAATCATCTTCAAAACATTTTCGCCCAAGTATGTTAAATGAGAGAGAGAGAGAGGATAAAAACTAAGATCAATGTTTATTTTAGCAGAGTCAACTCAAATGACTCTGTTTGTGAGAATATTAACCAAAATGAGCTAGACCACTTGCAGAGTCAACTCGAATGACTCACGCTCCCAAGGGTATTCGCAAAATGGTTTCATATCTTTAACTATCACCACCACCTCCTTTGATGCCCTAACATGTTATGAATTGTAAAGTAGGATCCCTTCAACCAACACAACAAGAGCAAGCTTTAGCCATCTGTCTCAACTCATCCTCTCTTTCGCAGGCAAACGCTTGTCCACCTTCAGCATATTCACTATCTCCATAATTGTGCATGATTGTTTCGAACATATCTGTAACATCCATGTCCCTAGGTTGTCCTCTCGAGTTGTAATTAATTATGTTGTTGTTGTGATGAACCCTCGGGATATTGTATTTTCGATGTTGATTAATAAATGATGGATTAATTATGAGTTATAATACATGATGTGGTATTTCATGTATTGGATTGTCGAGTACATGATGCGGAATTTTATGTATCGACGGGGCGACATATGATGTGGTATTTCATGTGTTGCGGGATTGAGCGAAGTATTCGTTCCGTTTTGGTTCGGGGATTTTTGGGTTTACGTCAATAGATCCTACTATGTGGTCGGGATCGGTAGAATTATGGGATGCTTAATTCTATCGACGGGATCATTAGGATTATGTGGTATTTAATCCTAATGACGGTTCATTAGAGTTATGTGATATTTAACTCTAATGATGTGGGTTAGGATTATGGGCGATTTAATCCTAACCGGGTGGTTTACCGATAAGGATTATGGGTGATTTAATCCTAATAGACAGTAAACCAGGGGTGAGATACCAGTAATATTGGTTCTCACGGGGACTTAGTATATTAGGATCCTGGGTGATTGGATTCTAATGTTCTAGGTCGTTTGACGACTTAACTCGTTCGAATCCGGGGTTGATTGGATTTCGACGGGTTAGCCGTCGGGTGATCACATAGGATCTTGCGATATTAGACCCGGGGTGTTATTGAACTGAGTATGGAACGGTACCGAGCTTGGTTGGTGGCCCTAAGGGCGGAAAAGGAGGTGAAACGATCAAAGGAGTGATCGTTGTGGAGGAATCCCGAGCGGTTCAGTTTAGTAGAATTATGTGGTAATTCCGGGGTTTTTGGCGAGAATGGAAGAAATATTGTCGGGACATAGTGATGTCTCGAATAATTCAGGAAGTAATGGATTTATGAAACAAGAGGAGAGATTAATGGATTGTTGAGGATGAGGCTTGACTAAGAAAAGAGGTTAGTGGGCTAATTACCACTTAAGGCCCAATTAACTTCTCCTCCTCTCCATAAACTTCTACACACTTCTATAATTTTTCTCCATCTTCACCCTTATCATCTTCTGAGGAAGATAATTTGGAGAAAAAGGGAGAGAGAGAGGAAGAGTTAGAGAAGAAGAGGGAAGAAGGGGAAGAAGAGGAGAGAGAAAAGCTTGAAGAAACAGAGTTTTTGGGTGAACTTGTGAGGCTCGATCGGGGTATCATCCGAGCGCGGATTGAGCTGAAATTTGGAGATTAAGTTCTTCAATCTCTTGCCTAGTTGTCTACCAAATTTCGTGAGTGGTTTGGGAGATATGATTTTTCTCCCTAGACTACCCTGTTTTCGGACTGTAGCGACGGGGTGAGTTTGAGTGAGTGTTTGGACACTCAAATCTTGTTAGTTTTGGACGAAATTTGGTAGATGAGTTCTTGATGGTGTTGTCTTGATGATCACCGAAGGGTTTTGTCAAATTCGACCTATAGTAATAGTTATGAGCAATCGAAGTTGCCCCTGTTTTTGAGCAAAGGGAATCCGATTTGGGGTATGGGTAATCCGAGTTTAAGGGGTTGTCATGGGGTTTTTCTCGAATACAAGTAAGTTAATTTCACAAACAACCGGAGAACGATCCGTTCTCATTCTAAAACCGTTCACCCTCGGTTCTCTAAGTTCCCTTCGTTCGAATTTCGAACCTTAGCAGTTTCTGGAATCGTCAACCGAGGTGAGTGCGCGACCGTGGCCAAACATGTGATCATTGATTTGTCGTAATTGATATGTGTGTTAGGGCTTGACCATATAGGTGTGATTTATGGTTTCTCTAAGTTATCGTGTTGTGTGTATGATGGAGCTCTATCACTTTCTTGATTGGTTGCTTGTGTGTGTGCATATTGATTTCGGTAAGTCTTTGATTACATGTGTGTGTGGCTGTGGGACGGGAGGACCGCCTCACTAAGCATTATCAATGCTTACGCGCCTCTTTTGGTGCAGGTAAAGACAAAGAAAGGACTTAGATGTGGAGCGCGTGGAACCAAGGCCGAGGAGAAGGGATGATCTCGGGATTGTAGGTTTTTGGTTTTGATTCTTGTGTTTTGGTGTTGTAGTGATGTTTTGGGATTTGTACGTACGCATAATGGTGATGTTATGATAGGGGATCATGTATGAGTTAAGGTTGCTTATGTTTGATGTGCATTTAGCATTGTTTTGAGATTGTTGGGTTGTCCTCGGGTTGCAGGGTAAGGGGGAGGATCGACCGATCCAGATAGGATCGATCAATCCTGGAGGATCGTTTTGGCTTGGAAACTTTTGGAAGTTTAAGATCGATCGATCTCGGGAGGATCGATCGATCCTAAGGGGTCGATTTTGGACAGAAACTCAGAAAGACATTTGGGAGAAAACGAGATCGATCGTTCTTGGCAAGATCGATCGATCTTGGGTAGTCGTTTTCGGGCAGAGCGTCTCTGGACGATTTTAGGGGGTCAAGATCGATCGTTCCTATGGAGGAACGATCGATCCACCAAATGGGGATCGATCGATCCCTGTTAGATCGATTGATCCTGTAGGTGCATTTCGAGGCTGAGGCCTCTGGCTGTTTTTAGGGGGTCAAGATCGATCGGTCCTAAGGAGGAACGATCGATCGTGTGTGTTTGAGATCGATCGATCCAAGTAGGATCGATCGATCCATCTCGATCGATCCTTGTAACAAAAAAAAAAAAAAAAAAAAAAAAAAAAAAAAACAGGGTATACTAGTATGGATCTTCACCTTCGGCTGGCTTCTGTAGCTTTGTAATCTACTCTTCAGTCGTAAACAGATCACAGTTCAGGCCAGTTAAGAGTGTAAATTCACACAACGAAAATCTAATGGGATTACCACCGAAAATAAACCAAAGTTCATGTTTTTCCTTGTAACTAACGACCTGCATAGAAATTGGTGGACTAGTTTTCTAGACAGTGAGCATTTTCTAGTTGGCATTTCAAGTAGTCTGCCAAAAAAACTTTCTTTCAACCACTCAAACTCCAACTACCAGTGCAACACTTCTGTGATGTCCAGAAGATATTCTGATTTTGAGTATTGAGTTGCTAGATACATGAAGCCTGTCAGTTGCAAATAACCTTACTGGTAGTAAGTTTATGTCCTCTTTTATACGGTCTTTTTTTTGTTGGGGATGAGTGATAACATCGTATTTTACATGTTTTCTTGCATATATTTAGCTTAGTTTTTATATGTTTCTAACTTGCATATAGGATAGTTCTAGTGCATTTGCATTTGTTTATGTGTTTATAGGTACTTGGAGGAAATCATGCACTTTTATAGTGTTTTGAAGTCTTAAGAAGGCATAGGGACCTTGGAGCTACTTGTTGGGGCCAAGAACATCATGAAGAGACATCTCAAGAGCCACACAAAGGAAGCATCGGTCCTAGTATCGACCCAGGGCGGTCGATGCTCTGCCTCAGACCAAACTTGAAGCCGTCAACGAAACCCATCAACCTTAAGCATCGACCCAGGGCCGTCGATGCTGACTCACTGTGCAGAAAAGGAAACTTCGATTAATGCAAATTTGCAAGATAAGGAAGCTTTGGATGCGAATTGAAGCCTTCCAGAACCTTCTTGAGGATGCTCTAGACTCCTCTAAGCCTCCTATTTTTTATATAACTCATGTAATCTCATTAGACACAAGGTTAGACTTTCTAGCCAACCTTTGTCTCACTTTCAAATAAGAGTTTTCTTTTGGGTATACATCTCTCTTATGCTTTTCTTTATGTTTAAGTTTATGTTTATGCTTTGATTTACTTTATTTTTCTTAGTCTTTAGTTTATTGTTTGATACTCTATGATCCTATTGTTTGTCTCTACCGCCACCCCCGGGGAGACAAGAGAGTAGATCCTTTAGACCACTAGGATGGTGGTCGATGATGGGATCGAAGATTTAGGATTCAATATGTCTGATTGTTCTTAAAAAAATCTTGCTACTCTAATTTGCACTTTTAATGCTAAGTTATGTCCTACGGGATATGCTTATGGTCATGACCGAGCCAGTGGGCAAGTCATGCGAATATAAGCCATTAGCACCACGAGAGTGTGTTAACACTTTAGACTTGCAAATCAGAGAGTATTAGATATGATTGATTTTTGTTGTTTGATGGAATATCTTAATGCTAATTTAATTGTGACCACGGTTAAATTATGATCTCAGGAATGCATCACCATGAGATTGAGCATCACCATGAGAATGAGTTGTCATTCTAAAAATAGATATGTCATTCACTCTTTGTCTTAGACACACTTCTAACACAAGCTAAACACTTGGTTAATCGGTTGGATGTGTGACAACGCCAACTGATGTGTCTCTCACTCATAAGAGTAATCGATGATGAGATTAAGCACAATGCGTGAAAGTCGCCACGAGAGTGGGTCGGACATAGTGACTAGCATACCATGAGAGTGGACTGGTTTATAACAGAATATCACTAGATTGACAAACACAAACTTAAAATGGTAGAACATGAATCGTATAATCTGAAATCTCTATAAATCGACTATCACCAAATTAATTATAAATATTAATTTATGTAATTTTATTTATTTTATTTATGTTTATATATTTATGTTATTTATATTTCTACAATTTAATTTCTATAATTTATTTTCTGCACATTTAATTTATGCAATTTATTTTTGCAATTTACATTTATGCAATTTAAATTGAGACAATTGCATAAAACAACCTTCATTATATCTGATATTACTAGACCAACCTATCTTTTGAAAGGGTTGTTAAAAAGACATAAAAACCAATGCTTTGATTTTTTATTACAGAAATGCCATTTAATTAATTTTTTTTTTCTAAGAAAAAAAAACAGAAACTGTTGGCGACGCTCTGGAGATTTCCCCATCGCGTCGCCGACGCTGCCATTGAGGAAGACGAGAAACTGTTGGCGACGCTCTAGAGATTTCCCCATCGCGTCGCCGACGCTGCCGTTGAGGAAGACGACACCTGACGTCTTCTTCTTCTTCTCAATCGTCTTCTTCGTCTTCGTCTTCGTCTTCGTCTTCGACTTCATCTTCATCGTCTTCTTCTGTCTCTCTCTGTCTCTGATTTCTGCTACAAATATGGTAGACTAACTTTATGTTATAGTAGAGTTAACAGTTTATGTAATGGTAGAACTTAACTTTATGTGGTGGTAGAGTTAATAGTATGTGGTGGTAGAGTTAACAGTTTTTGTAATGGTAGACTTAACTTTATGTGGTGGTAGACTTAACTTTATGTGGTGGTAGAGTTAACAGTTTATGTAATGGTAGACTTAACTTTATGTGGTGGTAGAGTTAACAGTATGTGTAATGGTAGACTTAACTTTATGTGGTGGTAGAGTTAACAGTATGTGTAATGGTAGACTTAACTTTATGTGGTGGTAGAGTTAACAGTATGTGTAATGGTCGACTTAACTTTATGTGGTGGTAGAGTTAACAGTATGTAGAACAATCATAAGTCAGCCATCATATACTAGAAACTCAGCCATAAGTCAGCCATCGAAAACTCAAAACCAATAATTCAGCCATGGAAAACTCATAAATCAGCCGTTAAAGCTCATAACTCAGCCGTTAAAACTCATAACTCAGCCGTTAAACAATCATATAAACAACACATAAATCTACCGTAACATAAAAATAATATCTACCGTAACATGAAAACGTAAGTCTACCATGTCTTCTAATTAACTCTACCGTAGCTTTGGTAGACTTATCAGCATAAACTCTACCATAACTTTGGTAGACTTATCATTGTAAACTCTGACTTAACTTTATGTTATGGTAGAGTTATAACAGTATGTGTAACGGTAGACTTAAAAGATCGATACGGTAGACTTTAAAATATGTAATAGCGGTAGACTTAAAAGATATCGATACGGTAGACTTAGAATATGTAATAGCGGTAGACTTAATAGATGTAATAGACTATACTAATAGTTACGGTAGATTTAAAAGGTATTGATACGGTAGACACTATACTAATAGTTACGGTAGAGTTAGTGACATTTGGATGGAAAACTGTTCAATTTTCCCGGTTAGGTTACTAGGACAAGAGTTAAATAAAGAGACACGGTAGAGTTTAAACAACGACTCGGTAGACATAAAAAAAAGATACTGTTGCGATTAATTATTTTTTGGGGGAAATTTTTTGGTTAATAGGACTTTTCATCTTCATTTGGTTTGCCCATTCTTGCAACTGGTGAAATCACAGACCGAAAAACTTATATCAGTTTTCTAAAACGCTAAACCTTAACCTAATCCTTGTAAACTATGGGGCAGTTTATGATACTTGAGAATTATTGATGGATTGAGATATAGCTAAAGTTAATTTAGCAGTGTCACTGTGAGTTAGAGTATAAGTTCTTGGGAGCTTTGCTGGATGCTTCTTCTCATCAACTCCTAAGAATAATACTTTCAATTTGGTGGCTTCAACAATCGCCGGTCCAAACAATCATGCAACCTTATCCATCAAAACAAGGAAAAATATCAAATCTTTTCAATAAGATTCATCCAATCTTAGACTCAAACAAGGCTCAACGTAAAGAGATTCACCCCAAAAAAAAATAGTATACAAACTAAAGCAATGAAATGTTTATCCTATTTCTAAAAAATTTCCAGATATGGAAACGAACCTAAATGAAACAAATAATGAAATTAGAGAAAATTACCTAAAATGCCAAAAAAAATTTGAAACACTCGGAATATGCCACATTGACTTTTTAACTTCGAAACATACCAAAATGACGTTTTATGTCAACCCCGAAATGACCGTACTGCCCCTTATATGTTTCTGCCAATTAGTGGAAGTGCATTGTCGAAGAAGTCAATATTTTTTGCTAAGTCTCCTTGTTGAGTTCACTGTTTGAAGATAAGCGGGAAGTTGAAATTTCAAGTGTCTTTTTTTATAAAATTGTTTAAAATTTTAGGTTTACCTAATTGAAGGTTCAAGCATTATCTACTGTGGGCGATATTTCTTTTCCACAGTTTAACTCAGCTTTAAATTACCCATATGCTAAGACCCAGAAACTTTGTCTCCAAGGGGAAGAATTGATCGTAGACAAGCTTCAATTGTCTCCAAGGGGAAGAATTGATCCTAGACAAGCTTCAACGGATCAAAAAGAGTCTTTGTCCTCAATAAAGATCCCATTTTGGTGAGAAAGCTATTGCTGTTCGGACTCTGTATTTTCTGTTTTTTTCCAACTTAAGTTCTTTTATTTTTGGCGGATTATAGTTAAATCAGCTCCATTTTCTCTTTTAAAAAGGCAGGGGCGAACTTCATATTTAGCTGCTGCGATTCCATCAACAACAATTTGTTGTGGCTGGCTTTCGTTGTTGCTAATCTTTGTTTCGGATTGTCCATAAAACAATGCAATTTCTTGTAACCTTTCCATATCTGCTCAAACCATGAAGACGGGACGCTTTGTAACCAATGTATGTTTATGTCCCATCTGTCTTCACTGCAGGATATTCGTTCATTTTCACCAGGGTTTCTAATTTTTCATTCCAAACTATACAGGATCAACAACTGCATCAAGGGTTCGAGTCCTTGATTATTATAGTTGGTGAGTGGACATGTAAAGATGACAGCTCTTGAAAGTTTGTTCCTAGCAGAGGACATATGGCTCGCTTTCTGGCTTTTAGTAGTGATATGGGTTTTTCTGAATTGGAATCAGAAGTTACTAAAGTATTTGGGGTTGACTTGGCTGAAACTTCTCTTGAGTTAACTTTTTGGTACTCTGAAGATAATATTGTGTTTACTCAAACCAAGATGCCCCCAGTTGCAATCGCTTCGGATAGTGATCTCCTCCAATTCAAAAACAAACGTATATGTTTCGGAGGCCTAAGTGTTTACGTTTCTTTCCACAAGAAATCGAAGTCTACTCCAACCATGCAAAAAGTTTCTGGGGCTTCTAAAAGTGCTGATTTTGGTGTCGATTCAACTTCTGCTGAATCCTCATATCTTGATGACGACATTCTTCTAGCTTTTGTTGAGGGTGTTGAACAATACCACAGACAGGTAAAATCCCCAGGAGTTGTTTTCCGTGACAACTCTATTCCTGCTGTTTCAGGTCCAGTCTCCCAAACCGAACCAGTTTGCAGATTACAGGTAGACCAAACCCCTGAGACATCTGATTTTGTTCACCGAGGGGACAAACTGCCAGACTCTGTGGTGGACATAAGTTGTAATGTTTATCAATCTTCAGCCGACCTAGCTACCACCCATGTTACCGACACTGATGAAGGTTTTAATTCCCTGATTGCTCTAATAGATAAAGAACATTCTCCTCATTGTGAATCAATTACTTGTGGGGTTGCTCCCCGAGGGCCGTCATCTTCATTCCAAGGAGAACATATATTTGAGGTTGGTGAGACGTCAGCCGCGCCTCCAAATGTAACCCCCCTGATCCAAGCTGAACCTATAGGCTTTGATCTAGGTTCAGCTTTGATCTGGGGATTGATGATATGGGCAACGGTTCCCAACTTTGCAGAAATGATGACGAGTTTACTTTGAATCCCAATAATGTTGCTTATGAGGTCATTAATGCAGTAAATGATATCGTAATTGAGGATGACGACTTTCTTAAAGATGCTCCTCCATATCTTGATAATATGAGAGGACCTCCGCAGGAAGAAAGACACATGGATCTAAAACACGCAGCGGATGCTATATATGTTGGTAGAATTTTTTCAAACAAAGAGGAGCTAAATAAGGCTTTGGCAGTGTATGCAATGAAGAGGTAAGACATGCAAACTCCCAATTTGAAAATCCACTCCTGTTTTGTTGTACAATTTTTTGGGGGTAAATAGATGTGTAATTGGCGTATGTTGTCGTCTATATACACTGATATTTTTGTTGCCTGGTTTGTTGATGTGTCGTGGCCTTTTTTTTGGGGTAGCCACTATGGTAACAGTATTTGGGAAATATGTATGTAGCTCTAATTTAGTGCTCGAATGGTAACAATTTTTGGGAAATCTGTATGTATCTCTAATGTGGTGGACATATTCCGTGGTGGACTTATTATGTGGTGGACTTATTATGTGGTGGACATATTCTGTTGTGGACACATTATTTCAGAGGGGACCTATTCCGTAGAGGACATATTCCCTATCATAGACTATCTTCGTACTGGTAATCAGTCGTTGTAGTCGAATCTACATATTTTATTGTGATATAAATTCAACCAGAAATACTTTTGCTTTACATTATTCATTGTGGACATAGCAGGGCTTAAGTTCACCGTGGACATAATCCGGTGTGGACATATTACGGTGTGGACATATTATGTTATGGACAAAAGTTGTGGACATCTCGTAAATCATCTTTGGCGCAAGTTTCTGTGGCCATATTTAAATTTAAACATAATAATCCCTCGAGTTAATCAAAACCCAGTGGACTCTAAGCAATTTCAGCTTCATGCGTGCAAACCAGGGGATATTCCCGGCCTCCCGAGGGCACATATGAACTGTGGACATAAATGCCCACAGTTCTAACTTCGTTGGAGACCTATCTCGTTGTGGACATTACTCATTGTGGACATAGCAGGGCGTTAGTGGCACGTGGACATATTCCGTGGTGGACATATTCCGTGGTGGACATTTTGCGTGGTGGACTTATTATGTGGTGGACATATTCCGTGGTGGACTTATTGTGTGGTGGACCTATTCTGTTGTGGACACATTATTTCGGAGGGGACCTATTCCGTAGAGGACATATTCCCTATTATAGACTATCTTCGTACTGGTTATCAGTCGTTGTAGTCGAATCTACATATTTTCTTGTGATATAAATTCACACAGAAACACTTTTGCTTGACATTATTCATTGTGGACATAGCAGAGCTTAAGTTCACCGTGGACATAATCCGGTGTGGACATATTATGGTGTGAACATATTATGTTATGGACAAAAGTTGTGGACAACTCGTAAATCATCTTTGGCGCAAGTTTCTGTGGCCATATTTAAATTTAAACATAATAATCCCTCGAGTTAATCAAAACCCAGTGGACTCTAAACAAATTCAGCTTCATGCGTGCAAACCAGTGGATATTCCCGGCCTCCCGAGGGCACATATGAACTGTGGACATAAATGCCCACAGTTCTAACTTCGCAGGAGATCTATCTCGTTGTGGACATTACTCATTGTGGACATAGCAGGGCGTTAGTGGCACGTGGACATATTCCGTGGTGGACATATTCGGTGGTGGACATTTTGCGTGGTGGACTTATTATGTGGTGGACTTATTGTCTGGTGGACATATTCTGTTGTGGACACATTATTTCGGAGGGGACCTATTCCGTAGAGGATATATTCCCTATTATAGACTATCTTCGTGCTGGTTATCAGTCGTTGTAGTCGAATCTACATATTTTCTTGTGATATAAATTCACACAGTGTGCATTACTCAGTGTGGACATTACTCAGTGTGCACATAGCAGGGCATTAGTGGGACGTGGACATATTCTGTGGTGGACATATTCCGTGGTGGACATACTCCGTGGTCGACTTATTATGTGGTGGACATATTTCATGGTGGACATATTCCGTGGTGGACTTATTATGTGGTGGACATATTCCGTGGTGGACATATTCCGTGGTGGACATATTCTGTTGTGGACATAAGTTGTAGACATATGCTGTTGTCGACATATGTTGTGGACATAAGTTTTCGACATAAGTTGTGGACATAAGATGTTGACATAAGTTGTGGGCATAAGATGTACCCATCACGTAAATAATCTCTGCCGCAAGTTACAGTGGACATATTTAAATTTAAGCATAATAATCCATCGACTTAATCAAAACACAGTGGATATTAAACAACACCAGTTTCATGCCTGCAAACCGGTAGCCATTCCCGGCCCCCCGAGGGCACATATGTACCGTGGACATAAACACCAAACTCTGAGAAGACATATAATCCCAGTGGACTTAACTATACAACAGATATTCCACAAACTTTCTTTTACTTCGATATGCGTCTACTAAGTTCAGAAGAACCAGAAATTTCCTCTTACCTCCATAGCGTCTTCCTTCTAACCAAAATCATCCACCCCATAGCTCACTTCCATATTGCCACCATCACAGCAATCAGGCTCATGATTAAGCAAAGACAATTTGTTGGAGGCGCACCGAGATTGCGTATGTACGCTGATACCTTATGTACTCCACTTGAGGATCGTTCTCTTCATCGTCCCAGCCAAAATCATGGTTATTTAGGTGAAAACCATCTTCCAATAACGACTCGACTTTCAGCTGCATAAGTTATGGGAAAATCAGTTATTTGATTCTTAACTGGGAATTTTTCTTATATAATATTCTAATTTTTCCTAACCTTTCTGTCCCGCTCCACCTGTATTATCTTACCATTCCGGTAAGTCCTTAGTTTTTGCATTTTTACCACTGTCGTTGTGGCGAAGGTTGCATCACTGTTTGTTGTCGGGAGCAGTTTCTTTAGTTCTGGTACTGTCTTCAGGATTAGCAGCTGAATTGCAATTGTAAATCCATGGGTTGTTGTGTGTGAAAGCGACAGTTTTTTCCTCAAATCTGCTGCTGAAGGCACCATTGATCCAACTGTCACCATTTCCAAAGTTAAATCGAAAGATTTACGCCCCCACGGATACTTGACAAACTGATCTACGTCTTTCAACATCTCTGGCACTCCCCTTGTTGCCCTCATTTGCCATGAGTTGCAGTTCAGCACGCCTTCCACCAGAACTAAAAGGGCTAGTTGTAGTTTTCTCTTGCCAGTCATTCTTTGTTCTGATGGCAACCTCTTGTCTTTTTTCATCATATGAACAACCTCTTCTATCGTGTACCTTTCCTTCGGACCTAAAAGCGTATACCAATAATCTTCTTCACCTACCTCTGCCTCCGCTATTGCCTTTTCCTCTATTTTTCTTGGGTATGGAGCGCAGTTTAGTCCCGTCAGTAGAGCAAATTCTTGGGGAGAAAACCTGATGGGGTAACCTCCGAATACGAACCACAACTCGTGCTTCTTTCTTGTGACTAGACTACGGCATAAAAACTGGTGAACCAGTTTCCCAGAAAGACAACTTTCGTTGATTGTAAGATCGAAAAGCCTCCCAAAGCAACTGTTCCTTAACCACTCATACTCTATAGATCCATCTAGGACCTCCACTATGTCCAAAAGGTACTCAGGTTTTGAGTATGAGTTTATCCGTCCATCAATGGGATATCTGTCTGTTGCAAATAATCTTTGGGGGAGTTCCCTCTCTAATTCATGTTTACTGCTTGATGTTTCTTCGTTTCTCGAGCCAACCCCTGTTGCAGTAGCCTTGGGTCTCAATAATCTGCAATGCCAAAACCCAGTTTTCTGTTAGATTTTCTCACTAATTCCTACTCTATTCAGTCGCGGTAGTTATACTCATGCCTATTTCTTTAACTTTTTTTTTCTTCTCTACTAGTAAACATTTCCTACTAGCATTCGCTGCCCACAGTAGATATGTAATATGAATCGTCAGGACATATCTTCTCTCTCTTTCATCATACCTTCATATCATTTTTTCCCCCAGACCTTGATGTTTTTTCTTTTATGTTTCATTACTGTAATTACAGTCGCATACCTTCCGTCCTCTGAGTTTTGGTTGTTGTCTCTTTTCTCGCTGCAACTTTTTGTTGTCTTCTCCTCTGCTCTTTCTCTATCTTTACTCATCTCCCTCATATCCCTGAAACGCACAAGTTAAAAAAAAAACCTTCAAACAAAATGTTTTTTTACCCCCTTTATAAACTTCTCTCACCCTATGTTTATCTTCTTTCCGCCAATTTCCTCCGCCATTTCCGTTGCAGGTGTATCTTGCTGCAGTAAGGGTTCCTCTCGCCTACCCAATTTTACACCAGCCATATGCCCAAATGATAATTGTTTCAATGATCTCTGTCCAGAATTACCCCTAAGATCTCTCTTTATAATTCCAAAATTCTAATTATTTCCCGCACTCGTTTTTGGCATTTACTTTCTCCCCCCAATTTTCACCCTTTCCCCCCCTCCACTATTTCCTTCTACCCCCAAATCTTGTTATGTTCCTCACCGCTTCAGTATTCAAAAGGGTATGTCTTTTCGCCACTTATCGTAGAACTGAATCGCCTCAAGTTTTTAGGGGCAAAACGGTCTTTTAGTGCTCTTCGAAACAGTGATTTTTGGCATAACTCGAGTTCATTTCGTTTTTTGGCATTTTTCGAGATTTTTGAAATCATTTTGGCATTTTTCGAGATTTTTGAAATCATTTTGGCATTTCTCGTAAGATTCCCATGAAATTATTACCGTGAACAAGAACTTTGAAAACAGAGTGTAGGGAAAAGATTTGAGATCCTTACACGAACAATAGATCGGTTCTTCATCTTGGATCTTCTTTTGGGGACGGTACCTATTGCTCAAATACTCTTCTCTATCAAAAGTATTTCTAAAATACTCTTCACCCTTTTCACCATTTCTTTTGTATTTTTTTTTAAAGCCGAAAATGTTTAAAAGACAATACTATCCATACCCTTTTAATTTTATTACGATCCATACCAAGGATCCATCAGGTAAACCCAACGAATCCGGGTCATCCAATTAATCTCATTTAATTGTCCCATATAATTCGGCCTCACCTGTATTGATCTTCTTCATCCTTTAGCGATTTTGAAATCCATTTTGAACCTGAAACTGAAAGCAAAGCAACGTCAAAAATCTGAATCCACCTCCCCACTAAATTCTTAAAAAAATCGAACTTCATAGCAGCACTACCCGTCAGTTACACTTTTATTATCTCTCCGTATATCTTTAGACGAGGGTAGCCGTAATTCCCTAATTTCCTGTAACACCGAGAGTAGCTCACAACGTCTAATATCATTCCACAACACCACACGATCCCACTGGAAGTTTGAACCGTAAATACATGAACACAAAAAACTCTCCCCTTGTGGCGTTGTAGTAGAGAGAATGATTAGTTGTGTCGAATTGAACAAAATCGTAACAGTGGTGGATGGAGAGTACACGGACCAGATACGCCTCAGTCGGTAATGGTCGAAGTTCCTTACGGCATTTCAGCTGGGAAACACAAAATCAAAAATCGATTTAAAGTTGTGTTCCTGAACTTTCGTTTCAAGTAGACAACCAAAAGTTGGAACCAAAGGTGAAGAACGTAACCAATGTAGGACTGATCTCTGTTTGCGCATTTTATTGAAACCCGAGTATTCCATGCAAAGAAAGTCGTCATATCATTAGTGTTTCCCGGTGGAAGCTTTCTTGTTTTTATGTGGGTGGGCTACTTTTTTGAAGTGATCTTATCTTGTTCTTTACATGATACGATAACCTTCTTTGAAGCTTTCTTGTTCCTCGTGTGTGTAAACGAAGTAGATGCTTCTATGGAATAAACTGGATCAGCTTCAGTGTCATTTAGACCCGAAGATTCATCAATTTCCCCTTTTTCTCATCGATTTCATCGATCCCTGTTTAGACGCGATGAAGATGATGTATTATCATTCTCCATACTCAGACTTTTGAGTTTAGTGGGCGAAGCCTTGTCTATTTGGGATTTGTTCGGGGATCCCCGAGAAGTTACGGCCATAACCGACCAACCTTCTGCGTTAGTTTCAGCAGTAGCCTCTGCTACTGTAATGCCTGCTGCCTTACCGTCTATTGCAGCAACACCATCGACGGCAGAAGAAAGAACGGAATATGTGCATGTTACAGTGAAATCCTCAGCAGCCTTATGCGTTTCCACAACTGGTTCAGCAACAAGTTCTTTCACAGCAACAACGGTTGGGGAAGTTTGGTGAACAACCTCTGTTATCTCTGAGACAGAGATCGTGATGGATAGTGAGGAGGTTGGATTTAGAGGATATTTTGCCAACTCATGCCCCCAACGCTGACAATGAGCACACTGTTTAGACAGCCAAGGGAACGAAGGCGGGATGATGATGTCAAGAGCCAAATCAGAATCGAAATGAAGATTGAGCTGCTTAGGGATGGGACTATCATGATCAACAGATACCATGATACGAGTCATGTCTAAACAAATACATCATTCTGTATTCGGGTGAATCCGCTGAAAATTACCAACTAGGGAGCCGAGAAACTTCGATCCCTGTTCTAAAAACAAGTGATCCGATACATCATGGAAGTCAACCCAGACAAGGAAACACGACAAGTCTGGCTTGGAATTAGTTGTTTGGGGACTCCACTTTTGTACTACCAAGGGAATGTCTCCAATGTACCAAAACTAGTGCTTGAGGACCCAATCACGAGTGTGTTCAATGGGGATACGAAATAAGACAAATGTGGGAGTAAGAAACTGAGCGTCGATAAGAGGCTTCTGATCTTTTGTTCGCCATAACCTATTCGCAGTGCCAAAATCGACTTAGGTGTCAAAAAAGGAAAGTCTCTCTCCAGAAAAAAATTTCGATCGTTTCAACTAAATGGAATCCGATCAAACGGTCTAATGTTGGAGATAAAAATAATAATCTCAATTATCAGCTTTTTTTCTTTTTGCCAATCGTTTTTTTTTTTTTGGTAATCCAGTCGATCTCAATTTTCGTCAGTCTTCTTAATTTACAACTACAAATGTCTCGTCCTACTGCACGGGTTGATTTTTTTTTTTAAATTCGATATTATAAACTTTTACTTAGATTATAAATTAATAAAATAAATGCTAAATATATATAAATATATATAGATATTATCAAAATTTTGGACAATATATTAGCAAAGATTTTATGGAAGTTGTTTCATAAATATAAAATATTCTATAGAATAGCTCGTATAAATATGAGTTTTTTTTATATCCATAAATATAGAATTTTAATTAGTAACCATAAATATAGGATTTTAGGTAGGTACCATAAATATTTGATTTTAATTAGTTATCAGAAATATTTTATTTTAATAAAATGATAACATAATAACTAATGACTAAAATATCCTTAGTTTGAGATTAAAATTTGTTCTTTGATGTAATGGTAATGTGATGTAAATATTTACACTTTTAAATATTTATTTATAAATATACTCTCCAAATAATATATACGAGATGTAATAATCTCAATTAATGTAGAGTGAAGTGTGGACTAATAAAAGTTTCACCAAAATGTATCTTTGAGATTATTAAGTAGTCCGATTTGTTATAGGTAGACTTGTTAATTTAGCCGACCGATTCATACCAGAATCAACTAACCGATGATTAACTTCGGTCAAGGCTTATACCAGACTATACTGTGTAACAGATCTAGTCAAAACCGGATCGTACGGATACATATTAGGCAACGCCGGCGAAAAGTGACAATTTGGCAAGAACCGAACCTCTTATCTCCTTGTTCGTCAACGGTAAACGGTAAACGGTGGGTACTTATCCAAAAAACCGAACCGGAGAAACACATTAAAGCCACGTTTAAGCTATAATCTAACGACATATGTCAGCTCATGCAGTAAAGAAGCTGGACGCCACGTGGCACTCTCAGTCTCACCTGTTCACAGTGATCTTTGAACTTGAGAAGAAGTCTAGAAATAGAAGCAACCTTCTTGAAACTCGTATATATAGTTATCTAACCCAACACGCAACCAAAAGGAAAGAAAAAAACCCTAAATTACCGGAAGACAAAAAAAGCTAAACTGAAAGCAAAAGCTTGATTTCTTTTTTGTGGTTTCAAAGTTACAAGTTTTTGATTACGAACACGCAAGAATAGCGTGAGATCTTGAATAGAGTTTTCTCTGTACTTAATTATTAGATTCTTCAATCTTGTTTCTGCAAATTTCGGATATTTGAAAACAAGCAGAGATGTGTAGTTTGTCGGCAAATCTATTATTACCATCGAAGATGAAACCAGTTTTTCCAGAGAAACAGAGCACTAGCTCATTCTGTGTCACCACTAGAAGATCCAAGATGACGAACCGATCTATTGTTCCTGTAAGGATCTCAAATCTTTTCCCTACACTCTGTTTTCAAAGTTCTTGTTCATGGTAATAATTTCATTATTTGTTTCATTTAGGTTCGTTTCTATAAAGATCTATTATTACTACTATCAGGAAATTTTAAGAATTTAGTTTGAATACTATGTTTTTTTAGGGTTTATCTCTTTATGTTGAGCCTTGTTTGAGTCTAAAATTTGATGAATCTTATTGAAGATTTGATCTTTTTCTATGTTTTGATGGATAAGGTTGCAAGATTGTTTGGACCGGCGATTTTTGAAGCCTCCAAATTGAAAGTATTATTCTTAGGAGTTGATGAGAAGAAGCATCCAGCAAAGCTCCCAAGAACTTACACTCTAACTCACAGTGACATCACTGCTAAATTAACTTTAGCTATATCTCAATCCATCAATAATTCTCAGGTATCATAAACCGCCCCATGGTTTACAAGGATTATGGTTTAAGGTTTAGATTTTTAGGAGACTGATGTAAGTTTTTCGGTCTGTGATTTCATCAGTCGCAAGGATGGGCAAATAGGTTAATCCGAGACGAAGTAGTGGCCGAGTGGAAGAATGTGAAAGGTAAAATGTCGCTTCACGTTCATTGCCACATTAGCGGAGGCCACTTCCTCTTGAATCTCATCGCGAGGCTTCGGCACTATATTTTCTATAAAGAATTACCGGTGGTACGTTTGTGAAACCTTCTTTGGTAACAGTCTAGTGGTTATGGTCATGTTAATTGAGTATATATATAAGTTCTTCCTAGAGATATTTTTGTCACTATGACATTTGAATGGCCTAAGCAAAATTTATATTCTATATTCTATATGATATGTAACAACGTGGTCTGTTGGTCATATTGAGTCATTGACCTATTGATTTATAGGTATTGAAAGCTTTTGTCCATGGAGATGGGAACTTGTTAAATAGCTACCCTGAGTTGCAAGAATCACTTGTTTGGGTTTATTTCCATTCGAACATCCCAGAGTATAACAAGGTCGAATGTTGGGGCCCGCTTTGGGAGGCCACGTCACAGCACCAGTATGACGGAAATAGGACCCGCATAAAGAGTGAATTTCTACCGGATCTACCTTGTCCTGATGAGTGCAAATGTTGCTTTCCGACGGTTAGCACGATCCCGTGGTCTCATCGCCATTATCAACATAGCGGAGGGGATGAGAATGTCGCCGATGGCCTGTTGTGATAGATCTCATAAAAATGTATATTTTGTTTTTCTTTGGTGGTTAGGAAAGTTAGAGGGAACATGAAAGTTTGTTTGTTTGGTGTTAGTAGGGAATGACAATTGTATAACATAATAAGTCTCAGTATTATAAGTTCCTTCTGTACTAGTTTTATAAGGTGAATAGTATTAGACCCACTCACGTGTTATACATGTCTTTTGATTGTATGGATATCAACACAAGATAAATGGTAGGATCAAAGTCACGAAAAGACACTTTGGACAATTTTTTTGTATCGCCTCGACAATTCTGAGAGATAGAAAGATGTTTAGCCTTATGGCAAGCTTGTTGCTCCCAGCAAACTTGAAACCAGATTTTTCAGACAAAGAGAGAAGTAGCTCATTCCCTTCAACCACTAGAAGTTCCAAGAGGAAGAAACAATCTATGTTTCCTGTAATAATCTCAATCTTTCAAAGCTCTGTTTCTGGAAATTGTTAATGTTATTTTCTTCGCATCTTAATTAGTGAATTTAATCTAAGAACATATGTTATCCATATTGACTTCTTTATTTTTCTTTTGAAATGGTGAAGGTTGCAGCAAGACTATTCGGAAAGGCGATTTTCGAAGCTTCTAAATTGAATGTCATGTTCTTAGGAGTTGATGAGAAGAAGCATCCGTCAAAGCTCCCAAGAACTTACACTCTCACTCACAGTGACATCACCTCGAAGTTAACTTTGGCTATTTCTCACTCTATCAATAATTCTCAGGTAATTAGTTACCTGTATCTCTCCACCATTTAACATATGTATAGACATTACAACTTAAGTTTAGGAAGTTAGTGTTTAAGATTTAGAGTTTGGTTTCAACAAACTGATGTATTTTTTCCCCTGGTTGTGTCAGTTGCAAGGATGGACAAACAGGTTGTACCGGGACGAAGTGGTTGCCGAGTGGAGGAAGGTGAAAAGTAAAATGTCGCTTCACGTTCATTGTCACATTAGCGGCGATCATTTTCTTTTGGATCTCATTGCAAAACTTCGTTACTTCATATTTTGCAAGGAATTACCAGTGGTATAGATTTTTTTTAACTAACTTTAGTCTAGGGATTATTGACTTCTTAGGCGAAGTAATGAATCGATTTCTGTTGGATACATCATTATATATTATATAGCGAATACAATTTTTAAGAATTAGTGAACATTTCAATATTGGATTTTGATCCATCATAGAATATAAATTTCAATATTCCATGTGTGGTCTTTTAATTATATTTCACCTGTTGAATTATAGGTGTTAAAAGCTTTTGTCTATGGAGATGAGAACATGTTGAACAATTACCCTGAGCTACATGAAGCTTTTGTTTGGGTTTATTTCCATTCAAACATCCCCGAGTTCATCAACAAGGTCGAATGTTGGGGTCCGCTATGTGAGGCTACCTCGCACGATGGTTATAAGACTCAGACGTGTGAAACCTTACCGGAACCGCCCTGCCTTGATGAGTGCAGTTGTTGCTTTCCGATAGTCAGCACGATCCCATGGTCTCACTCTCAAGGCAGCCAAGGTGAAGAGGATGAGGATGTAGCTATAGCCAGAGAGGATCTTGTGACCAACTACATGTATAATCGTCGTAAAAGAAAATAGTAACACAACATAGATATATCCTTCGATGTTGGAGGAAAAGGTAAATTTATCTAATGTAATCTCCCGAATCGAAGAACACATATATAAATATATTTTATAAGATGTATCGTATCAAATGGTCTGTGAGACACTTTCACATGCAATGATGCATCATGTTCCTCTAGTAAATTAATATCAAGGCCGACTCAAACTAATATCATGTTCCTCTAGTAAATTAATATCATGCGTTTGTTACTTTCATGTTTTTAATCTTTTTTGCTATAGAACAAAAAACAATTATATTTAATGAATATTTACATTCTTAGCAACACCAAAAAAAAGCCGACTCAAACTATTTAGTCATGTGCTAGATATTTATTAATGTATATTTAATATGATTTTTTTAAAGAGAAATTTAGGGGCTCCATTATTTAAAATGTTTTAAGGTAATTTTTATTTTATGTTCGAATGTTCACTTCCACATGTTAAAAACGATATTTGTGTTATATATACTTAATATATAGCTTATAAACATCCTAGAAAAATTAGCATTTCATATATCATTTATAAAGAATGTAAACATTTATAGATTGTAGATACAAGGAGTTAAATGAGCTAACATCATTAGTAGATACTGAAAATGAGTTACATTATTAGTAGATAAACAGTAAATATTGTTGGTGGGTCGAGCCAATTATTTACAACAATGGCCGTGCAATGGATGGGCAAATAGGTTGTTCCGAGACGAAGTAGTGGCCGAGTGGAAGAAAGTGAAAGGTAAAATGTCGCTTCACGTTCATTGCCACATTAGCGGAGGCCACTTCCTCTTGAATCTCATCGCGAAGCTTCGGCACTATATTTTCTATAAAGAATTACCGGTGGTACGTTTGTGAAACCTTCTTTGGTAACAGTCTAGTGGTTATGGTCATGTTAATTGCGTACATATATAAGTTCTTCCTAGAGATATTTTTGTCACTATGACATTTGAATGGCCTAAGCAAAATTTATATTCTATATTCTATATGATATGTAACAACGTGGTCTGTTGGTCATATTGAGTCATTGACCTATTGATTTATAGGTATTGAAAGCTTTTGTCCATGGAGATGGGAACTTGTTAAATAGCAACCCTGAGTTGCAAGAATCACATGTTTGGGTTTATTTCCATTCGAACATCCCAGAATATAACAAGATCGAATGTTGGGGCCCGCTTTGGGAGGCCACATCGCGGCACCAGCACATGGAATCTGCTACGCCATTCCCCTGCAATCATGGGCAAAAGGGGTATGGTTTCAGAACTCTACACCAAAGTACTCGTTTCTTACATGGACAGCACTTCACAATCGACTGTCAACGGGACACCGAATCAAGTGCTGGAACCCATCCTACGATTCCTGCTGTGCCCTCTGCCATAGATGTGAAGAAACTCAGCAACACTTATTCTTCTCCTGTGATTACTCTTCGAAAATCTGGAAACCACTCATGTCCGGATTACTGAGAAACGATTATTCTGCAATCTGGGATTCACTGATCCTCCTCATTAGTAAACCAGGTCAGCCGAAGAAGCACTCTTCCTCCTTGATATATTACAGTTTTAATGTTCTTTAAACATTGTATTAGTAGGTTTTTGTGTGTTTTTTCTGCGTTTTAGAGTCTTTACAGGTTGGAACACGTCTAAAAACATGAAGAGGTTGAATCAGGAGCAAAGAGTCAAATTCATACGTTTTGAAACGTCCGACCGATCGATCGTACCACAGGTGATCGATCGATCCAAATCCGATCATTTCAGCGTAACAACCTTCGATCGACCAAGGTGGAAAGGTTCGATTGTTCAAACCTACGATCGATCGAACACGTGTGATCGATCGATCAAAATCCGATCATTTTAGCGGAACACTCTTCGATCGACCAAGGAAGATATGATCGATCGATTCAACATCGCGACCGATCGATCTTGTCATATGATCAATCGTTCCTGCCGACTTGTTTAGATATTTGTTTCTATGACGCGTTTTGTTAGATATTTAATCTAATTTTCGACCTATTTTTGTCATTAAGTCATTTTTACTTTTTCCTCTTGTTTTCTAGACCAACATACTTGTAATTCTCTCTCTAATTCATGATCTTGTAAGCTTGGAAGAAGAACACATCTTGTTTCATCATCTATAGAGAAGATTTCTTATCCTTTAAGAAACCTTTATCTTATGGAATCATATTTGTCTATTCTTGTTTTGTTTATAATCATGGCTAAGTAGTTCATTTGTTAGGTTGGGAGTTTTCAAAGGAATTCAAATCATTGAACTAGACATATATAGGGTATTGATATTTGATCTTCATCTATTGTTGCTTTGAATTAGATTAGATTGAATCTTGTCATCTTCACCTATGGTTATGTTTATTGCTTAGACTAAACTGATCATTTAGTCTATGAACAGAGGTTTAATCTATCCACCAAAAGTGTTATAGGTTGCTTGATAGAACATAGGTGGGCAATTTGTTCTTAGCCAACGAAAGTTGATGCTAAGGCAAACTTGTGAACAAATTGAACTTGCTTGTTAATGCTTGTCTTGAATCCTGAGTTCCAAACAAAAAGTTTTAGAATCTTAGGTTGTTAGATAAAGTGATAGATACCACGACAATGGATTGGTTATACATTTCTGTTTGAGTTCTAGATTGGCGACAAAGATTGAAAATCTATCTTGATCTTAGATTGATTCTATTCTCCAAAAGCTTATAGGATTAGTTGGATAGGACTTTAGATGAGCGAATTGTCCTTAACAAATGAAAACTGATGTTAAGGCAATTCGTAAACGAATCAAACTTGAGCCCTTGAAAAGCTTATTGACAATTGTAACGACGATTAGGTTGTTCGATAAAGATATTTGATTCTACGAAAGTTGATTGAATTTAAATTCGTGTTTGAAGTTTAAGATGGTTCTTAGTTATAAATCCCTGAATAATTATCTGGTTCTCGATCCCTGAATCTCTGCAAATTCCCCTGATCTAGCATTTATATTAATCAATCTTTCTAGCGTTTTTATTTACCGTTTTAATTTAGTTTACAATTGCATTTAATACAAACTCTTTTATTTTTATCTTAGCTTCTTTATCATTCTCTATAATTTGTAGTGCAGCACTTGATCCCTGTGGATTCGATCCCTAAGTACTACAACGTGCTTGGGTTATTTGAGTAGACCCGGCCCCCAAAAGTCGAACTACCAAATTGGCGCCGTTGCCAGGGATCAATAACGTTGCCTTCAGAGTTGAGACTGATGTTTAGCCTAAGTCCTCGCTAACATTTAGGTAATGCTGTCGTCAAGCTAATGACGTTAAACAAGCACTTGATGGGAGGCAACCCACTGGTAAGTATACATATTAAGCTTTTTTCTTTTATTTGTGTCTTAACCAAACAGAACATCGGCATTTCTTCAGATGAACCTATCCATAAGGCCCTGGTAAGTCCTTATTCCACTTCGTCAGGTTTATTTTCACACCGAGACGGTGTAAAATAAATCTGGGGGAGGGTACTTCATATAACTAATGCCATTTTTCTGTTTTGTTTTCTTTGTGTCTTGAGTCGTTTTTATGTTTTTATCGCGTCAGTTTTGTGAGAACATTGTTGCACTCTTTTTCCCTGAAAAGGTTTTTAATGAGGCATCAATTGAACTTGTTATTGATTAATGTGCTAGCCTTTGAATGACTATTGGAATTATATGAGGTTACAACAGGAAAATTGGAAAACCCATCAGTGGATCAACATACCTGAAAAGAACCATTCCTTCGGAAATTTAGACGATTCAGAGCTGACTCTTCACCTTAATGAACCTAATCTTCCCGATTTGGGGCTTGAGATGCATCGAACATGACACCTCCATACAAAATCTGCAAGACATGTCTGTGTGGTACAATTTCCCTCTTTCTTCCCTTCAAATAAAAAGAGATATGATTTAGTTAGGAAAGAAACGAACCGGGCATTGATGGTTACACATTTCAATTCTCGCGTCTCGTTGAAATTTGTATAGCTAAGAAAACAAAATAAAATAAAAGGATGACAATCGATAGAAAAAATAAAATGATACCCTAGAAAAGTAGGGAAAAATCGGTTAGTCCTGAAGTGAGAAAAGAAAGGGGAAAGGAATTGTACAAAGACAGTCTTGATTTTACAGAAATCAGAAGGAGTACGTCTCTACGCTCTTTGCTCGATAATACCAAATTGAGACCTCACGCTTAACTGAATAAAGAAGAGTCAGTAATGAAGAGTTTGGACTTGATGTTGGATGTGGTTTCGGAGTAAGGTATGTTCCCATGCTTATGGTGGAGTACATGTAATATAGTTTTAATCGCTTCAATTCGATATGGTTGAAGATTGTTAGCACAAAGCGATTACAGAGGTACAAGTTCATTCTCCCTAAACTTAGGATTTTTTCACTAGCTTAGCTTTTGTTTGCTTGAGGACAAGCAAAATATAAGTCTGGGAGAGTTGATATATTACAGTTTTAATGTTTTTTAAACCTCGTATTAGTAGGTTTTTGTGTGTTTTCTCTACGTTTTAGAGACTTTACAGGTTGGAACACGTCCAAAACACGAAGAGGTTGAATCGAGAGCAAAGAGTCAAATTCATACATTTTGAAACGTCCAACCGAGCGATCGTACCACAGATGATCGATTGATCCAAATCCGATCATTTCAGCGTAACAACCTTCGATCGACCAAGGAGGAAAGGTTCGATCGAATACGGGTGATCGATCGATCAAAATCCGATCATTTTAGCGTAACGATCTTCGATCGACCAAGGAAGATATGATCGATCGATTCAACATCCCGACCGATCTATCTTGTCATATGATCGATCGATCGTTCCTGCCGACTTTTTTAGATATTTGTTTCTAAGACGCGTTTTGCTAGATATTTAATCTAATTTTCGACATATTTTGGTCATTAAGTCATTTTAGCTTTTTCCTCTTGTTTTCTAGACCAAAATACTTGTATCACTCTCTAGTTCATGATCTTGTAAGCTTGGAAGAAGAACACATCTTGTTTCATCATCTATAGAGAAGATTTCTTATCCCTTAAGCAATCTTTATCTTATGTTTATGGAGTCATATTTGTCTATTCTTATTTTGTTTATAATCATGGCTAAGTAGTTCATTTGTTAGGTTGGGGGTTTTCAAGGGAATTCAAATCATTGAACTATACATAGATAGGGTATTGATATTTGATCTTCATCTATTGTTGCTTTGAATTAGATTAGATTGAATCTTGTTATCTTCACCTATGGTTGTGTTTATTGCTTAGACTAAACTAATCATTTAGTCTATGAACTGAGGTTTAATCTATCCACCAAAAGTGTTATAGGTTGCTTGATAGAACAAAAGTGAGCAATTTGTCCTTAGCCAACGAAAGTTGATGCTAAGGCAAACTTGTGAACAAATTGAACCTGCATGTTAATGCTTGTCTTGAATCTTGAGTTCCAAACAAGAAGTTTTAGAATCTTAGGTTGCTAGATAAAGTGATTGATAGCACAACAGTGGATTGGTTATACATTTCTGTTTGAGTTCTTGATTGGGGACAACAATTGAAAATCTATCTTTGATCTTAGATTGATTCTATTCTCCAAAAGCTTATAGGATTAGTTGGATAGGACTTTAGATGAGCGAATTGTCCTTAACCAATGAATGCTGATGTTAAGGCAATTCGTAAACGAATCAAACTTGAGCCCTTAAAAAGCTTATTGACAATTGTAACGACAGTTATGTTGTTTGATAAAGATATTTGATTCTACGAAAGTTGATTGAATTTAAATTCGTATTTGAAGTTTAAGATGGTTCTTAGTTATAAATCCCTGAATAATTATCTGGTTCTTGATCCCTGAATCTCTGCAAATCCCCCTGATCTATCATTTATATTAATCAATCTTTCTAGCGTTTTTATTTACCGTTTTAATTTAGTTTACAATTGCATTTAATACAAACTCTTTTATTTTTGTCTTACATTCTTTATCATTCTCTATAATTTGTAGTGCAGCACTTGATCCCTGTGGATTCGATCCCTAAGTACTACAACGTGCTTGGGTTATTTGAGTAGACCCGGCCCCCAAAAGTCGAACTACCAAATTGGAGCCGTTGCCAGGGATCAACAACGTTGCCTTCAGATTTGAGACTGATGTTTAGCCTAAGTCCTCGCCAACATTTAGGTAATGCTGTCGTCAAGCTAATGACGTTAAACAAGCGCTTGGTGGGAGGCAACCCACTGGTAAGTATACATATTAAGCTTTTTTTGTTTTATTTGTGTCTTAACCAAACAGAACATCGACATTTCTTCAGATGAACCTATCCATAAGGCCCTGGTAAGTCCTTCTTCCACTTCGTCAGGTTTATTTTCACACCGAAACGGTGTAAAATAAGTCTGGGGGAGGGTACTTCATATAACTAATGCCATTTTTCTGTTTTGTTTTCTTTGTATCTTGAGTCGTTTTTATGTTTTTATTGCATCAGTTTTGTGAGAACATTGTTGCACTCTTTTTCCCTAAAAAGGTTTTTAATGAGGCATCAGCTGAACTTGTTATTGATTAATGTCCTAGCCTTTGAATGACCATTGGAATTATATGAGGTTACAACAGAAAAATTGGAAAACCCATCAGTGGATCAACATACCTGAACAGAACCATTCCTTCGGAAATTTAGACGATTCATAGCTAACTCTTCACCTTAATGAACCTAATCTTCCCGATTTGGGGCCTGAGATGCATCGAACATGACACCTCCATACAAAATCTGCAGGACATGTCTGTGTGGTACAATTTCCCTCTTTCTTCCCTTCAAATAAAAGGAGATATGATTTAGTTAGGAAAGAAGCGAACCGGGCATTGATGGTTACACCTTTCAATTCTCGCGTCTCTTGGAAATCTGTATAGCTAAGAAAAGAAAATAAAATAAAAAGAAGACAATCGATAGAAAAAATAAAATGATACCCTAGAAAAGTAGGGAAATATCGGTTAGTCCAGAAGTGATAAAAGAAAGGGGAAAGAAATTGTACAAAGACAGTCTTGATTTTACAAAAATCAGAAGGAGTAAGTGTCTACGCTCTTTGCTCGATAATACCAAATTGAAACCTCACTCTTAACTGAATAAAGAAGAGTCAGCAATGAAGAGTTTGGACTTGATGTTGGATGTGGCTTCGGAGTAAGGTATGTTCCCATGCTTATGCTGGAGTACATGTAATACAGTTTTAATCGATTACAGAGGTACAAGTTCATTCTCCCTAAACTTAGGATTTCTTCACTAGCTTAGCTTTTGTTTGCTTGAGGACAAGCAAAAGACAAGTCTTGGGGAGTTGATATATTACAGTTTTAATGTTTTTTAAACATCGTATTAGTAGGTTTTTGTGTGTTTTCTCTACGTTTTAGAGTCTTTACAGGTTGGAACACGTCCAAAACACGAAGAGGTTGAATCGGGAGCAAAGAGTCAAATTCATACATTTTGATACGTCCAACCGAGCAATCGTACCACAGGTGATCGATCGATCCAAATCCGATCATTTTAGCGTAACAACCTTCGATTGACCAAGGAGGAAAGGTTCGATCGAACACGGGTGATCGATCGATTAAAATCCGATCATTTTAGCTTAACGATCTTCGATCGACCGAGGAAGATATGATCGAACGATTTAACATCCCGACCGATCGATCTTGTCATATGATCGATCGATCGTTCCTGCCAACTTGTTTAGATATTTGTTTCTAAGACGCGTTTTGTTAGATATTTAATCTAATATTCGACATATTATGGTCATTAAGTCATTTTTGCTTTTTCCTCTTGTTTTCTAGACCAAAATACTTGTATCACTCTCTAGTTCATGGTCTTGTAAGCTTGGAAGAAGAACACATCTTGTTTCATCATCTATAGAGAAGATTTCTTATCCCTTAAGCAATATTTATCTTATGTTTATGGAATCATATTTGTCTATTCTTGTTTTGTTTATAATCATGGCTAAGTAGTTCATTTGTATTCAACCCCCAAAAGTTTCCTTAAGTTTAGTAACTTGATCTGTATCTATCCCATAACTATAAACTAGAAGTAGATAACAACGAAACTTAATCTAATATAACTTAGAACAGTAGAAGTGGATAACAACACAAATAACGAATCTGAAAACTGATCATTTAGTCTATGAACTGAGGTTTAATCTATCCACCAAAAGTGCTACAGGTTGCTTGATAGAACAAAGGTGAGCAATTTGTCCTTAGCCAACGAAAGTTGATGCTAAGGCAAACTTGTGAACAAATTGAACCTGCTTGTTAATGCTTGTCTTGAATCCTGAGTTCCAAACAAGAAGTTTTAGAATCTTAGATTGCTAGATAAAGTGATTGATACCACAACAGTGGATTGGTTATACATTTTTGTTTCAGTTCTAGATTGGCGACAACGATTGAAAATCTATCTTTGATCTTAGATTGATTCTATCCTCCAAAAGCTTATAGGATTAGTGAGATAGGACTTTAGATGAGCGAATTGTCCTTAACCAATGAAAACTGATGTTAAGGCAATTCGCAAGCGAATCAAACTTGAGCCCTTGAAAAGCTTATTGACAATTGTAACGACAGTTAGGTTGTTCGAAAAAGATATTTGATTCTACGAAAGTTGATTGAATTTAAATTCGTGTTTGAAGTTTAAGATGGTTCTTAGTTATAAATCTCTGAATAATTATCTAGTTCTCGATCCCTGAATCTCTGCAAATTCCCCTGATCTAGCATTTATATTAATCAATCTTTCTAGCGTTTTTATTTACCGTTTTAATTTAGTTTACAATTGCATTTAATACAAACTCTTTTATTTTTGTCTTAGCTTCTTTATCATTCTCTATAATTTGTAGTGCAGCACTTGATCCCTGTGGATTTGATCCCTAAGTACTACGACGTGCTTGGGTTATTTGAGTAGACCCGGCCCCCAAAAGTCGAACTACCAAATTGGCGCCGTTGCCAGGGATCAATAACGTTGCCTTCAGATTTGAGACTGATGTTTAGCCTAAGTCCTCGCTAACATTTAGGTAATGCTGTCGTCAAGCTAATGACGTTAAACAAGCGCTTGGTGGGAGGCAACCCACTGGTAAGTATACATATTAAGCTTTTTTTGTTTTATTTGTGTCTTAACCAAACAGAACATCGACATTTCTTTAGATGAACCTATCCATAAGGCCCTGGTAAGTCCTTCTTCCACTTCGTCAGGTTTATTTTCACACCGAGACGGTGTAAAATAAGTCTGGGGGAGGGTACTTCATATAACTAATGCCATTTTTCTGTTTTGTTTTCTTTGTGTCTTGAGTCGTTTTTATGTTTTTATCACGTCAGTTTTGTGAGAACATTGTTGCACTCTTTTTCCCTGAAAAGGTTTTTAATGAGGCATCAATTGAACTTGTTATTGATTAATGTGCTAGCCTTTGAATGACTATTGGAATTATATGAGGTTACAACTGGAAAATTGGAAAACCCATCAGTGGATCAACATACCTGAACAGAACCATTCCTTCGGAAATTTAGACGACTCAGAGCTGACTCTTCACCTTAATGAACCTAATCTTCCCGATTTGGGGCTTGAGATCCATCGAACATGACACCTCCATACAAAATATGCAGGACATGTCTGTGTGGTACAATTTCCCTCTTTCTTCCCTTCAAATAAAAAGAGATATGATTTAGTTAGGAAAGAAACGAACCGGGCATTGATGGTTACACCTTTCAATTCTCACGTCTCGTTGAAATTTGTATAGCTAAGAAAACAAAATAAAATAAAAGGATGACAATCGATAGAAAAAATAAAATGATACCCTAGAAAAGTAGGGAAAAATCGGTTAGTCCTGAAGTGAGGAAAGAAAGGGGAAAGGAATTGTACAAAGACAGTCTTGATTTTACAGAAATCAGAAGGAGTACGTGTCTACGCTCTTTGCTCGATAATACCAAATTGAGACCTCACGCTTAACTGAATAAAGAAGAGTCAGTAATGAAGAGTTTGGACTTGATGTTGGATGTGGCTTCGGAGTAAGGTATGTTCCCATGCTTATGGTGGAGTACATGTAATACAGTTTTAATCGCTTCAATTCGATATGGTTGAAGATTGTTAGCACAAAGCGATTACAGAGGTACAAGTTCATTCTCCCTAAACTTAGGATTTTTTCACTAGCTTAGCTTTTGTTTGCTTGAGGACAAGCAAAAGATAAGTCTGGGAGAGTTGATATATTACAGTTTTAATGTTTTTTAAACATCATATTAGTAGGTTTTTGTGTGTTTTCTCTACGTTTTAGAGTCTTTACAGGTTGGAACACGTCCAAAACACGAAGAGGTTGAATCGGGAGCAAAGAGTCAAATTCATACATTTTGAAACGTCCAACCGAGCGATCGTACCACAGGTGATCGATCGATCCAAATCCGATCATTTCAGCGTAACAACCTTCGATCGACCAAGGAGGAAAGGTTCAATCGAATACGGGTGATCGATCGATCAAAATCCGATCATTTTAGCGTAACGATCTTCGATCGACCAAGGAAGATATGATCGATCGATTCAACATCCCGACCGATCGATCTTGTCATATGATCGATCGATCGTTCCTGTCATATGATCGATCGATCGTTCCTGCCGACTTGTTTAGATATTTGTTTCTAAGACGCGTTTTGCTAGATATTTAATCTAATATTCAACATATTTTGGTCATTAAGTCATTTTAGCTTTTTCCTCTTGTTTTCTAGACCAAAATACTTGTATCACTCTCTAGTTCATGATCTTGTAAGCTTGGAAGAAGAACACATCTTGTTTCATCATCTATAGAGAAGATTTCTTATCCCTTAAGCAATATTTATCTTATGTTGATGGAGTCATATTTGTCTATTCTTGTTTTGTTTATAATCATGGCTAAGTAGTTCATTTGTATTCAACCCCCAAAAGTTTCCTTAAGTTTAGTAACTTGATCTGTATCTATCCCATAACTATAAACTAGAAGTAGATAACAACGAAACTTAATCTAATATAACTTAGAACAGTAGAAGTGGATAACAACACAAATAACGAATCTGAAAACTGATCATTTAGTCTATGAACTGAGGTTTAATCTATCCACCAAAAGTGCTATAAGTTGCTTGATAGAACAAAGGTGAGCAATTTGTCCTTAGCCAACGAAAGTTGATGCTAAGGCAAACTTGTGAACAAATTGAACCTGCTTGTTAATGCTTGTCTTGAATCCTGAGTTCCAAACAAGAAGTTTTAGAATCTTAGATTGCTAGATAAAGTGATTGATACCACAACAGTGGATTGGTTATACATTTCTGTTTCAGTTCTAGATTGGCGACAACGATTGAAAATCTATCTTTGATCTTAGATTGATTCTATCCTCCAAAAGCTTATAGGATTAGTGAGATAGGACTTTAGATGAGCGAATTGTCCTTAACCAATGAAAACTGATGTTAAGGCAATTCGTAAGCGAATCAAACTTGAGCCCTTGAAAAGCTTATTGACAATTGTAACGACAGTTAGGTTGTTCGAAAAAGATATTTGATTCTACGAAAGTTGATTGAATTTAAATTCGTGTTTGAAGTTTAAGATGGTTCTTAGTTATAAATCTCTGAATAATTATCTGGTTCTCGATCCCTGAATCTCTGCAAATTCCCCTGATCTAGCATTTATATTAATCAATCTTTCTAGCGTTTTTATTTACCGTTTTAATTTAGTTTACAATTGTATTTAATACTAACTCTTTTATTTTTGTCTTAGCTTCTTTATCATTCTCTATAATTTGTAGTGCAACACTTGATCCCTGTGGATTTGATCCCTAAGTACTACAACGTGCTTGGGTTATTTGAGTAGACCCGGCCCCCAAAAGTCGAACTACCAAATTGGCGCCGTTGCCAGGGATCAATAACGTTGCCTTCAGATTTGAGACTGATGTTTAGCCTAAGTCCTCGCTAACATTTAGATAATGCTGTCGTCAAGCTAATGACGTTAAACAAGCGCTTGGTGGGAGGCAACCCACTGGTAAGTATACATATTAAGCTTTTTTTCTTTTATTTGTGTATTAACCAAACAGAACATCGGCATTTCTTCAGATGAACCTATGTATAAGGCTCTGGTAAATCCTTCTTCCAATTAGTCAGGTTTATTTTCACACCGAGACGGTGTAAAATAAGTCTGGGGGAGGGTACTTCATATTACTAATGCCATTTTTCTGTTTTGTTTTCTTTGTGTCTTGAGTCGTTTTTATGTTTTTATCGCGTCAGTTTTGTGAGAACATTGTTGCACTCTTTTTCCATGAAAAGGTTTTTAATGAGGCATCGGCTGAACTTGTTATTGATTAATGTGCTAGCCTTTGAATGACCATTGGAATGATATGAAGTTACAACAGGAAAATTGGAAAACCCATCAGTGGATCAACATACCTGAACAGAACCATTCCTTCGGAAATTTAGACGATTCAGAGATAACTCTTCACCTTAATGAACCTAATCTTCCCGATTTGGGGCTTGAGATGCATCGAACATGACACCTCCATACAAAATCTGCAGGACATGTCTGTGTGGTACAATTTCCCTCTATCTTCACTTCAAATAAAAGGAGATATGATTTAGTTAGGAAAGAAGCGAACCGGGCATTGATGGTTACACCTTTCAATTCTCGCGTCTCATGGAAATATGTATAGCTAAGAAAAAAAATAAACTAAAAAGAAGACATTCGATAGAAAAAATAAAATGATACCCTAGAAAAGTAGGGAAAAATCGGTTAGTCTATGAGAAAAGAAAGAGAAAAGGAATTGTACAAAGACAGAATAAGTGGGGGAATGAATCTTAATCAAAAATGATGTAATCTAGACGGAATCAAATAAGTGGGGGAATGAATCTTAATCAAAAATGATGTAAGAAAACAAAATAAATAAATTCTAAATTATGAAAACATTTAAATCTAGACTAAGTGTTAAGAATAAAAAGCATGAGTAAACAAATAATCATAAACTGGTATTTACAAAGGCTTTGGGTGATAGTCTAAGTCAGGAAGTCTAAGTCTAGAATTCATATTTTATCTATGATTTGTATTTGTCATTCTAGGGATTTCTATATCTCGCTAGTCCACTCTCGTGGTATGCTAGACTCTGTATCCAGATCCACTCTCGTGGCAACTGGACACGCATTTCACACATCTCATCATCGAATACTAGGCGTCCTTAGACTCTCGCCTCAAGGATGCTTAGTGAATGATAGATCTATTTCCGGAGTATAACCCACTCTCGTGGTGAAATACCCCTAAGATCTTTAATCTAACTTGGCCAAAGCCAGATCTAATATTAATTCTATCAAACAACAAAATAGATGCTAGCTATGACTCTCTAGTGTGCAGATTTGAAGGCTTAACCCACTCTCGTGGCGTCAAACACTTCTAAGCGTGCAACCACACCTACTGGATTCGGTTGCACTCTTGAGTATCTCCCATAGGAAAACACTCAGTATTATAGAGCACACTAGAGTAGCTAGATCTGTTACATAAATCCTAAGACATATATCCCATCATCGACCACCACCCCATGTGGCCTAAAAGATCTAGACCCTTGTCTCTTTTAGGTTACAGAGACAAGGTATGATTCATAAACCAATAAACAAAACTAAAAGAAAATAAACTAATCTACAACAAAAATCAAAGCAATAAAAGAAACAAGAATGAAAATAAACCTTTAAAGAAGAAGAACTTTTATTAGAATTGTGCCTTTTAGGTCTTAAAAGTCTCTCCTAGATGATGTTTCTCAAGTGAGATTACAAGTGTTTATATAGCCTTCGGGATCCTTGGAATATTCTTTATTTTAGTCCTTATCTCGTTTTTGGAATCTCAAAACTCGAGATGACAAGGTTGCACAAGTCAAATCTTGCCACATAAGAATCTCCCCAGATTTTGCAGATCAATATAGACCCTGATGGGTCGATATCATGGGTCGATATGCACTACTATTTTTCGACAGAATGATTCTTCCTCTGAGACGTTCTCCGAAGATTTTTTGGACTCAATATCGACCCATCGACCCTGATAGGTCGATATCAAATTTTGTCGGTTTCTTGAAATCCTTCTCCAAATGTACATGATCTAGGCAATGTCGCGAGTCTTCCTGTAAGCTCCAAAAACATCCCTACTAATCATGTTTAGCTCCAAGTACCTGAAAACACATAACCACTTGCAAACACACTAGAACTACACAAAATGTTAGTTATTGAGCCTAAAACTAACTTATTGTAAAGCATAAAAATGTATAAAATACGATGCTATCACTAACAAATGTGAATCCAGCAACTTTGAAGTTGTGACGAAAATAATGAATATGTAATCGGAACCAAGGTAAATTGTATTGTGGGCCTTGTACATTCGTTTTGGTTTTTAGTTGGTTTGAAAGTGGTTGGATTTGAGTTGTAAATATGGGATGGATCGTAGAAAAGCTCAAGTCCAGTCAAAATTTGGTGAAGTTGTTCTTAATTGCCGAGAATAAACAGACCATCACCTTAATTGTTTCTACCGTTGGAAAGTTAACAGCAGAATACATTTTTTTTTAAAAAAAAATTATATCTATTTATAATACAAAGTTTAAACCGTCTCACAATCGTTAATTCAATCTTCAAACAAATAATAAATTAATATTATCATCAGCATTTAAAATAAGTTGATACTCAAATTACAAAAAAAAAATTCAATCTAAGATTGTATGTCAATAGAAAGAATTTAGAGATAAAAATATTATATCAGTTTTATATTAATAATAAAAGTAGAAATTAATTTGATTTTAGATTTTTCTTTTTCATTTTAAGATAATAATAAATAATTATGATTTTGAGAGATCAAACGGTCTATTATTTGAGGCAAAAATAATAATCTCAATTATCAGCTTTTTCTTCTTTTTGCCAATCGAAATTTTTTTTTCTTGATAATCCAGTTGATCTCATTTTTCTTCTTAGTCTTCTTAATTTACAATCACTGTAATCTCAATTAATTCAGAGTGAAGTGTGGACTAAAAAAAAGTTTCACCGAAATGTATCTTTGAGATTATTAAGTAGTCCGATATGTTATAGTAGCTAGACTTGTTAATTTAACCGACCGATTCATACCAGAATTAACTAACCGATGATGAACTTCGGTCAAAGCTTATACCAGACTATACTGTCTAACAGATCTAATCAAAACCGGATCGTACGGATACATATTAGGCAACGCCGGCGAAAAGTGACAATTTGGCAAGAACCAAACCTCTTATCTCCTTGTTCGTAAACGGTAAACGGTGGATAGTTATCAAAAAAACGAACTGGAGAAACACGTAACACATTAAAGCCACGTTTAGGGAATAATCTAACGACACATGCCAGTTCATGCAGTTAAGAAGCTGGACACCACTTGGCACTCTCAGTCTCACCTGTTCACAGTGATCTTTGAACTTGAGAAGAAGTCTAGAAATAGAAGCAACCTTCTTGTAAATTCGTATATATAGTTATCTAACCCAACACGCAACAAAAAGGACAACAAAAAGCTAAACTGAAAGCGAAAGCTTGATTTCTTTTGTGGTTTCAAAGTTACAAGTTGATTTGGTCCCTCTTCAAAGCAAGAGATTTAGTACGACACACTTCAATTTTTGGGTAGTTAAGACTACCTCTTTTTAGTTTTTTTGATTGAATAAATAGGACAAGCTTTGGAACCTTAGTTCCTACAATGGTGGAAACAAATAACAGAAGCAAAGAACATAGAAGTGGAGATCGTGAGGTGTCTTTCCTACATAACGTACAGAAAGTCTCCTTAGACCACTACTTATTGAATTAAAAATTGCAAAATAAAATAAAAAGAACTAGTTAAAGTATTTTCACGTAACGTCATCTCGTACCCTATCACAAGTTTTTGATTACGAACACGCAAGAAAATTGTGAGATCTTGAATAGATTTGTCTCTGTATTTAATTATTAGATTCTTCAATATTGTTTCTGCAAATTTCGGATATTTGAAAACAAGCCGAGATGTGTAGTTTGTCGGCACCCCGCGATAGATAGACAGTTCCCAAACCGTTCCAAGCCTCTTCTATTTTCTCGAAAAATTGAGGATGATCCAGTAGAAAATTAAAAAACCGGAAATGACTATGCTTGTATCTGACAGGTTCCGAGATTAGTTGATAGGGTACGAGATGACGTTACGATTTTAATAAGTATTTTAATAGTGAAAATACTTTGTCTAGTTCTTTTTATTTTATTTTGCAATTTTTAATTCAATAAGTAGTGGTCTAACGGATTTCCTGTACGTTATGTAGGAAAGACACCTCACGATCTCCACTACTATGTTCTTTGCTTCTGTTATTTGTTTCCACCATTGTAGGAACTAAGGTTCCAAAACTTGTCCTATTTATTCAATCAAAAAAACTAAAAAGAGGTAGTCTTAACTACCCAAAAATTGAAGTGTGTCGTACTAAATCTCTTGCTTTGAAGAGGGACCGCATCAGTGGTATCAGAGCATTCTTATCCCAATTTTTTTTTCTTTTGCATCGATCCATCATCATTTTCTTTTCCATAATTCACCATTCCAAAAAAAAAACAAAAAAAAAACAAACAAACTTTTCCTTTTCACGCTTATCGTCACAACAACATGGAGACTAGGCAATCAAAACAAAAAGGCGTCGTGGAACGCTCACCGGTGGATGCCATGACTACCAACAAAGAGAGAATCGATCGATTAGAGACCAGTACCGGTATAATGAAGGACGAAATGCAAAAGATAAATGCGGCGATGGCGGACATGAGAGGAGCGGCCGATGATAAGTTCCAACGATTGGAAGAATTTATCAACCGGGTGATGGAAGTGGTAACTTACATGCGGGATAGCGGCGGCTCCAACGGACCACGAGGTAGTCGAAGAATGGAGGAAATTCAGCCGCCAGGATCATACCCAAGGGGAGAATCAATCACCAGAAATCATCACCAATCTGTACATCGACACGTCAAGTTGGAGTTCCCACGGTTTCAAGGAAGAGATCCTACCGAGTGGGTGACTAAGGTCAAACAATACTTTGACTACCAGAATGTGTCACCGGAGCAGCAGGTCAGCTTCACTTCTTTTCACCTGGATGGTGTGGCAAACGAATGGTGGCAAGCCGTATCGAAGGCGCTTCGATTTGACGGTTTTTGAATCACGTGGGAAATATTTGCAGGCGAATTGTGGGCCAGGTTTGGTCCTACAGATGGTGACGACTTCCATGAAGCTCTCTCAAAAATCAAGCAAACCGGATCACTAAGTGAGTATCAAGAAGAATTTGAGAGACTCCAGAACAAGGTGCACGGCTGGTCACAACAAGCCTTGGTAGGGACGTTTATGGCAGGACTGAGTCCCGCTTTAGATGAGGGAATACGCATGTTCAAGCCCAAAAATCTCAAAAGACATTTTTACGTATGCACGCTTGATGGACGCACAACTCCAGAGGCAGAAGATAGTGAGCTTTTCACCAACACAACCAATGCCTAGCTTTACGCCGACTAAGCCAACACCAGGTCAGGAAACTCAAGACCGACCTCCAAAGAGACTGAGTTGGGAGGACTTAAAAATGAAACGTAGCCTCGGTCTGTGTTTTAGTTGCGATGAACGATAAACACCGGGTCACAAATGCAAGCAACCTCAGTTGTTCATCATGGAAGGCGAAGTCGAGGAGGAAGCAGAAGCCGAAGATTGCGGCAAGCTTCCCGGCATTCACCATGAACCATGAGGACAAGGTTCTTCGTGGGGATGGAGGTATTGATAGGGTACGAGATGACGTTACGTGAAAATACTTTGACTAGTTCTTTTTGTTTTATTTTACAATTTTTAATTCAATAAGTAGTGGTCTAAGTGGACTTCCTGTTATGTAGGAAAGACACCTCACGATCTCCACTTCTATGTTCTTTGCTTCTGTTAATTGTTTCCACCATTGTAGGAACTAAGTTCCAAAGCTTGTCCTATTTATTCAATAAAAAAAACTAAAAAGAGGTAGTCTTAACTACCCAAAAATTAAAGTGTGTCGTACTAAATCTCTTGCTTTGGAGAGGGACCGCATCATTAGTACTCGACATCAGAGATGAATAGATGATCAGAGATACCATTAGACTTAAAATCCGCGAATGAGTTAGCAAATGTCGTTGTCCAAGATACATTCACCAGTGCACGGTCGAGTTTTTTCATAATAGGATCAAGCTCCCTGTGATTGGGCCATGGAAACAAAGGACCTGTATAACGAAGATCTGCCAGGTTACAGTCCGATACCATGCTCCGGAATTCAGCCTTTCCCGAAAAGTGAATTAGACTGTGGCAAAGTTTAGAATGCTCAGAATTTGATAGCACTTCAGTAAAGTCTCCAATCACTATCCACAGAGTATTACCGGCATCAAATAGTAAGTTATTGTGACGTAATTCATCCCATAACAGTCTTCTGTCTCTCTGAAAGTTTGATGCATAAACTGTTGAGCAGAGAAGTTTTTCTCTCTTGGAAGTAGAAATCCAAAATGTCATGAGTTGTAGCCCCTTATAAAGAGTGATTACTTCAACAGAGACTGCCCACACAAACCATATCTTTCCCAAGCGATTATAATCATAATTAGTCACACTTTTTGTTTTTTGTTTTTTGTATGAATATTAAATTATATACAAAAGGAAAAATGTTTTACAATGGATGCAACAAATTTCTGATGAATCTAAGAAGCCAATTCTTATAAGGTCAATGAACATTTGCCTCTATTAGATTGTGTTATTTAGTGTAAATAATTTCCAAATCTCTTCTTCTCTCTCGAGCTGATCTTGATCTTCTTCGATTGAGTGCGAGTCTTGTTTCTGTTTGACCCCGGCTCTTCTAACATGGTATCAGAGCATTGGGCCCAAGCTCGAACGATTCTTGACCTGAATTATTCGGTTATTTAAGCGGATTTGAGGACGATTTTGTCAAGATTTGACTTTCATTCTGCTATTTCAACTTGTTGTAGTCAGCTTCTTTCGTCAATTGATCATGTGTTTGCTCGGATGATGAAGAAACGATCCAAGCTGAGGAATCACAACTCAACTCCTGATCCAGAGAATGTTTCACCTTGCAGTAGTAGTTCTCCTCCATATCGATTATCGAGAGATCCCGTGTCATGGTTCTTCTCTGATTGTTATCAATCGTGTTTCTTCTGGATTTACCGGTTATTTGTTTGGATTTCTATCTCGACCACCGGAGAATTATTGTTGTTACGATTAAACGGTTAGGTCCTAAACATAGCCCCTTAAACGGTTCAACCATATTTTTCGTTTTCTTGTCAATATTTTAGGAGAGGAACCTCATCGCAGAAAATAAAATGCTGATGGAGAAGGTACGTATTAATATTATGTAATAACATACGGCTTCTCTACAACTAGTATCGTACTGATTTGTTCTCTAATTCTATTATTATGAAATTATCTGTTTTTCAAAACGATAGTTTTGTTTTAATTTGAGAAAATGTGTGAATGAAGTGTGAGATGGGAGGAAGAGGAATAATAGCAAGAACATCATCATCATCAACATCATCAGAACTGGACATAGATAACAATGAAATGGAAGTGGTGACTAATTTGTTCATTGGACCTCCTGAGACTCGACACTCCAAAAAGTTTCCTCCTCCAAACTAACGTATAGTATATGCTTATACATTTACCTTGAAAAATTAATATCTCACAACTTCAGATATTATGTAGAGAAATTCCTTTTCCCTGGAAATTTTTTGATGTTGATTACTTTATTTAGCTCCGTTTGTTTTTTCTTCCTTTTTTTGTATCCTCTTAACAACTTTGAAAACCTTAAATAATGTATTGTACAATACATTAGTTTATAGCTTTTTATATTTACCATAAATGTTTCATTTATTTTTTTCATAGATATTTAGAAAATTATATCATATGTGTACTAATTTGATCAATATATTATATGTTGGGGACAAATATTTTGGTTTCTCAGATGTATAAATTAGTATGGGTGGTGTTCGTCGGAAAACGTCTACTTTACTGGATAATATTAAGTTCGTAAAGAATGGCTCATCAGCTAGAGTATGTTTAGCTCATGAAGAGTGGCTTGACCATTGGACAGTGAAAACAAAATTCGAGTGCCTAGGATAAAGAGTTCTTCCGAAGTTTGTCTAACATTCAAGTAAAAGAAGACACGATGTAACTATTAGAAAGGAGAGCAAATAGGTGGTTGTAGTCAGTCAAGCTAAGTCAAGAGATGATATATGATCCATTTCAAAAAAAAAAAAGTAACTAGTCTGGGAATGGGTTAAATATCTCTTGGAAGAAAGTTGGGTCGGAAGGGAAGATGTGACTCGATTTGTCAGTGAGTCGAGGCGCCGGTCGATATCGAACGTAGGGGTAGAATCTATCGAACATGTGTTAATGTGTGTGTCGTTCTCGAGAGAGTGAGATTGATCATTTTCTACCTCTAGAGGTTGATTCTCACACATGTTCGTCGACCAATTTTCTTGGTGGTGGGTGAGTTGCGTACGTTAGTTGTATGGTAGTAAATAACCAATTGCAGTTTCTTTTCGGGCAGATGCAACGTGACTCTAATTGCTTATGATGGGCCTGATTGGTTGTGGCCGTAAATTTAGGATTTTACCTATAGGATTATGGCAGTAGACTTTTCTGCTGTAGCTTTAGGATTACGGCTGTATAATTTTCGCTGTAGATTTTTGGGCTATAACTTTAGGTTTTTCTGCTGGAGCTGTAGGTTTATCTGTTAGAGCTGTAGAATTAAACGAAAAATGATTAGTAAACATGGCTGTGACTTTTCAAATATCAAAATATTTGGTGAATATTAGTGTATATTACATATTAATATTTTGTTCATACATTAATAAGTAAAAAAATAAATTTACTAAAATTTCAGTTAACTAAAAAAATAAATAAATTAAATACTAAAAATGCAAACACACCATTTAAAACTTAAATAAAATAAATATAGATGACAAAAAATCTATATCTACAAAGAATGACAAATTAAGATAAAATTTTTGCAAAAGAATATACATACAGAAAAATACTAATCGTACAATAGGAAAAAATTTAGCAAACAAATAATGAAAATATAAAAAATACCTCTCTTATTTTTGTCTCTTCACGTCTAGGGCCTGAAGTTTTTTGTGATATATTTTATATTGACTACACGATTATATATATATATATATAGAATTTATCAAATTATTTTAAGTAAAATTTCAAGTAAAAATAATGAAAAGTTTCCTATTTTCTAGGATCTACACAACAAACAATTTTTTTTAAGTAAAATTTCAATAAAAATAATGAAAATATTTTTTTTTCTTAGGTAAATAATTGATATATATAAGTAAAAGCCACAAAAAAATTTTCAAAGCACAAAATATATAGCATTAAAATTTTATTCCAAAAAAAGAAAAAACCATAAAAGTTGCTTCTAGGTTTTTAAAAGTGGCTTTGGCTTTGAAAAATATTTATAAAGTATTATTGCTTTGAATTTAAATATTTATAAAGTATGATTGCTTTCAATTTAAATCTTTAGACCAAAATATGGCTTTAGAAAAGTCTAAATCTCCAACCAATAACCCTCGATATGTCCAAGTTGCATCTACAAAGTGTCATATTTGTTGGAAAAGAGTGTGTCCGACATTCAAGTGGTTCCCCAATGTGCTTAATGCATTAATGCTCGTTGGATTTTCTTTTAATAATTTTGTTGGATGATGAAGATGACGTATGATGAATAATGGGTCCATTGGTACGAAGAGGTATGATACCCGACTTCTGGAGTCAGTCATTCGGGGAAACCTTTTATCCGTCGTTTTTTTTCCCTTTAAATTTGCAAATTTTGGATATAAGTTCATACATCATCTAGAGCTGGGATCAGATTTTCCCAACGAAAATAGTGAAAAACCGGATGAACTCAACACCAATTTTTCCAAAACTCAGAACCACTGAGTATTCCAATTTATTAGAAATCACTTAAGATAAATACAATCTTAATTGGATTTACACACAGCCTAAGAACACCCTCTTAGCTTGTGATCAAAAGATTTCTAATCTAAACAAAAGAAGAGACAAGACACAATTGTTTCCCTCGTTATCTCTCTCTTTTACCTCACCGTGATGCACACAAATTCTTTAGAATAGAAAAAGCTCTCTCCTTTTTTCTTTCTCTGACGGCTGCCGCCCACATGCTCCTCAAACACCCCTTTTATAATCCTGAGGCTTCTTGGATCTTCTAGGTCATTAACCACAATCTTCCACGTCACTTATTTTATTTGTATTTAAGTCCACATCATCTCCATTCATTTGCTGAACTTTTCTTCTCACTAGAACACGTGCAGTTTTTCTTTTGACAAATAAAACCTGCACTTACAATCTCCCCCTTTTCGATTCAATTTGTCAAATCAAGCTCAGCTGCAACAAACCTTTATAAAACACACAATGAGAGAATGCACATAAGTCTACTCCCCCTTAATTCTAAGCTCCCTCTGAGTTCTATCATCCCTCATGATGATTCAAGTTGTCCTAGTCTCCCCCTGCTTGAATGACATAATTGAATTAAAAATAAACGAAGAGCTGTTAGAACGACATATGGGCTGTTTTATGCACTCATCATCAATCATCGCTGATCTGAAACCAATCACTTTCTCATCTCTGTAATACTACTCTCGCATTCAGAGTTGCTTCTGCAATCTCCACACTCTATCGTTCTCATTTTTTTTCCCACTCCAAATAACTTTTTCATAAAGATTCCCCTTTAACTCGAGACATCCAGTTTGAACCCTTCAAATCGTCCCCATTTCTTTTGATCTTACTTTTTATTCCTTCTCCAAAAGTGACTTTGCTTTCTCCAACTTCAATATAGTTGTTGAGATTGTCTTGACTTCTAGTCATGTGTCTCGAGGCACCACTGTCAAAGTACCATGGCTTGTTTGTCACTGTGTCAACAGAAGTGCAAGCAACATTACAGTACAACTCTGATCTGATTACATACACTTGAGATTCTTTTTTCGGATGTGGATAAAATCTTCCTTGTCTCAGCAATTTTATTCCTCTATGTGCATACTTGTAACAATGTCTCTTGATGTGACCATGACGTCCACAGTAGTAGCACTCATACCCACTTACAGTGCTGAAAAAATTATTCTGACGTCTTGCTGGAACAGCTCTTGGATTGTTCCAACGTCTGATCTGACCCCTACCAAAATCGTCTGACTTGCCATTGGAGAAGGTTATCTTCCCTCTAGCTTCACCTCTATCATTACCAAGATCAGAATTCGTACCTTCAATCATATGATCCCTATCCAAATTATCTGACTTGCCGCGGACGAAGCTTTTCTTTCCACTCGTTTCACCTCCATGATAACCAAGTCCAAAATTTGACTTCCCAACTCTTCCAGAAGCCAAGATGCTTTCCAAATCCTTGGTACCACTGTTCAGCATATTAATCTTCTTCCTAGTCTCTAACAACTCTTGGGTAAGTTCTCTATTCTTCTCCACCTCTGTAGTTAGTTCTCCTTTTAACTTCACATTCATGGTTTGAAGGTGGGTAAGTTCTCTATTTTTCTTCACCTCTTATGTCAGTTCCTCTTTCAGTTTCTCATTAATGAGTTGAAGATTCAACTTTTCTTCCATCAGTGATATTCTTTCCTTGCTGAGAAACAACCAACTGTCATACAGATTTCGAAACTCACCGACCACATCGACGTCCTCTTCGTCACTTGATTCATCTGCCGCTATCTCAGAGTCACTGTCTATGGTTTCATCCTCTTCTTCTAAGCTGCCCATGAATGCTACAAAGCCAGTCGCTTCATCATCAGATTCATCATCATATGAGTCACTTTCATTGTCAATGATGTAGGACTTATCTTTCCGGATGAGCTGCTTATACAGTCTGATTTTGTGTGACCAAACCCATTGCACTCATAACACTTGAGTTCCTTTCTCTTCAAAGATGGACATTCAGATCTTATATGTCCATATCCTTCACACTTATGACATTAAACACCACTCCTCTTTCTTCTTTTGTCTCTTTCACGGTATTGTCCCTCCACAAAATCCTTATCTGCTCTTCTCAATGCTTGACTGAACTTATTTGCCATCAGTTTCATTTCATTTTCCAGATCCTGGATTTTTAGCTTGTCATCCGAAGCTGTAAATGTCACACCCTTGAAGTCAATATTCTTTGCTGGTGCAATCTCCATCTCGTGCGCTTGCAACATCACTACTACTTCTTCAAACTCGATGGTGTCTGTATCAAAGGAGGTTCCCATGGCTGTCTTCTTACTCTCAAATCTCGATGGGAGACATCGAAGAAGTTTCTTCACTAGCTTTTTGTCTTTGTATTTTTTCTCAAGATTTTGAGCCTCACTTGCGATTGCACTAAGTTTTCCATTAAACTCTTCAATTGATTCTGTTTCTTCCATTGTGATGTTCTCGAACTTGGACACAAGCATGTCGAGTCTTGATCTTTTAACACTGGTTGTTCCTTCATACGTTTTTGCAAGCTTGTCCCATGCTTCCTTAGCTGATTCACAGTTTTGAATCCTTTTGAACTAATTCTCATTGATAGAGTTAAAAATAGCTGAGAGTGCTAGTTGGCGATTGCTTGGTACTATTCTGTCTCTGTCCACTGATACACAGGCTTAGGAACATCCTTCCCGTCTTTACCTTTCATCATAGAAGGCACCCAACCACATCTCACTGCCATCCACATATCCACACTAATGCCTTGTATGGCTGCCCTCATCTTCACCTTCCAATGCCTGTAACTTTCTTTTTTCAGCATGATTGGTCCACTTACAACGATCAGTTCCTTGTCGTAGTCTATCCTTAACGCAAGATCCTCACCCGTATGTTGAGTCAGACACTATACAGATGCCCGCTTTGATACCAATTGAAAAACCGGAGGAACTCAACATCAATTTCTCCAAAACTCAGAACCACTGAGTATCCCATTTTATTAGAAATCACCTAAGATAAATACAACACACAACCTAAGAACACCCTCTTAGCTTGTGACCAAACGATTTCTAATCTAAAAAAAAGAAAAAACAATACACAATTGTTTCACTCGTTATCTCTCTCTCTCTTTTACCTCACCGTGATGCACACAAATTCTTTAGAATAGAAAAAGCTCTCCTTTTTTCTTTCTCTGACGGCTGCCGCCCACAAGCTCCTCAAACACCCCTTTTATATTTCTGAGGCTTCTTGGATCTTCTACGTCATTAACCACAATCTTCCACGTCACTTATTTTATTTTATTTAAGTCTACGTCATCTCTTTTCATTCGCTGAACTTTTCTTCTCACTAGAACACGCGCAGTTTTTTCTTTGACAAATAAAACTTGTACTTACAAATAGAACTCGTGTCTTTCTAAAATGCATACTTTTAATTTTGTTTATTTAGATTCAACCACTCGTTTAACCCCACGTTGGTCTCAAAAAAAAATTTGTTGGTCGAGGCGTATAAATCACCGCTTTCCGGACACTGAAGGGGAAAAGGTGGATAATTGGCTTTCCTATGGTTTTTCTTTGTTAACGTGTCTTCTGTATAATGTAATTTGATTGACTGTTTCCAATAGCATCATTTTTAAAGTAAAATTTCTGGTTTATAATTTATTATAAAATATATTGAATATCTTTTATGATTTATATGATTTATATAATATATTAATTATCTGTTGAACCTATTTACGAATAAACTAAAAAGTAATTTAAAAAATATTTTCTAGATACTAAATCTGAAATTAATATTTCTATAGAACATATTTTGATTAAGGCTTCGAATGGTGACAACTGTTTGGTTGGTGCGAGAGAAGCGGTTATTGAGGTGTGAGACGATTTTAGTGCGGTGTAGTTGAAAGAAACGTATCATGCGAAATAAGTGCGGTTACTTCATAACAAGCGGTGCGGGACAATATATGAATAGTGAAAAACATATAGTGCAGTCCAAATGTGTGAATGTTAAAAAAATAAAAAGCACTACAAAATATATATTTTTGATAAATATTTAAAAATGCAAATGAATTAATGATATTACCAACTGAAATAAATAATTATTTTACAAACTGAAATAAATTATGAGACTAGTATAACTTTAAATCAAAATAGTTACTTTACTTGATAAATAGAAAAAACATTTATATATAATTTACAAATCACATATACAATCAAATTATTTTTAACGTTAAGTTTGAATTTATAAATATAACAATATATATTTATTGTTAATAAATATTAAAAATTCAAAACATTAAAAATAATACAATACAAAAAAAAATCTTATCAACTATTTTGAAATATCGTTAACTACAAGTCTACAACTAATATAATTTTTTGTATTTTAAAAAATACTCTTGTTGTAGATTCTTTGGGAGCATTTCGGCCTCGTTGCTCGGAAGAACTTTTGTTCGATCAACGATTAGATGACATATCTGCATTTATTAACACAATATGAATCATATTAAAATCAAAAACTAAGTCTGTTACACACATACTTGGTTTGCCTAAATCGTTATTAGAGTAACAAATATTCATCATACTTTTCTAGTTTAAAAAGCAATTATTTATTGAAATATATTATTTTAATATATATGTAAAACTGTACGTATTTTTTTTTTACAATCTATCATTTGGTAAATTAATTAAACAAATAAAACTTACAATCTATTAATTTAGAATGTAACACAAATTTTTATAGTTTACAATCATTTTTTGAAATTATAGTATCGATTGTTTGCAATTATTTTTCTATTTTATGTAATATGTAAATACTATATCCCCTAAAATACTTTCTATTTTTACAATGCTATATTTATATTTTAACAAATAAATTTCAACAAATAAAAATATAAATCTTGATGTGATTTTCTGAAATATATGTATACAATTCACGTTGTAGATTTTTATTGATAAACAATAAAATTTATCTGATTTTTTGGAAAAGAAATCTTCAAAGCTAATAATATAAGAAAAGATATCTAGAAAAAGATATAAAATTATTGATAAAATTGAACAAAGGTCTGAAGTGTTTATATAGAAAAATATAATAGTTTTTTTGTGTTTTTTAGTACAAAAAAAAATACCCTTTTAAGTCAACTTCTACTAGTTTTTAACTCCTAAGCACACTTTTTCTTCGACATGTGCAATCTTTTTGTGCGGTTTTGTCTTTTTCTTTTATCTTATTCCTCTTTTTTTTGTTATTTTTTTCCAAAATTTATAAACATAAATTATTGTAAATGGTGATATTTATGGGTTCGGCACATTGTACTGCTCAAACAACTTTTGACATTCAATGCCTAAATAAGAGGGTGAATTAGCCTAATAATCATTTTGAAGTCCAAAATAAAGAATGTAACCATTGTTATAAATATAATAGAAAGAATTTTAATTTAAGAAGAAGAAATGATTTTGAAGGAGAGAGAATAACAATTTTTCTTATTTATGATTTTTTTCTTATGTTTAACTCCTCACGTACAACCTCTATTTATAGAAGCATTACCCGACTTTGAAGCCGTAATAGTTGAATGTGTAGACGTAATAATTATTTATTATGTATTGCTTGCATTGCATTTTTTGTTTAGCGTCTTTGTTGCCTCGTTAAAATTCTTTATAGAAAATCCCAGTAGGATAAAACCTAATAAGATAAAAAGAGTGCAACACACAAGCTTCCCCTCGAATGACGATTACGTCATGTCACATGTCTCGTTGATGACGCATACCAATACTGTGGACATATTTTTTGAACATCGAGGTGGGTAATGACTTTTTGAAGAGATCTGCAGCATTGTCGCAAGATCTGACATATCTTACTTCAATATCCTTATTCTTCTGAAGCTCTTGAGTGTATACGAAGAACTTCGAAGGAATATGTTTAGTTATATCACTTTTGATATATCTTTCCTTCGTCTGAGCGACACATGCAGCATTATCTTCATAAAGAATTGTTGGTTTCGTGTTTACGTGAATTCCACTGCTTGACTGAAGGTGTTGTCTTATCGATTTTAGCCATACACATTCTCTACTTGCTTCATGGAGTGCGATGATCTCGGCATGATTTGACGAAGTCGCCACAAGCGTCTGTTTCTACTAATGCCATGATATGGCAGTGCCTCCGATCATAAATACATATCCTGTCTGTGATCGGCCTTTGCGTGGATCTGATAAATATCCTGCATGTGCAAAACCAATCATTTGACCATTTGAATTGTTAGGATAAAATAATTCTAAATCAATTGACCCTTTAAGATAGCGAAAGACTTGTTTAATCCCATTCTAATGTCTTCGAGTAGGGGATGAACTATATCTTGCTAAAATATTAATGACAAATGATATGTCTGGTCTAATACAATTAGCCAGATACATAAGCCAGATACATAAGAGCTCCGATCGCACTTAGATATAGCACTTCTAGGCCAAGTATCTCTTCATTTTCTTCAGGTGGTCGGAATGGATCATTATCAACATTCAATGTTCTTACGACCATGGGAGTGCTGAGAGGAGTAGCCTTATCCATGTTAAATCGTTTTAACACTCTTTTGGTATATGTGGACTGATGCACAAATATACCTTTTTGAGATCTCGCAATTTGTAGGCAAGGACAATACTTTGTCTGCTTTCAAGTAATTTGATGCTTCATGTATTTCTTTTGAGTGCCGGTCATATTTAGATCATCAACATATACCGCGATTAATACAAATCCGGATGTTGTTTTCTTGATGAAAACACATGGGCATAAAGGATTGTTCACATATCCTTCTTTCACCAAGTGTTCATTCGCCTAGATTGTTTTAGTCCATATAATGATCTTTGCAATTTTATTGCACATAACTCTTTGGGTTTAGAACTTAATGCTTCTGGCATTTTGAATCCATCAGAAATTTTCATATAGATATTAGTATCCAATGATCCATACAGGTAAGCTGTGACAACATCCATGAGACGCATTTCTAGATTCTCTTTAGCTGCTAGATTCATCAAGAATCTAAACGTTATTGCATCCATAACGGGAGAATATGTTTCCTCGTAATCAATTCCGGGTCTTTATGAAAAACCTTGAGCCACGAAGCGAGCTTTATATCTTATAACCTCGTTTTTCTCATTTTGTTTTCGAACGAATACCCATTTATATCCGACCGGTCTCACATCTTCAGGTGTGAGTACAATATGTCCGAACACTTTTCGTTTATTCAGCGAATTAAGTTCAACTTGTATTGCATCCTTCTATTTTGGCCAGTCATGTCTTTTTTAACATGCTAATACAGACTTTGGCTCCAAATCATCGGTTTTCATCAATTTGCAATAAGGTATATGAAAATACATTCTGTTATTTTGGGATCATTTTGTTTTTCAACTTCTTTTCTTTTTCTAGGATTTTTATTCTTAGAACCAATGGGTCTACCACGCTTCAGGCTTACTTTAGACTCACATGAATCATCTGCTATTTCACCTTCATGTGGTATTTTAATTTGAGCTGGAATATTTGCTGCTAGTATATGTGATTTAGTTACCGTTTTGGTATCTGCAAATGCATCAGGTAGCTGATTTACAATGTTCTGCAAATTTATAATCCGTCGAACTTTAAGTTCTGATTATTTGGTAGGTGGATCAAGGTGGGACAGTGATGGTACACATCATTTGATATCCTTCTCTACTTGTTTATTTTCTCTCCTAGAAACGGGAATGTTTTTTCGTCAAAATGACAATCGGCAAAACGTGCCGTAAAAATATCTCTAGTCTGTGGTTCTAGGTATCGTATAATTGATGGAGAAGTACAACCAATATATATTCTCAACCTTCTTTGTGATCTCATCTTTGTACGTTGTGGTGGTGCTACATACACATATACAACACAACCAAAAATTCTTAAATGAGAAATATTTGGTTCTCGACCAAATGTTAACTGTAGTGAAGAATTTTTATGGTATGCACTTGGTCTTATCCGAATTAGTGCCTCTGCATGCAAAATAACATGTTCCCATACAGATGTTGGAAGTTTTGATCTCATTATCAATGGTCTTGCAATTAATTGCAGCCGTTAAATCAATGATTCAGCCAACCCATTTTTTGTGTGAACATGAGCTATATGATGTTCAACTTCAATTCCCATAAACATACAATTATCATTAAATGCTTGGGAAGTGAATTAACCAGCATTGTCTAGTCTAACCTTTTTAATGTGATAATATGGAACTGTGCCCTTAGTTTGATTATTTGAGTTAGAAATCTCGCAAATGCTATATTGCGAGATGATAATAGACAAACATGTAACCATCTGCTGGATGCGTCAATCAGGACCATAAAATAATAAAATAGTCCACATGGTGGGTATAAGAGTCCACAAATGTCGCCTTGAATTCTCTCAAGGAACATAGGTAATTCTTTATCAACCTTAAGTGGCGATGGCCTTATGATAAGTTTTCCAAGAGAACATGCAACACATGTCGTTTTATTTCCCATATCAATGTCCTGGATTTTTAGGGAATGACCATGTGAATTTTCTATTATTCTTCGCATCTTTGTGATGCTTGGGTGACCTAGGCGGTGATGCCATAATATGAAATCATCTGGATTTTTTTTGAAATCTTCTGGATTTCTTTTAATCACAAGATGTGATTCTATTGCACCTATATATGTTTGATGCAAACGAGAAGGAAGTTTTGGTAACCTTTCCTTAATAACTCTTTTTCCGATTTATCGGAAAATATATACATATACTTCTTTTCATTCTTAGTTGCAGACTGAGTATCATATCCTTGAAGATATATGTCTTTAAAACTCAACAAATTCTTTTTAGAGTTTGGAGAATATAAAGCATTATTTATGGAAATTTTTGTTTTATTAGGTAACATAAAATTGGCTTTACTAATTCTTTCATTCACGTTTGCAGGATCTGATATTGTGTTGACAGTAATATTCTTGAATTTTAAATAAGATAAATACCTCTTGTTTCTCAGAATAGTGTGCGTTGTTCCAATATCTGGTATACAAACTTCTCTTACCATTTCTTTGGATATTGTTTCCTCTGTATTGTGATCCATTTCTGTAACAAACATTATTATTACTAAAAACACACACTTATTATTAATAAAATCTGATAGTTAGAGTTTTCACTCGGGTCTATGCAAACAACCTTAGCACGTTGTAGTACTTAGGGATCGAATCCACGAGAATCAAATGTTGCACTACAGATTACAGAGAATGATTGAGAAGCTAAGACAAAATAAAATATTTATTTGTAATGGAACAAGATAATTAAAACTAAAGGTTGTAAACAATGAATTAAAAAAGCGCTAGGTTTCAGAAAAATTCGGAGGAAGTCACAAATCAGGAATCAGACAATTATTCAGAGAATGAAATAAACACCAATCTCGAACTCAAACAGAATTGTATAATGATATGCTCAAATTAATACCCTAAAAGTACTAAAGCAGTTGCTGCAGTATATCAGGGGTCGAACACAAGAACTCAAGAAAACTCACGCAGTAGATGAAAGATGCAGATTAAGCTAAGCAAATCAAAGTTAAACAGTAAAATAGGTGATCGAAATATGATTGTTTTAATTCAATTCAGGGAAGGATTAGGTTCAGGGTAACTCTCAGGAAATCAATGATAGATAACAATTAATCAATTTAGGTTCAATTCAATTAAGCGCCGTTCTTGAACTCAAACACGAAAGTATAGTTAACCAACTGTCGTTGTGAAAACTAACTAAGTCTAAAGTCTAAAATTCCAAATCTCTTTGCAAATCCTACACAGTAAACCAGCAATCAATTCAAGTTTGATATGTTCACAATTCGATTAAACCAAATCTCTTTGCAGATAATCCAATTGCTCACCCTAGGTTTTATCAGATTACTCAATTGCACTGTCGTGCCTAATCGATTAATCTAGGTTCTATNAAATCCTACACAGTAAACCAGCAATCAATTCAAGTTTGATATGTTCACAATTCGATTAAACCAAATCTCTTTGCAGATAATCCAATTGCTCACCCTAGGTTTTATCAGATTACTCAATTGCACTGTCGTGCCTAATTGATTAATCTAGGTTCTATGTTCTAAGTGATCAGGTTAGAAATAGCTTTGAGAACAACCTATGATGAAGAACTATTCAGATTTTGAACCCTAACAAATCAATCATCATAAATCAGAGAAATCCATATGAGAAATCCCTAAACCTAAAAAGAGACTACTCAGACATGATAAATGAAACAAATACCATA